>CM076583.1:860405200-860671185 GCA_034641835.2 Pinus albicaulis | reverse complement strand
TAATCTTTAATGTCTTGAGCACGGATTCTTGTACACAGCCAAGAATTGTTTCTCAAGGGACAACAGAATGTTTGTCTGAGTTCCTTTGGAATCTGAGCTTCATAAAATTGTTATATGTCCTAGCTCCATAGTCAAATGTTTTATTTACGAGTGATTGTCTCTACAAGACTGTCCTCAAGTTGACACAAGGGTCCTTCTATTATTCTCCAACAATGCTTTTATCCAACACCGTTCAAGAAATTTTACTGCTTCTTCACCAAGCACCTTTAATGTTCTTGTTTATCAACGTTCACCATTCATCATAGGACTATAAAAAAATATGAGATCACTATTATGAGTCCCTCAGAAGTCCGAGTTGTAGTAATTCTGTCCAACAACCACACCTCTTATCACTGGTCAAGGCAATAGATCTCAGAACCGATATTTATAACCTTTAGTCACAGATCCTAATAAAAATATCATAGGTCCGAAACAATAAATGACTGGTCCGAAGCAATAGATCATAGGTCCGAGGTTATCCAAGTTTTGTGCACTGTGGTCAGGTCCGAGTCTCCTTTATATATTGAGTTCATGAGATGTGAATTGAATCTCTTTCGTGTGTGCTTGATGACCGAATTTCTGTGCTGGAGAAATGAGTTATGAATTGTATATATATATATATAGCCTTCTTTGCAATAACAAATGAAAAGACACGTCCCTGTTTGGAGGCCGACTTGTGTCCCTGAGCATAGGTCATCTCAATATCAGAAACACACACACACACACACACACACACACACACACACATATATAGATATATATATATTTTAACTTGAAAATTCGATATCTCAAAAACTACTAGGAGTTTTGGGATAAATAAGGGCTCATTGGAAAGTTAAAATTATGCTCTAAAAGATGGTATAGGAGTCAATTTGGAAGGATGCCTCTAAGGAGGTAAACAAAAATTTTCTTTGTGACTGTCCTTAATTTTTGTGTGCAGAAAAGTGCATAGGACATAATGCCTTCTTCATTGCTTGGCTTCTCCTTCATTTGTCTTCTCCATTGTTTGGCTTATCAATCATGGGGTCATAGCGTCATCATATAGCATCAATAATAGTGCAGTAATATGTCACAGTGCAACATCATTAGGAGAACTTCAAATGATATCTTCCATGTTATCATTAAGTCTTCCAACCTTCATCAACCTGTTGCCATCAATGACAGCTTAGATTAGCAATCTCCCCCTTTGTCATTGGATGGCAATATTTTTCTTCTCTCCCCCTTTGACATCAATGGAAATGGGGTGCCAAAGTGCTCCCCCTGTCATGCTGCTCCCCCTAACATACTATACCCCTGACATGCTGCTTGATTTAATGTGATGCAAGAGAAATGACCCCCATTTTTTGGCGAAGATACTCAAATGCTTCTCGTGGAAGGGGTTTTGTAAATATATCCGCAATTTTCTCTTTTGCATTGAAGTATTCCAACCTGATATTGTGTTAAGCAGCTTGTTCACGGAGAAAGTGGTATTTGATTGGAATATGTTTGGTCCTTGAGTGCATCACCAGATTCTTTGAAAGACTAATGGCGCTAGTATTGTCACAAAAAATAGTAATTGGTTGCTTAGTTTCTATGTTGACATCCTTCAAGGCTTCCTTCATCCATAGTATTTGTGTACAACAATCAGCAACAACTATATATTCGGCTTCAGCTGTAGAAAGGGATATAGATGATTTCTTTTTGCTGAGCCAAGATACATGACAATCTCCCATAAAGAATGCATTCCCACTAGTACTTTTTTGATCATCCACACTTCTGGCCTAATCAGCATCAGAGTAAGCTGTCAGAATAAGAGTTGAACTCTTAGGATACCAAAGACCGAAATCAATCGTTCCTTCAAATATTTGAGAATTCTCTTCACAGCTGTTAGATGGGATTGTTTAGGACTTGACTGAAATCTTGCTACCATTCCTACTGCTTGCATAATATCTGGTCTTGTAGCAATTAAGTATAGGAGAGCTCCAATTATTGACCTGTAAAGAGTTGCATCTATGAGAGGCATATCATAATCTTTTCTTAATTTACAATCTGTCATCATCGGTGTGCTCATAGGTGCACAATCTCCCATCCCATATATTTTGAGGATGTCTTTAAGATATTTTTCTTGAGATATAAACATGTTTACAGAGGTTTGAGATATTTGTAGCCCAAGAAAGTAAGACAACTCACCAATCATTGACATCTCGAATTTTTTGGACATATTTAGAGCAAATTCATGGCTCATTTCTTCATCATTGCTAGCAAATATTAGATCATCAACGTAAACAAGAGTGATCATAAGTTTTTCCTTGTCCATCTTCATGTAGAGATTGCTACCTGATACTCCCTTTTGAAACCTTCTTGTTGCAGATAGTGATCCAAATTTGCATACCATGCTCTAGGGGCTTGGTTTAATCCATACAAGGCATTTTTTAGTTTGCATACAAAGTCTTTTCCTTCAGCAAGATCAAATCCTTCTGGTTGCTCCATGTAAGCTTCTTCCTTGAGATCTCCATTCAGGAATGCTGATTTTACATCCATTTGATAAACCTTGAATCCTTTTGAGCAAGTAAATGCTAAAAACATTCTTATGGCTTCCATTCGAGCTACTGGTGCAAAGGTTTCTTCGAAGTAAATTCCTTCGATTTGTGAGTATCCTTTGCAGACAAATCTGGGTTTATTTATGACGATTTTCCCATCTTCATTCATCTTTTTTTTGAATACCCATTTTGTTCCAATTATATTTTTATCTTTTGGGCGAGGTACCACTTCCCAAGTCTCATTTTTTTTGATTTGAGACATTTCTTCTATCATGGCCTTTATCCAATAAGGATCTTTTCTTGCTTGAGAAAAATTTTCAGGTTCTATTAAAGATAATAGAGCCACATCATCTTTTCTTGGGGTGCTTATCATCCTTATTCGAGTTTGAATTCCTTCATCTATATTTCTGATGACCTGTTCTTCTGGATGATGTCTTTGAATAAACTTGATCTTAGAAGGAGATTGTGAAGATTCACTTTGAGGTTTACTTTGAGGTTCTCCATTCTCCTCTTCTTTTTCAGGTTCTTCTTCTTCACTTTGTTCAAAGAAAGGCTCAACTTCATGATCTTCAATTCTCTTTTCTGGAAGGCCTTCATCAATATTCACATCAATGCTTTCCACTATTCTTCATAGACAATTGTTGTAACATTTGTAAGATTTTATCCTAGTGGAGTATCCAAGAAATATTCCTTCGTCAACTCTAGAATCAAATTTACCTGGTGAGTCATCATTTATTTTTATGAAGCATTTTCTTCCAAAAACCCTGAAATATTTTGCTGAAGCAGGTCTTCCTTTCCATAATTCATAAGGAATATTTTCATTATTTGGTCTTAGTTGAGTTCGATTTAAGGCATATACTGTGGTTCCAACTGCTTCTCTCCAAAATTTTGGTTGCAAATCAACTGCTAGTAGCATTGTCCTTTCCATTTATTGAATGGTTCGGTTCCTTCTTTCAACTAAATTTTGCTGGGGTGTCCTAGCAGTAGAGAGTTCTCTTTCAATTCCATGCCCTTTACATAATTCATCAAATTTTTTTGAGGTGATTTCTCCTCCTCTATCCGTTCTAAGAAATTTAATCTTAGAATCTTTCTCATTCTCAATGAGAGCCTTAAGATTTTTAAAACATTCAAATGCTTCATATTTATATTTTATGAAATATATCCACATCATTCTAGTATAGTCATCAACAAATAGAGCAAAGTACCTTTCACCTTGAAGAGCTGGAGTTCTAGTTGGCCCACACAAGTTTGCATGAATGATTTCCAAAGGTTTTGATGTTGAGAACTCCTTATTTTTGTGGCTAGTTCAAGTTTGCTTTCCATGTTGGCATGGGCCGCATCCAACTTGATTTGGCTTGCACATTTTAGGAATGTCCCTTACTGCTTTAATTTTTCTGATGTTGACTAGGTTATCAAAACTTGTATGCCCAATCGCTTGTGCCATAACCAACTTTCATGTGTTTGACTTAAGTAAACATTTATCTTCTTGGATTCTACTGAGAATGTAAACATTATCTGGTGTTCTTACTCCCTTCGCCACAAGTTCTCCTGAAGATGAGTCTCTTATTTCACAATTTTTTGCACTAAAGACAAAATTATGTCCTTGGTCACAAATCTGTCTAACACTTAAGAGATTGTGTTTGAGCTCTTCTACCAGCAAGGTATTTTGAGCCTTTCTTGTCCATTGACAAGGGTAGCAGTTCCTTTTCCAGTGATTTTAGCGGATCCACTTCCGAAGGATACATTTCCATTTTTCTTGTTCAATGAGATAAAATTCTTTCAGTCACCTGTCATATGTCTTGAGAATCCACTATCCATGAACCAATGATTTTATTTGCTATGAGCACACAGAGCTAGGCCACATTTATCGGTTTTGAGATTTACGCTTTTATTTTTTTCCTTTTTGAGAGGGAAATTTTGTTCATTATGATCATAATTATCACATAATGAGCAAGACGGATCAAACTTAGCCAAAGGATCAAATGAATTGTAAGTTTTAATTTGTCCTTTCTCTTTAGGACCATGTAGTTGGTTTGTTTGATTGTTCAATCTTGGTGCTTCATTCTTATGAGCCTTGCAATGCTTAGCTTGATGCCCAAAGTTTTTACAGTAGTAACAATATCCAAGAAAAATAGTTTGATACCTGTTGTAGTATCCATAGCTTGAACCAACATTCTTCCTTGGAGTTGCTCTTTCTTCAGTTCTTGGTTTTGAGATGGGACTTTGTTCCTGACGAGATGAGTTTTCTTCTTTTGGATGGCAAGAGAGTACGTCAACATAACTTCTAGCATTATTCTTTATACTTGATGATTCTCCTTTGAAAACAATTTCAGACTTATCATGTTGAGGTTTTTGAGTATTAAGAATGTTGTTAAGAGCTAGAGATCTTTTCCAACTCCATTTGACTTGCTCTAATTCCTTTCTTAGAGATACTATTTCAGCTTCACGTTTTTCACAGATGTGATCCTTCTCTTTTAGCTTAATGTTCAAGAAGTCTTCCCTTCTTTTTGCTTCCTCTCTTTCCATTTTGAGGAAAATTATCTTCTTTTGTAGATTCTCATTTTATTCAATGGCACTTATTAGCAAACTATCCATGTTTCTTTCATCTTCCAGTTCTGAGTCATCATCATTTGTAAACGCCATGAATAATGTTTCTTTGCTTCCAACATAATTACTTTCCCATCTGATTCATCATCACTTTCTTTGTGATGACACATATTTCTAGTTCATTTCTTTTTGATGACTACAAATTCATCTTCATCAGACTCATCTTGTTTGGAGAAGAAGTTCTTCTTATTAAACCATTTCTTTTTATACATCATCCTTTTAGAGTCCTTTTCATCATCACTATCATGTTTATGAGGACATTTTGCAGCGTAATGACCTATTATTCCACAATTGAAACAAATAAGAGGGTACTTACCTTTTAGCTTAGATCCCCTTTTTACTCTTCGTACAAATTGAGCTAATTCATTTTCAGTATCAAACTCATCGCTGTTGCAATTCCATCATTTTCCTTATTGTGTAGATCTTGAGGCTTTGAAGGCTTCTTCTTTGAAATTTGGAATCCCTTTCCTCATCTCATAGGCAATGAGAATTCCATGAAGTTCATCCATCTTGAGAGTATCTAGGTCCTTCATTTCTTCTATGGAAATTACTTCGGAGTCAAATCTGTCAGGAAGCGATCTCAGGATTTTTTGAACAATGGTTCTTTCTTCAACATTTTCTCCTAGTCCTTTAACAGAGTTAACCACTTCAGCTACTCGGAGGAAGTATGATGCAATATATTCTTCATCATCCATTTTCAGACTCTCAAATTGTATTCTATAGGTTTGAAGCTTTTCCTTCTTAACTTTTGAGTCCCCATCATATAGAGAAAACAACTTATCCCATACTTCTTTGGCTGAGTCACAATTCATGACTTTCGTAAATTCGGAATCAGTAATTCCACTAGTGATGGAATTTAAAGCTTCGGCATTAGCAATGTAGGATTTTCTTTCATCTGGATTAGTTGGAAGACTGGAGGGAGCTTTGTACCCATCCAAAACAGAGTGCCATACTTCAGGGCCAAGAGACATTAGATAGTAGGACATCCTCTATTCCATCAAACTAAAATGTGTTCCATCAAAGAGGCAGTTTCCCTGTTGCTTCCATGTTCTTCATTGTGCCTAAGAATCCTTCTTCCAGCTGTTAGGCTGATAATGAAGAAGCTGGCTCTGAAACCAATTATTGGAAATACTAAGAGGGGGGTGAATCGATATTTATTTTCAATTGTTATTTATTTCCAGTTAGATTCTTCAAAATTAAAGACAGAGAGGTGTATAATAATAATATTAAGGATTAATAAGAACTTCAATCCCCTTTTTAAATAATAGTATACAATAGATGAGTGAGGGCACCAACCCTTTTAATGAAACAGGCACCAACCTATTGCCAAGCACCAACTTGGACTTTAATGAGGCTCCGACCTCTAGAGCTTTGACCCTATCTTCTCAAGGCACCAACCTTGTGTTTAAGGGCACCTACCCCAAGGAAACCAATCCCTCAATCACTTTTAATAGAAGATGTGTGATATACTTTCTTGATGGTCATCTACAAAATATTCTTCATTGTTCAATACTTCTTGATTTTGACTTCAATATTTATTCACTATACTTTTTCCACCATTTGACTCCGCTACTAATGCTTCACTGCTCGCTGATTTTCATTCATTGTTCTTGGTTCCAAAACTCAAATCTTCTTGTTCAAGACAGGTGATCAAGAAGGCTTATTTTTTTCTATTCCACAATGTTGCTATTATGCAATCCTTGTCATAATTCAAATGTTGTTGTGACTTCCTATTATTGCTTACGATTTTTTCAACTCCACAGCAAGGTTACTGTGGAATATTACGAAGTTTCGAAGATATTACTGCAATATTTAGGTTACTGCAATTCTGAGCCAAGAGATCATTGTACTGCACACAAGGTTTATGACTGGTCCACTGTCCTGAGCTGTCTCCACAGGATGTTTGTTTGAGTTCCTTTAGAATCTGAGCTTCATAAAACTGTTATATGTCCTAGCTCCATAGTCAAATGTTTGCTTTACGAGTGATTGTCTCTACAAGAATGTCCTCAAGTTGACACAAGGGTCCTTCTATTATGCTCCAACAATGCTTTTATCCAACACCATTCAAGAAATTTTACTGCTTCTTCACCAAGCACCTTTAATGTTCTTTTTTATCAACGTTCACCATTCATCATAGGACTGTAAACAAATATGAGATCACTATTCTGAGTCCCTCCGAAGTACGAGTTGTAGTAATTCTGTCTAACAACCACACCTCTTATCACTGGTCAAGGCAATAGATCTCAAAACTGATATTTATAACCTTTAGTCACAGATCCTAAGCAAAAGATCATAGGTCCGAAACAATAGATGACTGGTCCGAAGCAATAGATCACAGGTTTGAGGTTATCCAAGTTCTATGCACTATGGTTAGGTCCGAGTTTCCTTTATATATTGAGTTCATGAGATGTGAACTGAATCTCTTCCGTGTGTGCTTGATGACCAAATTTCTGTGCTGGAGAAATGAGTTACGGATTGTATATATATATAGCCTTATTTGCAATAAAAATGAAAAGACACGTCCCTGTTTGGAGGCCGACTTGTGTCCTCGAGCATAGGTCGGCTCAATATCAGAAATATATATATATTTTTAACTTGAAAATTCGATATCTCAAAAACTACCAGGAGTTTTGGGACAAATAAGGTCTCATTGGAAAGTTAAAATTATGCTCTAAAAGATGGTATAGGAGTCAATTTGGAAGGATGGATCTAAGGAGGTAAAAACGATTTTTCTTTGTGACTGTCCTTAATTTTTGTGTGCAGAAAAGTGCATAGTACAGAATGCCTTCTTCATTGCTTGGCTTCTCCTTCATTTGTCTTCTCCATTGTTTGGCTTATCAATCATGGGGTCATAGCGTCATCATATAGCATCAATAATAGTGCAGTAATATGTCACAGTGCAACATCATTAGGAGAACTTCAAATGATATCTTCCATGTTATCATTAAGTCTTTCAACCTTCATCAACTTGTTGCCATCAATGACAACTTGGATTAACAGTTGTTTTCTGAATTAAGGATTAAATCCTCCTCTGTTTTGTTGTACCGGTCTTTGGGAATTTTTACTTTCTAAATCCATCGTCACTAGCTTGTTTGACAAATTTTTAATCACCTTTGTCATATCATCAATTCTTTGATCCTTTGGTGATTCTTCTTTTGCTTTTCCCTTCTCTTGAACTGACTGCTTTCCTTTAATTTTTCTAGTTGTAGTCATGTTAGCTTCTATTTCCAACGCATCTGTCTATATTTTTTCGAGAGTAGTGGATCTCCTCTCTCTCAGTGTAAAACTAAAATCGGCTTCAAAATCCCCAACAAAAACTACCTTTTCTCCAACAAGAAGGGGCTTCATCTCTATAGGTAACTATTGTACAATTTGTTGAATCTCTTAACAAACTCATGTTAGGGTCCTATAATAATAGGATTCGTAATTTTTGAATTGACTTTGATTAGTCTTGTAATATGTACATATTTTTATTTTTGGAAATTGTTTTCCCATATCAGATAAATAAAAATTAAAAATGTAAAGAGGGTAAAAGTCTTAAAAGAAAAGTCAAAGGACTTGAAAGAAAAATATCAAAAATAATAGAAAAATGGACCCCAAACACAAAAAAAGATAAAAATAAAACGTGAACGTGATGCAAATCCAAATGCCACCACTATTTACTTTTTCTGTAAAATAAAGATTGTGTGTAGCTTGTCCTAAATGCCACAATCCATTAAGGTTAAATTGCTTAATCTTAACCTCTCATGTTTTAAATTTCATATTGTTAGATAGAGAATAAAGATCTAGCCAAACAGTTTAATCTTGACAGATCAGTATTTAGGTAGAGAATAATAAGGAGCTCAACAACTTAATCTGAGCCCTTGGAAGAAATAAGGATAAAACTAGTTAGTTTTGCTGTTTTAAAAGAAAAATGAACAAGGGTTTGCAAGATCAAATGCACCCAGGTAAATGAAGAAAAAATATTAGGGTAGCATATGGGTAGGAAGAAGTAGTTTTTACCATCATGGAAAAGCAGAAAATTGGTCATTTCAGTCACTAACTTCCTTCAAAAATCATCCCCTTGTAAAAATACTTCATCCCCTCCATTTTCATTCTTTCCCCTTATTTTTTCCTTTTCCCCATTATTATTCAGTTTCCTTTGGAAAAATCCCCTTTTCCTAAGTTTAAAACCCATTATACTTAAGGAAAATAAAATCTTTTAACTAATTCCTCTTTACCCAAAAAATTCCCAAAAAAACACAAAAAAAATAATTATCCTAAGTTTAAATGCATAAATATTATGTTGGGACCCACAACAATGAAATTCATCTCTATAAGATGTTTTACACTAGGCATAATGTATTTCATCTCCCTCATCTCATTCATTATTAACACATTAATTTATATATTAAAAACCCCTTTATTCACCTTTAAGCCCGTATTAGATTAATTCCTTTAATTATTATTCCCACCCATATTTTAATTTAACCTATGGTTTATTTCTTCCATGTGATATATAATCCCCTCACCCCATAGGTTAAAACTATTAATTATACCAGTGCCACTATATAATAACGCCGCCAATGCTAAAGTTACACTTATAAGCATTACATTGGTTATATAAAACATTAATCTGCCTATCATAATTCACTTCTAAAATATGTATTAAACCTATGTTTAAATACATTTCACTTCCTGCTGTATTAAAATCCCGGGCCCCACGCCATTTCACCTTGCAGCTTCATCGCACGATCTTGACTGTTCGCTTTCCATCTCCCAGATATGACGATGGCAAACCTTCATTGCACAATCGGTAAACAAACCCAAAGCTTGCGAAAAAAGTAGTTTTCAGGGTTTCTCTCACCTCCATGCGTCTTAATTTAATTCGATTGCACCGATCATTCCAATCCCACTTACCACTTTTGAACGTTGCGAAAACTGCTTGGTGGTTATTTCCTTCCCCACGCCCAAACCGCTTACCTATTTGAATTGACTTGCATTGAATTCATTCACCGTTCAATGAAATTCTTTATAAAATCACCCGAATTCATTCATTTGAACCTTTCTGTTACCGTTTTTCATGCAGAAGAGCATTCCAGACCAAAAAGACCACTTCCGCCTCTGTTTTTAGCCCAAAAAAAAACAGAATTCACGAAATTCAATTGCTACAAACACTGCAGAAGCCATCAGAGTGCATATAAAGACCAGAAAAAGCTTCTGAAAGCTTTCCAACCCCCAAAACCCTTCTTCACAGTGAAATTCCAAATTTCCCAGGTATTATTCAGAGAAAAAAGACTCATTCATCAATCTAAAAGAATTATACTGTTAAATGAATCATTTAGGAGCCTGTGTACTTCAAGAATACACCGTTGCTTCATAAATCCTTTGATTCTGCAAACTCTGAGAAATCCTCTCCCAAATTTTGAAACCCTGGAATATTAAGAATCACAGATTGAGTAAATTGATTAAGTTCAACCATCTGCAGACCATAGAAAGCCTTTGAAACCTTCAACCCTATGCTACAGTACTTAGGCATCCTTTTTCTCATAAAATTGATGTCTTAGCATTGTTTTTATTACATAAATTCCATTTTAAACCCTAGATATCATTTGCTAAGGCTATAAGGTCAGGAAATTGCACTTTTGATAAATAAATTACAGTTTGAGTAAAATTGATCAGAATTACTCCTTTTCATACAATAGGTAGAACCCCTGTCATATCTAAAATCCTTCTGCAAACTATTCAAACTCATAAAAGTGTTTTAACTGCCTAAATAATTGTTTTAAAAGGTCAAAAGTATTGAAATTGATAAATCAAATAGACCTATGGCTTCCAAAATCACTCTTGTGATGAAACCTATACAACCCCCTGTTGCGGATGTAGAGCATATTCCCCTCACAGATGTAGACTTCAAAATTACTGATACTGTGACTGAATTAAATCTTCTTGAGCTCCACTGCTGGAGACAAGAGAAATCCTTGGATCAGGCTGATGAAGTGTTTATTTGGGAATCAAACTTGCCTAAATATGTTGTTCCCCATACTCACCAATGCCCAGAAGCAATCAGACTATGCCAATCATGCTATTCTCATGATCAAAGAGCCATTGTAAACCCAGAAAAATAAGTTTTGTTTACCATCACAACTGAGTCTATTAACAAGATGCTTCAGTTACGACCTGAGCCTAATGAAGTTCCTTTATCTATTGAAGCCCTCACTATGTTTTACTTGGATTTGGATTTTCCCAAGAGATTCCAAATTTTTCAAACCTTCATGCCATCCTATGTGGAAATTCCCAAACTCAATCCTCCATACTCCTCTGCAAAATTCTCAGAAAGAACAAGACATATTATTTCCATGTTGTCTTTCATCGTTGGCTATTTCACAAATGAAAATGCTGATGTAGCAGTACTTGGTTTCTTGTCCATTTTTGTACCTGATCAACCTCCTACTATCATCTTTAAATTTTCCCAATATATTGCTGATAGTATCCATGAGAAATTAGTCAAATTGCCTTCTGAAGGTGTATTTAGGTATTCTTCATTCCTATTCCACATGTTCTTATATTTTCAATTTGAAAAGTTTCCTATAAGCCTTCAAAAGCTGGATGTGGAAGGAAATCCACAATCTGTTATATTCTGGACTTTCTTAATAAGGAAGGAGTCAAATGAGTCTACTTATTCAGAGTTCACAGATTCTTTCATCCACCCCTTGGTCGATTTACTAAACAACAGTGTGCAGCCTAGAATTAGCAATGAAATCAAGAAATTTTTGCAACTATCTGAACATAACAAGACATGTGATTGGTATTTATACCAAAATCACACTGAATTAGAGTTTATGGGTCAAGCCTTATTCCTTATAAATTTTTAAAATACCTCCCTATGAGGTTATTTGCTCTAGAGTATATAAGGCAGATTTTAAATTCAGATGCTGTCAATTTCTTAATTGCAAAGAAGAAAACACAATTTAAGTTGAAGAACCAGGTTGGACCATTCATTTGTAATAATAGAGAAGTGGGTCCAGAGGCAGAAAAAAAGTTGCATGAGTTCAAATTTAGTCCTAGTTTTCTTTGGTATTATGATCCCCTTGGTATAATCAACAAAATGAGAGTCAAGTGAAAATTGCCTCCATACATACATGAGAAGAAACCAGAAATTGAGAAATTCTCAAACCAATCAGAATGGTTAGAGAATACACTGGTAGAGGCTAAGAAGCAAAGTGATACTAGTCAAACTTTGCAAACTCCATCCCAAGAAGAAAAAACTGTAAAAATAAACGGGGAAGAATGGTCTTATACAACTGAGACTACTACAGAGACAAAATTCAAACTAAGGTACAAAAAAAAGCCAAAGATTAATCCTGCCAGCAAAGAAAAGGAGACAATAGAGGTCATTGACACAGAATTTGCAGAAACAGACACTATACCTTCTACAGTGGTTGAAGATAAACTTCAGCCAACCACTTCTAATACAAATTTAATTAAGAAACAAAACAGTATAGAAGTGTCTTCATCCAAGAAAACAACTAAAAAAGACATGGACATAAAGGAAAGATACAAGGAAATTAAGGCTAAAAATGAAGAAATAAAAAATGAAATATATTCTTAGTACCTAAAGAAAACTCCAAGCATTCAAAACAGGTTGCTTTCAGCCTTTGATTACAAGAACAAAAAGATGCTGATGACAGTTCTTTAGCCCACAATTCCAGCTCCTAAATCATCCTCTGATTATAATAATATTGATTTTGAAGTTCCAGTTCAGGATATTCATCCTCTGGATCAAATAGAATTTCATAAAAAGGTAGGAGAGATGATTTACTCCACCATGACCACCAAGGCCATGAGTGCACAAAAGCTTCAAAACACTTTGATAAATGTAAGAGATGAGCTAAAATTGGAGAAGGCCTCTTCATATGCAAAGGATACCAAAGTCAAATCCTTAGAAGAGCTAGTGATTGAGGTAGGATATGATCCTCATAATATAAAAGCTGCAGAGGAATTGATAAAAAATAAGAATGCTGATATTGTTGCACTTAAAAAACAATTGAAGTTGCCTCCTACTGAGAATCCTCAAGCTAAGGAGGTTTTACAGGATTCCAATAAAAAAGGTGAGATGGCGAATCTCATTTTACAGCTAACAGCCCAGATTAAAGAAATGGAAATTGATATGGAAAAAATGGTCCAAGAGAAAGAAGCCAACAAAACACAGGAAGTTCCTGCTACTGTGATTCCTGTAGTTACAACAACAGTACCATCTACTTTGGTAGAAACACTGGCTCCTAATGTTCCAATGGCCACAACAGCTCTAGTTACTTCATCAACAACCTCAGCCACTGAACCTTCAACCACAATGCAATAAATTGGTAAAGGCAAGTAAATTGGTAAAGACAATGCAATACATGTCTATCCAAACCAATGAGATGAACAGGTTAAAAGAACAGATAAAAAATCTTGAAGATGCTAAGAAACTTGCACAAATAAATGCCAAGAATGAAGAATAAAAAGCCAATAGGTTGAATGAACAACTCAAGAAGTTGGAAAAAGAATTAACTTTGAAGGAACCTATGGCTCATGTTAAGCAACAATTATGGTCCAACATAATTGAATCAGTCAATGATATTTGGCCATCCATATAGGTAATCTATGAGAATAAATATTTATTCAAATCAACAAAAGAAGCAATACAGAAAACAAAAGAAGAGCTAGGTAAAAAACCTGAAGAAGCCTTAAAAATTATCAAATTCCTCAATTCCAAAAATAATCAAGAACTGGAGGAAATTGGAATTATAGACAGAACTGAAACCATCCTAGTAGTTTAGAAGGTAATATCCAAGAAGAATTTGATGACACAATTAGAGGAAAAGTGCCAGAACATGGAAATTTCAATTACAAGGTTTATGATCAAATTTGATGTTCTGAGGCAAAAGGGCTTTCCTAATCCTCTAGTGATAAATGACAGATTAATGAAGCAGGAGGATTATGACAAAAATATAAGAGAGTTTTCCAAAGAACAAATAAATAAATCAGCTTTGTAGGGAATGCCAACAGGGAAGGTATTATATAAGAATTTTGAAAATTTGTTTTACTTGCAACATGAAGTAAAACACCTATTTGTGAACAAACCAAAAATTTAAAAATATACCGAAGTTGATGAAAACTTCAGAAGGCTTATGAAGAGAAAATTTCCAGAAGCTGAGTTATGGGAGAATTTAACTGATCTATTTTAAAGTCAAATCACAGTGAGCAAAGAGCAGTAAGAGAAAAAAAATAGGGTTTGCTGTTTTTTACACCAGCATTGACAATTTTTACAGTAAAGAGTATCAGTTAAAGTCTACTAGATGAAAGGTTGAAGACAAAATCAGAGTAAAGATGAATCTGCTAGCGTGAATGACACCTCATTTTCCAACTGTAGCCTTCATCAAACAACAAAGAGAGAAAGCAGTGATAAAATCAAAACAAAAAGCTATTTTATTTCAATAAAAAGGACAACTAGCATTAGTTAGGGAGCTGTCACTATCTTCTTGCATGAAGATATTTCTTTTCCATAAAAAATTCCCAAGTTTATTCTAGGATACTTTGTACAAGTTTTTTTATAAATACTTCTCATTAGGAAGTATTGAGTGTGGATGAATTGCTGAACATTTTTGTAGATATTCTATTATGAACCTAAGGGTTTTTATATCAATTTCAAGTCAGTAGACTGGATCATAGGAAATAAAGCATCATATTACAAGATTCATGTGTTGGGTCACTACAATGAAGTATTTCACTTGTTATCTTGTCAATTTTCTTATGTTTTCCATCTATTATTAAATGTGTTCTAAATCAAAATGATAAATCAGGAATTGTATTTCAAAAAATGTTAAAAGCACTCTGTTTTGAATGATTATCATTTATATGTTTTCTACTGATATCTAGATTAGGGAACCCTTAATTTCTCCCTGATTTTGATTGACCTCTACCTTTCACTCATAATCCTAATTTAAGAACCCTTAATTTCTCTTTTATCCCGATCAAACCATTTTCACATCAACCTTGAAGATCTGAAGTAACTCAACTATCTTGCCCTATAAAAATTTACCTTTAGACCTTAATCCTGATCTGATTGCTGGACACATTGACTCCATTTTCCCAATGGGATACAGATCTATAGCTATCCATCTAAGTAAGTGATTTCACCACCAAATCAAATCCAAAACCCAAAACCAAATTTCCCTAAATAACTAGCCTAAAATCAAATATAATCAAAAAAATTAAATCATATAGAGAGAGCCCTCTCTGAGCATTAGGAAGGCTAGATCCTAAGTTTTAAAAGTAGGTTTGTGGTTATCTCTAAATATTCTTTAAACTAAAAATCTCACAACTTTAAAAATGATTGGAGTGATAACATACTAGTGACCATACTGGAGAACTAACCAATCCTCAGTTTTTAAATAGATCTTAAAGGAAATATTTTCATTTATCTTTTCCCCTTAAGATTGTTTTAATAAGTTGTGAGTATATTTTCATAAAAAATTGTAATTCTGGCTTCCAGAAGAGTCTAATATACTACGTCAAATCCAAATCCACAACCTGCTGTCATAGTAGATAATCTTGACAGAATTGGAAAGAAAAATAAAAGAGTAGAAGATTTAGGTAATAAAATTTCATTAGTCAAAGCAAATTTCCTTCCCAAACAACTATCAAGTTTACAATTAATAGAATTTGATTTAAATTTTGAACAATATTTATTCAGAACTAAATCAGAAAGTGACTTACATAATACTATAATAGATCCCGATTTTATTTCATTCATTGAAACTAAAAAGGAAACTGTTTCAGTTGATTCTGATCAAAATATTTTTGAAGTTTATGATAAACTTTATGCCATAAATGAAACTTTGATTAAAGAAATTGATGAAGCTTATTTACAACATTCAGTTGAATTGAGTGCTTTATTAGCCTATACCCCTAAGCCTTCTACCAACCATTTAGATACCAGCCTTTTAGAATCTGTAGGTTCATCCCTATTCACTACCACTTCATCCATTATTTCCACCACATTTCATTCCACAGATTCATTTTTTCCTAAGCAACCATTTAAACCTAGAATTTTATTTCCATCTTCCACGACCTCAAGTTCATCCCCTAGTATTTTTTCTGCATTTTCCAATACATCATTCTCATTCTCAAGCACCTCTTATAACATCCCAACTTCATCTTCTAGTATCTCAACCACATTTTCCAGTACATCTTCTTATATTCCAATCTAATCTGCAAGTTATTTAACTACATCAGAAAATACTTCTAGTTCTTCAACAAGTACTTCAAACTTACCTCTTAGCCAAGCTAGAATCCAAGCCATGGCTGTCAGATATGTTGCCTTGGTCCTACCAGCACAGTTACATGACATGCCCTAGGATTATCAAAGAAAAATCCGTCAATTTGATGGAACTAATCATTACACTACACAAAAACATGTTAATAAGATGAAAAACTATTTTGAACTACATGAAATTGATGATGCTAATGTCCAAATGAGACTTTTTTCTCAAACTTTAACTGGTGAGGTAAAAAAGTGGTTTAAAGGTTTGAATGTTGGTAGTATTGCTGATTTAGAAGTTTTTCATATAATGTTTCTTAATAGATAGAAAAGAAGAAAAATCCACTACAAATCTTGTCTGAATTTGAAAGCATAAAAAGAGCACGAAATGAAAAAAATTAAGATTATTGTATTAGATATAACAATATTTATAACACAATTCCTACTAATATTAAACATCCTCCAGAATCTGTCCTTATCAAATTCCCTGATGGATTTGATACAGATATAGCCTATCAACTAAGAGAGAGAAATCCAGAAACCTTAGAGTAGATGCAAAGTAATGTTGTTAGTGTAGAGACAAACTTGTTAGCAAAGAAAGCTAGATTAAGAAATGAAAGGAGAGTGACAATAAAAGAAGAAACATCCACTTCAGATTTGAAAATAGATCAATTAGAAAACACATTAGAGAGAATGATGGATAAGTTAGATAATATGGAAAGGAAGCCACATTGGGATAACCAACAACAAGGACCTCAAATTAGAAATCTCAATTGCAAGAAAAACACCAACACTGGAAAATCTAGAGAATCAACACCTGACCAAACAATAAGACTACCTTTCCAAGAGAACTATGCTGAAAGTTCTCATCAAAATGAAGATGATGAAGATACCATTAATATAATGGGAAATAATGATAATAATACCATTTTTCTTACACAAGAAGAACAGGAGTTATATGAATTACAACAACTACAATTAGATTCTGGTGAGTCTTTTGATTACAAGAAAGGTTATGCGTTTGTAATTAATGAAGTTCATAGGCAATATAACCTTAGGAGCAAGAAAAATGTAGAGCCTTCTATTAAGAAATCTGCCCAAACACAAACAAAGAAAACAATAGAGGCTCCTACCACTAAAGTTCTGCAAATTCTCCCTAGGGAAACCAAGCAAAAATCTAGGTCAACTCAGAAAGATTCAAGTCCCAAAATTTCACCTAGTCCGAAAATTGTTGACATCACAGATGATCCTGTCCAAAAATCAACAGATCCTCAAAAATATGTTGCTGCCAAGACAATAATTTCTGCTAAAACAACAATTTGAGACTCAAAAACATCTACTGCTGATCCAAAATCAGCTGATCCTAAAGCAGCCTCTGCTAAAACAGCTGCTGAAACCACTAAATCTGCAAAGACTTCCACTGCATCTCAAACAGTTCCTGAAAAGAAAATTAAAATCAGTAAGACAATGGAAATACAAACAAAGAATGAGAAACCAACTGTAGAAAAAGAAGACAAACCCACCCAAACTACAGTTACAAAAGAAGAAATAATTCAACTAGGAAAATCACAAGCACCATTTAATATCCAAGCTGAAATTGCCAAATTGAAGATACCAATTCCTTTGACAGAGTTGGTAAAACATGACCTATACAAAACACATATCACTGAGACTTTAAATATGAATGATGGAGAAGATTTAGTAAATTTGAGTGATGATCAACCAGAACTAATCTTTGGTCCTGATGTTAATGGGAAAAACCAAGATGGAACAGTTCCACCTTTCTACATTAGCTTAACTATTCATGATCAAATTTTACATAATGCAATGTTAGATTCAAGGGCTTCACACAATTTGATGCCAAAAGCAATAATGGAAAACTTGAATCTAGACATTACTAGACCTTATAAAGATCTCTTCTCATTTGAATCCAGTAAAGTGAAATGTTTAGGCTTGATAAAAGATTTATGTGTTACTTTAGTTCAATACCTTGGAAAAAGCGTAGTCATGGATATTGTAGTAGCTGACATCTCTCCCAAGTATGGAATGCTTTTATCTCGCTCATGGGGAGCTAAATTGTAGGGATCTCTATAACTTGATATGTCTTATGCAACAATATCAGTTTTTGGCCAACCCAAGAAACTTTACAGAGAGACATTAATGAAATACATGGTTAGTAGTCTAGAAAGACCTCGAAACTATCCTATTTAATCTACACCTACTGATATGGACTCATTCATTTTATGTAATTATCAAACTGGCATTGAAAACAACATTGAACTAAAACAAAAAAAGAAAGCACCAGATAGTGACAACATTTTTCATGAATCAATGTGGCACCTAGATTTTGATGGATTAGTTAACAAATTAGAAGCAGGATTAGGAGTTTGGATACAGGAACAGGTGCCCTATGAAGGAGTCATCAAAGTCAAGTCGAAGACATGGGAATTGGGGTTGTAGCAGTCTCCTGAATCTTCTAAACATCCCGCATTTTAGACGCAACACCATAAACGACATCTGTCTGTGCCAGCTGCTCGCCCTAGTGCATGATAATTGTATGTGGCTAGGAGAGACCACTCAGATCGATGACATGATAATTAATCGAATCACCATGTTTCCATACGAAGGAGAGGATCCAGGGGTGGCCTTCGGAGGGAAGGGATTGGAGAAAAAGGTCATTGATGAGGTGAATACTACTTATGGGGTAAATAGGAACACCCGAGGCTTTATCGTTGCAGACATCAATTCCTCGACAGTTAAATTTTCCACCCTAATATTTTCCTGCAAAATGATCAGGAAGTGCTACACAACAGAGATGCCTATGTATGTGATTATGATAGCTACGAAGTGCGTGAAAGAGGTGTGATATAATTGGGAAAAGTACCTTTGTAATGAATTTTTGGAAAACATTCGAGAGCCAGAAGAAGATGGAAAGCATTTTTATTATGCTTGGCTACTGCTGTTGGTCGCACTAATTGGTTGGAAGCCACCGTTGTAGTCACAATTATGAGACATTGACCTCGATCTTTGTGAAGCTTCCGAGTATACGTCATTATGGAATTAAAAGTTTCTATCGAGGATAATAGAAAATAAAATATTTTGGGTGTTGTTTGATGCAGAAATATTTCAAGTAGTGCAGTCCAAGCCATGACTGTCACCTACGATGTACGAGTAGTACAAGAAAATCGTGGAATTCAAGGCCACCTTCCATAATGAGCACGCCCGTGAAAAGAAGGATATGGAATAAATCTGGCATAAGCTGCCATACATGGTCACAGACGATGGCCTTGAGCACACCATGACCAAGTGGCCCCCATTATGGCTCAAAGTAAGCACAGCTGGTGGTGTGTCGTCCTCAATACCACCAAATACCCCAACGAAGTCGTGCACACCGACCAATCATCCAAAGGATGCGCAAAAGGACCCATAACCCACCACTACAAAAGAGAAAGTTGACCTGCGCAGTGATGATGAGATGGAAGAGAAGGATGGGGATAGTGCCAATGCATTGAAAGACACACAACGAGGAACCAAAAGAGGGCCTCATACCACCTTGGGGTCACGCACCAAAAGAAAAGCCTCTAAGAAGACCGAGACTGATCCATTAACGCTCACAAAGGAAGACTTTGACAAAATTAGCGACATAATTAGGGCAGTCACCAAAGATGTATGGACCAAGGTCGAGGCACAATATAAATCAGTCCTTGATGACATGTAGCAGGGGCTCCAACATCTCAAAATGAAAGCGAGTGCCATACAAGCGAGCTTGGCATAAGCGAGTGAGTTAAGAATTTAGAACCCATCCAGATTTGAAAGCCACATCTTTCAAGTTTTAGGTGCTACACATCAGATTTCTAGTTCTGAGCTACACGTGGTCAATTCCATAAAGCTCTGAGGTTGAGATTGATTTGGCTGTGTTCCCGAGTGGCAAGTTGCATGCTATGAATATGATGATCACTAACAAGTTGTAGTACAAAGAGTATAAGGCCTTGCAGGACATCGCGACAACTCAATACCAAGCCGCCTTGATGCTTAAAGGTCAGCGTCTAGCAGAGGATGTGTGTCGCGTCATGGAACTCCAACACACCTAGTTGGAAACTTTGATCGATCAGCAGTGCTCGGGCCTCCCCAAAATCATAGTACCAACTAATGCAGCACCCACTATCAAATTGGAAAACTTGGTAGCCACACTAAAAGCCACACGATCAGAAATCGCAACAGTCGAGTGAAGCTTGAGCAGAAGATCGTCAATTTGTAGATGAAATTACAACCTAAGACACCTTCGGAAGTTCGTGCACAACACGTTAAGGTAGTTCAGGAAATTTCTAGAGGAGGCCATTGGCCTTTGGAACTCCGTCCAAGATGAACTTGTTTCACAACATATAAAGATGGATCCGCGGGCCAAGGAACAACAATTTAATGAGATCCGAGTCACTGCACCTACCCTGGTTATTTCCCAATGGTTGGCCTGCTTACAGGAAAGCCGAGGCATTTAGGAAGATATCGACACCCTACGTTGACGGGAGAAAATTCTCGACAAAAGAATTCAGCCTTGGGCTGAGGAGGCCTTGCAGCGATTCCAAAACATCAATGGTGCCCTCAGAAGCCTGCATCAGACCCAAAGAAGTATCATCTTGGTAGTAGAGGGAGAAACTACAAAAAAATTGGTCAAGGCAGCGTAGAACGCTGAAGCACAAAGTACAGAAGTCATTCAGTTACTTAAAACTTCCATTCAGACGTTGAAGGAAAAGATGTAGGAACCAGGACCAAATTGACTCGGGACGAGTCACTAGATTGTGTTGGGGGCCTGTTGGGATGGCGTCCCCTAAGTAGAATTTTGGTAAAATTTTGGTTAAAGTTTTGTTGAAACGCGCTACGCATAGAAGTCAAGGGGCTTTGGGGCGGATCAAAGCTCCTTTATAATTGTAATGGGTAAAAAGGGAAACCATGAGTCTCAAACCATGGTATGTGTGCGTCGAAGTCATATAAATATGTAAGGGTTGAGTCGAGTAAGGATATATTATTGAAGTTAAGTTAAGTTTAATGTTATGTTGATGTTTTGATCTAGCATGTATTCGATCTAGGTAGAAAGGATCCTTTTGGATGTGTGCGCGGAAACCTAGTACTGAGCTGTGTGCAAGGACTTTGTTGTTGTGTGTGCAGATGGAAGTAATTGTATTAGGTTGAAGATTGATCAATAAATAATATTTTTATGTTGCAATTTATGTGTTTATGCATGATTATGTTAATTATCTGTTGATTTGTTTCTGTTGAATGCACATTTTTCTGAGTTAATTATCTGGGGAAATATTTCTGTGTTTGTGAAAGGGTTACATTTGCGTTAAGGATTTTTCTATGTGATTGCGTGAGTATTGTTTATGTTCTAATCAACTAGATCTGCCTGAAGTATAATAGTATGTTGGTGCATATCTATTAAGGGTTTCATTCGTGCTTAGATCTAGTTTTTTTGAAGTCTCGCGTAGGCCAATAAGCCTTAGATATGATAAGTAAGGTTAAGCACACATCAATTGCTCCCTCATGGTGTGGCAACCTATTTCTAACACCCCCCATATTGCTTCAGGTGAGCTTTGGTCTGCGTAAGCAGATCACCACCTAAAGGGCCAATAGTTGGAGCGTTTTGTTGGTTGCACAAAACACTCTGAACCTGGGTCAGGACCCCTCAAGCCAACAATTTCCATTTAGATTTTGAATTTTTTCCACAAATGCAGTAGCGATTGTACTGTCTTTGAAAGAATGAGATAGTGCACACAAATTTTCATATTTGATAAGTCTATCAACTACCGCGACACTCTTTCCTTCAGACTTATATAAACCTGTGATAAAATCCATTTAGAATATCTCCCAACACTGACTTGGAATGGCTAATGGTTGTAAAATGCCCAGGATCTTAATTTTATCAACTTTATTTTGTTGGAAAACTAAAAATTCTACCAGAAACTTCTGAATATCAAATTTAAGGCGACCCCCCCAAAAAATGTTCTTGACCTTGTGGTAAGTTTTTAAAATCTCGAGTGCCCTCGTATAGAAAAGGTGTGCAATTCCAAAATAATTTTTATTTTATTTTATTTGGGAGTTATTACATAGATATAAGCAATTTATGTACCATAATGAATCATTTTTTCAAGATAAATGTATCATATGAACTATGATCTTGCTGCAAAGTTTGAATGAGTGTCATACCTCTTCGTCATTCTTCGAGTCATTCATTGCTTTGGTTATCCAATGAGGTTGGATAATAGAAATGGCACATAGTAATGCTTCCACATCATCATCCTTTATTAAGAATGCATCTACAACAAAATTTTTCTTCTGTTTTTTGTAGATGATTTCAATGTCATAACCAAACATCTTTGCGACCCAATTTGCTTCTCTTTTGAAGATAATATTTGTTCCAAAAATGATTTAAGACTATCATGATCTGTTTTTACCTTGAAGTATCTTCCCATTAGGCAAGGATTCCATTTCTTCAGAGCATATAGTGTTGCCAACATTTCCTTCTCATAAATAGGTTTTTGTAAATACTTTCCCTTGATTGGATAACTTTAAAAATAAATGGGTCTTCCTTCTTACATTGAAACAACACCAATGCCATTTTCTGTAATATCCCAAAATAGGGAAAATCAACAAGGTTGGGAATATCTTATGATATCCCAAGATTGTAGATCCAAAAATATTAAAACAAAATATGAGGACTGCAACTAAGTAAACAATAGATCTAAATACACATTAGAATATGCAGAAATAGCTGAGCTATTGTATTAATATTTGGAGGTGCAAAATGCAAATACAACATTGCTAAAAATATGAGACACTCAAGCCACATAAGTAGCCTAGAATGACCCTGCAATCATATCCCAAGAGGGACTGCTGCTCTGTTGCTCTGCTGGAAGGTATACTGCACTGTCCCTGCTACAAATGTAGGGACTGCAACTGTATGTAAGATAGAAAGTTAGATCTAGGCATAACGGGAGCTCTGATGATGCTGAAATTGTAGATATGGGCTATATGATGGACTCCTAAGATAACCCTGGAAGGATTTCTCAGATCTGTAAGTCTAAGACAACCTTCTCCCTAGGGATCCATGAATATACTTCTGGGAATGCAGATCTGAAACTATATCTGATAATATGATGGCTGCAATTATGTACAATCAGATCTAATAAAGAAGGGATGATCCCTTCACTAGATCCTTGGGCTAAAAGCTCAATATCTAGCTCCTCCAATCTCCTTCAAAAATAGCTACAGAATGAACAACAGATTCAGAAAACTACGCTGTGAGAGAGGTAGGCTCCTTTCCCCATAGAAAAATATGTCAAATCAGCTCCTGGGTGATGGCAACAGTAGATCCAATGTGAGGAGGTTATCCCTCATAGGATTTCCAGTTGAAATGCTGGAAACTTCCTTCCTCCAATAGATCTGCAAGACTAAACTGCGCAATCCTTAAAGGGACTGCTGCAACAAGGAGGAAAAAACCAAAGGCCTGAATGCCAGATATAGATCTGATGCTCTGGAAGACTAAGTATGAAGAAAAAAGTGGTAGGATGAACCCTCCACTGGTTTTCTAGCTGAATACTAGAAACAACCTCCTGAAGATGCCACCAATGCCTGATATGGAATGAAGAACAATCCTCTTCCTTAGAGATCACTCAAATAAAGAGGTGGGATTCCTGCCCGGGAACACCCTGCAAGCTCTGCTAAATAGCCCAAGCTTGCATAGAAATGTCCTAAGACAAATCTAGATCTAAACAGATCAAGAGTTGCATAATCCAAATCATGCCTTCCATTGTGCCTTCACCTTCATTATATGAATGAGCCTTCCATAACCTAGGCCCACTCCAATACTGCGCTGCACATGTGGAAAAAGTCTCCATGTTTGACTGTGTTGTTGATCCATGCCCTCCATCATGTTCACATGGTGATCACCCTCTCCATCATGCATGCATTAAATGCACCACTTCCTCCACTATCTTATCATGAATGATCTTCTTTGAATATATCATGATCTCAGTTGACCTTATCAAAGATCCATGTGATTTAATATTTAATATACATTATCTTCTTTGACTGTTTCACCCTCCATAACCTATCTCATAAATGAGACATGATCTCCATTAATGGAGTTGCTCCACTACTCCATGATTCTAGATCTAGATAAAAAATGTCCACATACACACATAAAAGTGGATCTTATTCATATTTTTGGGTTTGTGGGTCCCTCCACCCTTTTATTTACTTAATTTTTTAAAAAGATAAAGGACTATAATATTCCAAATGTGATGTTCAAATTTGGGAATATTACAGTCCCCCCCGGAAAAATGTTGCTTGTCCTCAAGAAACTCAAAAGGTAGATGCACCAACCATCTATTCCCCTCCAAATGGCATCCACATAAGGAAGGCTTCTTCCATTTGCTGCAATATATTATGCATGTTTGGTTCCATAGTTGTCTTTTAGAAATATACGAGATGACTTCCAACAGCATGGTTAGATGTCCTCCTCTCACCATAAAGCACAAAGTGACAATCATATAATATCCAACATCATCATAAGTACATGAGATACATAAAATAAAGTAACTCTTTCCACAACGGAAAAGCTTCATCATACAATACATTCCTCCATCCCATGTTTCATGAATTTGATTGGGCATTGTTATGCTCTCATTCTTAGCCCTGTTGGCCTTATTGGATCCAAACTTCATCATTCCAAAGTTATGCAAAAGAAGAAGGAAATGAGCTATATGGGTAGATAAGGATGTCAAACCATATTCTCCTAAGAGTAACCACCGGAGTAAGGCCCTTTGTTGCCATCCTCCATCTCCTTCATATAAGATGGATAAGCAAAACTCCCCTAAACACAACCAAAATGAACATGCCTTCCTTTGCTTCATTTTATCTTTGATTTTCAAGGCATGAATCAGAAAATTATGAGCTATTGGGTGGTAACCATACTCACCCAAGAGTAGCCAGCGCAGCCATGCCTCCTTCATTTCATATGTGTTTTTCAAGGCATGGATCAGAAATATAGGAGCCTTGGAAGAGTGACAGAAATATCCCAATGGAAACCAACGTAACCAAGCATGCTGGCCCATACAAAGCTGCAAGTGGTCATGCAACCCCTTGCTTATCATCCTCACCCATTCACTCCCATGTGGATGATGAATTAGGTACTTCATAATCATGGTATCCTCCCTTTGTAAAATACCATCCTCCCCAAACTGTTGAAGGACTTTTCACTTCATGAAATGTTGAAGTGCACCTCTCATGAGATCTCTTAATGAGATTCTCTCTTCACCAAAGGCCCTCCAAAACCAAAGTAGTTTTGGATTTGCTGCAAGTAGAAGTTTCTCTTTGAGCAGTGAGATGCTCATTGAGAAAGGGTCATCTAAAAGGGAGAAAATGTTTCTCATCTCAAGATGTCTACCATTTTTCATCTTTTCTTTCATTGCTTCATGAGTGGAAGCTACCTCCAGAATTCTCCAAGAATGATGATGTATTTTCTTTGTAACAACCACTAATTAACAGCACTGTGATATGTCTATGCTTCAAATCAGCATTTGTTTCTAACCCTTGGTTATGCATTGGTATTGAAACGATATGTGGTGAAATTTTATGAATACCTTGGATAAACTGATATGTGGGACCCTCTTGACAGAACACAAGAGTTCCTCCAACTGGGACAATAGTGTCTCCAACTACTGGTAAGAGTGATGGCCTCTTTTCTTCAAGTGTACCAGCGCTGGTATCTCCCTCCTCCTCCTCATGCATCTCATGATCCATGCATGGGACTCCATATGTCAAGGGCTCAAGACTACCTTGCAAAGGTGCAAGTGTCTCTTCTCTAGATACAAGCACTTCTGCAGCAGGTGGTGAAAGTACTGACCTTTTTTCCAGAGTGACAAGGTTGACATTCTCCTTGGTTTCCTTGGGAGATGCCTCTTTGTAGCACAACTCTGTCTTCTCTATATCAAACTTCTTCCTCAACTTGTGAAATAAATCTGAATACTTGGTCACCTTTGCATGCTCTAGGTGCCCAAACCACTAGTCTTTTGCTTCATCTAAGAGATGAAGTGCTGCAATTTGAACAGCCTCTTCTTCAGCCATAAGATGTAGCTTGAAAAATGAATCTAACTCCATCCTCCAAGCCTTGACATTGCTTGAGGAAGATCCATCAAATGTAGGCAAATATAATCTATTATGCCTCTTACTTTTATTGCTGCTATAGGATCCTCTTTCTTCTCTAATTTGGAAGAATTATTAGAGAGTTAGCTTCTCCTTGAAAGCTCTAGATGGTGCTTTGTACTCTTCAAGATATAGAATGTGAGTCTCATGAGTCTCAGGTTCATTCCTTTCTTCACTTCTATACCTCTCACCTTCTTCAACGAAAGTGGGCATAGTGGATCTATGAGGAGATCTAGGATTCTCCGGTCTTCTTTGATGTAGATAGGAAGTGCTTTCCTCATCAGATCTGATTCTTGGATCTTCTCTCTATTCTTCCTCCTTCATTTGATTGACCTCCTTGGAGAGATATTACATGGATCTGAAGAAAGGAGTGACATATTTCACATCCTCCATGATAGATCTCATCTATCTGTTCTTCTTTCAATGCAAAAGATGAAGTGTCCACAAGCTGAGCCAAAGATAATGCTCTGATACCACTGTAATATCCCAAAATAGGGAAAATCAACAAGGTTTGGAATATCTTATGATATCCCAAGATTGTAGATCCAGAAATATTAAAACACAATATGAGGACTGCAACTAAGTAAACAATAGATCTAAATACACATCAGAATATGAAGAAATATCTGAGCCATTGTATTAATATTTGGAGGTGCAAAATGCAAATACAACAGTGCTCAAAATATGAGACACTCAAGCCATATAAGTAGCCTAGAATGACCCTGCAATCATATCCCAATAGGGACTGCGTAACTGCTGCTCTGCTGGAAGGTATACTGCGCTGTCCCTGCTACATATGTAGGGACTTCAACTGCCTGTAAGATAGAAATTCAAATCTAAACAGAATGGGAGCTCTGATGATGCTGAAATTGCAGATCTGGGCTCTGTGATGGATTCCCAAGATAACCCTGGAATTATTTCTCATATCTGTAAGTCTAAGACAACCTTCTCCCTAGGGATCCATGAATATACTACTGGAAATGCAGATCTGAAACTAGATCTGATAATATGATGGCTGCAATGATGTACAATCAGATCTAATCAAGAAGGGTTGATCCCTTCACTAGATCCTTGGGCTAAAAGCTCAATATCTAGCTCCTCCAATCTCCTTCACTGAATATAGCTGTAGAATGAACAACAGATTAAGAAAATGCATTGTGAGAGAGGGAGGCTCCTTTCCCCATAGAAAAATATGTCAAATCAGCTCCTGGGTGATGGAAATAGTAGATCCAATGTGAGGAGGTTATCCCTCATAGGATTTCCAGCTGAAATGCTGGAAAATTCCTTCCTCCAATAGATCTGCAAGACTGAACTGCGTAATCCTTGAAGGGACTGCTGCAACAAGGAGGCAAAACCCCAAGGCCTGAATGCCGGATATAGATATGATGCTCTGGAAGACTGAGTATGAAGAAAAAAGTGGTAGGATGAATCCTCCACTGGTTTTCTAGCTGAATACTAGAAACAACCTTTTGAAGATGGCACCAATGCCTGATATGTATTGAAGAACAATCCTCTTCCTTAGAGATCACTCAAAGAAATAGGTGGGATTCCTCCTCTCACCATAAAGCACAAAGTGACAATCATATAATATCCAACATCATCATAAGTACAT
Source organism: Pinus albicaulis (assembly GCA_034641835.2). NCBI lineage: Eukaryota > Viridiplantae > Streptophyta > Pinopsida > Pinales > Pinaceae > Pinus > Pinus albicaulis. The sequence goes on along the minus strand of CM076583.1, from coordinate 860,642,924 downwards.
GAGAGACATAAAATAAAGTAGCTCTTTCCACAAAGGAAAAGCTTCATCATACAATGTATAATTTTGAATAACTGATATTTTATCCACCGAGATTCTCCTGATCACACACTATTTTAACTTCATGCACAATACAGAATCTCTTCTACCATTGATCATTAATTTCGGAAATAAAAACAATTGCATGCGCACATTAAAACCATAAAAAATCACACATATGAACACAGTATTTTATGGGAAAGCTTAAAGCTGAAAACCCCCAACTATCTGTATATTATATGTCATAGAGATCATGTAACAATCATCATACAAAGCTCCTCACAAGCTCTCAGTATAATCTCCAATTGCTACACACTAATCAAGCTAGATCTAGCAAAACACATGCTCCAATCTCTGCCACCTGATAGCCTGCCTCTATTGCGTAATCAATGTTGAAGAATGGCTCATAAATAACTTCGAACCACCTGGCTTGTACTGCGCAATCCTCATTTGCATCTCCAATCACTGGTTGTTGCAAATCATGCAACAATATAGTCACAACTGATAGTTAGACTGCTCTTTCACCTACCTATTCACTGGTCTCCACTGAAACTGTCCATGCACTGTAGTTAACCGATGTATTATTTAGTTGATTAATGAGTTTTTAATTAGTGAATTAATTAATAATTAATTCACACCACTCTCACTAGTGTATCAATCAGTTAGACTAGATACAACTAGCTCAACTATGTTTAGCTTAGTTAAACTGAACACAACTCCATTAACTTCCTCAATCAACTCCACCAAACTCTCTCACATGAGTACATTTCTAACTGAAGTATCCATGCAATAGCTCCACTTAACCCTCAGGAATAACATAATTCCTTCTGTCAGCTCCTGTGCCACATCTGTGCACTTAACTGAAGTGCTCCAAGAGAATAAGATAATGTTTATAGTCCAAATATTATTAAGAGCTAATAATATTCGACATATCTAATTTTAGACTGGAAATCTAAAAATAGATTCCGCCCAATATGTCTAAAAATAGAAGTCCATCTATTTTTCCAACTTGACCAACCCTCCACAAATAGCATCCTCCAACTCATAGAATATGATCGACATGTCTAAAAATAGACATAGTCTAAAAATAGACTTTGCGCCAAAATAGCCTGCGGGCCCACTTAGTGAAGGCGACTTCTTTCCACTAAGCTCATCATCTTGTTGCAATCTCAACATACAATACATTCCTCCATCCCATGTTTCATGAATTTGATTGAGAATTGTTATGCTCTCATTCTTAGCCCTGTTGGCCTTATTTGATCCAAACTTCATCATTCCAAAGTTATGCAAAAGAAGAAGGAAATGAGCTATATGGGTAGATAAGGATGTCAAACCATATTCTCCTAAGAGTAACCACCGGAGTAAGGCCCTTTGTTGCCATCCTCGATCTCCTTCATGTAAGATGGATAAGACAAACTCCCCTAAACACAACCAAAATGAACATGCCTTGCTTTGCTTCATTTTATCTTTGATTTTCAAGGCATTAATCCGAAAATTATGAGCTATTGGGTGGTAACCATACTCACCCAAGAGTAGCCAGCACAACCATGCTTCCTTCTTCATTTCATATGTGTTTTTCAAGGCATTGAAGCTTTTCCCAAGGTTTGATGATGGGCTTGGGAAGTGCAGACTGAGCTGCTGCATCTGCATGTAAATCTGCTCTTGTACAAGGAATTGAATGTGAGTTGACTACAACATTACTGACTTGCTGCTTATGGGAGTCTGTTTCAATTTTCTGAACAAAAACAAGTTCAGAATGATGACTCCATTGTTGTAATTCTGCTTGTTGAAGCTAAGATTCAAGCTGCAAAAATTCAATCTTTTCTTGTGCATTATGCAGACAGGACTTAATGTCAAAAAGAGAGGCTTTGCTGATTTTAACCATCCCATCTTTAGTGGAATGTATCAAAGTATTCAGTAACTCTAATGCTTCATGAAATTTGTCCATTTTCCAAACAAATATGAACCATAGAGGAAGAAACAACACTCTCTTGCAATACAATGTCACTGAAAAATATGTGCCGCAAGAAACCAATATGCAATAACCCTTAAGGTAGACAATACAAATGAATTTTTTATTTTTTTTATTTTTTTTCCACAAAAAGCTATTTATACCAACAAAAACTCTATTTTATAAAGACAACACTGGTGCAACCATATAGCTCAAGGTTTACCCATATAATTTAGCTAACTCAAGCTTTCTAAAGAATCTTTAGCAAAATCTTACTCCCTTTTTCGAAACGCTCTCACAAAACTGAAGGAGCACATGGATACTGCCACAAAGTTCTCAACGAATCTATGCATTCAATCATATGCATGTGTCGACACTGGTATTTCTTTGCAAGTAGTGAACATATCGCTAGCACCAATTTTATTTTACCTCAGCTTCTTATGGTCCACAACGCTTCCGCATGACGCTTCATTTCCCATGACATTTTTTCATAAATTTAATCTCCACCGACCTCCTGGAAATTGTTGGGAGCCGAACTGTTGTTGGGATACTGCTCCTTGCTACTAGGTGAAGGTCGCAATTTCTGTCACTGCAGTGGCATATTCATACAATTTATGAATGTATTTATGCAAATCTACGTCTATTGGAGGAGGAACCGGGGGAGGTAGGGAGGGAGCCGAGCAGGGCGGATAGGGTGGGAGTCGACGTGGGATGGAGGCAGGATGGATGGAAGGGAGGGTTGAGCATGTGGGAGGGAGGACAGAGCGGAAAATGGAGAAGGCAGAAGGGAGTATGAGGAGGGAGGAGGTGAGTTGGGGGAAAACAACACCAGGTTGGGGGGAGCCGTGCGTGAGGGAGGGAGTGGTGAGGGTCGTGGGGAGGTGGCTAGCGGGAGCCATGACACATGTAGAGAGAGGAGGCATGAGGTGAATATGAAGCGGGTGGGTGGTGAGAGGTCGAGAGGTGGAGATGTGAGCGGGGAAGTGGGAAAGCAGGCAAGAGGGAGGGCGCGCAGGGAGGTGAGCGCAGGGAGGTGAGCGGTCAAGAGGTCGAGAGGTGTGTGAAGAGCGGTGGATAGTGGGAGCGAAAGGGAGGCCGACGCAGTGGTAGGGAGGAGGCCGAGGTGCAGGGGGCAGCGCGAGGGAGGGATGGAGGGAGCTGGAGGGGAGGTGTGGGACTGTGGTGGGAGAGGCAACGATCTTGCAATTTCTTGAATTGAACTCAACTAGTAATCCTTCACCATCTATGGCTCATGGTTTCTCCTCTAACAATGGTAACCCACTGAGTAATTCAGGAAGAATTGGACCTTCAATTTGATGGTACAAGTGGACTGCGTGAAGGTGAATTACTATCTCGTTGTGAGAGAAGACTCTTCCAATAACCAGGACAGAAATACAAAAAAATATGACCAGGATAGAAATAAAATCGTGTTCTTTAATTCCAGCTTTATATTCGACGTTCCATATGAGCAGCAGTATCAATAGCTTGCAGTATCAATAGCTTGATTCTAGATATTGAGAGAGCATGTGCGTGGGGAGAGAGAAGGCCAAGAAATGGGTCTCAAAAGTCAACATAGAAAGAAGGAATCCAAGGGCGGTGAATATGGAGCTGCCAGCATGACAGAGGGAGGTGAGTTCGCTGGAAGGTAGGAATATTAATTGGAGTTGCAACAATGCATGGAGCTGTCAGAGACCAACGCATAAGGACAGATTCCAGAATTGGATTTCAGATTGGCTCAAATAACGCACAATGTGGACTGTGCAATGGGTAGTGTGCAGAGATCCAAGAATTTTATGCTAACACCAACGCTTTCAATGGAACACACAAACTCATAGAGGAAGGCCACTCATCATGGCTTTGATACCATGTTAAACATACACATGGTAGATGAGAACCTAAACACATACATAGAAAGATAAGCATGAGTTATTCATATTATTCACCATAGATGTCTATTTATGTTACATTGGTGTGACCCTTGGATTCATCTTCCAAGGTCACTTGGACTCCTTTGTGACTGTTCACCTTCTACACCTACCCATAGAGGATTAGGTGTCCAACATAACCATTGGAATACTAATACAACATTAGCACAACCCATTGGAATGACAAGAATTGGACTATTCAATACATATTACCCCATGGTTATATTGATATTATGGCACTTCCCTGAGAAATTTATAGTTCCTCCATTTGAAACCATCACTTGACACTCCGGTGTTGGATATATAAAGAAATTCAATCCTTGGCTATCATAAAATGAATAACATTATGGATACTTCCTGAATCAATAAGCACTATTACCTTTTTCGTCTTGATATATCCTTCTACCTTGAGTGTTTGAGGAGTGTTAATTCTCGCTAATGCATTACAAGATATAATCAGATTCATTTCTTATTTTTCAAACCCTGGGGTTGGTTCTTGGTGTATATCTTCTTCTTTTGATGTTTCTTGTTCTGTTTCTTCCACCTATTCACAATATATGTAAAATAATTTCTTCTCAACACACTGATTACCTTTATTGTATTTGATATAACAACTATAACAAAGCCTTTTTTCTCTTTTTTCCTCCAATTGTTGTAGTGTCAACCTTGTAAGATGTGGGAGGCTAGCAGTAGAAACACTTCCATATTTATAGTTATGCGTGGTAAACTTCCTTGTTTCCATACTTACTTTCAACTTTTATTCCCACCATAAATGTAGTATATAATGACTTAAGTTCCAAAAGGCAAACCTCATGTTGGATGTCATCCTTTAAATAACTTACGAGGACATCAAACATATGCTCCTTTGGAATATCATTTACCTTGATATTCAATATTTGGAAATCCCCAATGTGCTCCCCAACTAAACCCTTTTATTTGAGATTTATCAATTGGCTAAAGAAAGTATTTCTATTTGTATCCTTATAATGTGCTATCAGTTATTTAGTAAAAATTGTCTAAGTGACAAATGATTTATGAGAAAAAAACTATTGATACCACACAAATTGAATTGGTTCTAAATATAAATATGAAATGTGTACCTTTTGTGTGTGTTTCACATCATGTAGAGCAAAGAACTGCTGCATTTGTAGTTTCCATGTTACCAGTTACTTACCATCAAACTTCCTCATATAAATATTCGGAATTTGGTTGGTCTTCAACCCAAAGTTGTAGTATCTGAAATCATGATTCACATTCCTTTTGTTTTCATCATGACTCATGGGATACCTTGTCACCATTAGAAATCATTTCTTGTAGAAAATTTATCAAAACTTTCTTTAAACCTTCCAGCTCCCCGTTTAAACCATCTATGTTCCATTTTAAACCATCCATGTTCCCCTTTAAACCACCCATGTACCCTTTTAGATCATATTTGGTGGCTCTTTGTGAGAGCGAAATTTGCTGCACTTGGTCTCACAAATTTGATATATCATGTTGCATTTCTTCCTCTTCATGCGTTATAGAGGAAATTTTTGAGGGTTTAATGGGTGTAGATTTTTTTTTATTTGGGGGGATTTTTGGCAGCAAGTATTGAAATATATTCTTCACTATGTCCCTTGAATCACTTCAAACTGACTTTTTGTAACAAATTTATGAAAATTTAAAAATAAATACCTTTTACAACTTGATTTCGAGCTTGTTGGTAAGGTTGACCATGAAATCATTGTATCTTTGCGATTTATGCCTCCCAAGGTCTGAAATTTGATCTTGTGTTATCCCTCTATGTCTTCTTTCCAACCCCACTAGTTAGACCGATATTAGATTATTCAAGGTAAAATTATGTCAATTCTCCCACAATGGCATGATTATGAACTAGTTCCATAGACCGAACTTGAACAGAATGCCACGTGTCACTATTTAAACCTTCATCCCAAAAAATAGTACCCAAGAAGACAAAGTTCGTGCAATATCATTCATTTTTATAAAATTGAATTCTGATGCTTTAAGAGAAAGTTATGACGATTTTCCCCGTAACACTTTTTTAGGACTGAATTATGGAGCATGCATAAACCCTAACTTTCTCGGACCATATCTCCGAAAATATAGAGAACTAAGGTTTGAAATTTTTACAAAAAGGTTTAGCAAGATTTATCCTAAATGTGGTAAAATTTTCAACTTCTTAAGCCTCGCAAAAAAAAGTTTTAGTGAAAATTCCAAGATGACCTTGTTTGAAGAAGTGAAACCCTAGGATGCAGAGCTCTCATACCAAATTTTGTGTAACTAGGTCAGAAAACAAGGGAAAATATAGCTAAAAAACTTGAAAATAATCCTCTTTGAGGGGGAAACCTCATTTTACATAACATAAATGAACCATTCTTGGATGATTCAAACGATATGACCTCCTTGGTATATATAGGAGTTTATAGGGTCAAAATATAGTTAGGCTTACATAACAATAATAATGTAATATAACTACATAACAATAGTGGGTTTCCATGGGGCAAAAAAATAACAATATGGGGGTTCTATGGTGCAAAAAAATAACAATATGGGTGCTATAATAGTACTATAGGGACCTAAAAAATATTTTCTATATAGATTGTTGTTTGCACTGCCTCTCCTAAACCCTTGTTATCAGAGATGTTTTTCCATTTTGGCATGCCAAACTCTAAGGGCTTGTTTGAGCCCATACAAAGCCTTTTTTAATCTATATACATAACCTTCATTCTCTAGGAGCGTGAATCCTTCAGGCTTCTCAATGTATACTTCCTCCTCCACATCTACATTTAGAAATGTCAATTTCACATCCATTTGGTATACCTTGATGTTCTTGTGACTGGAAAAATCAAGGAACATTCTAATGGCTTCTAATATTACTACATGTGAAAAGGTTTCTTCAAACTCTATCCCTTCTATCTGAGCATACCCTTTGCAGACTAGTCATGCTTTGTTTCTTATCACTTGGCCTTATTCATTTGGCTTATTTTTGAAAACCAATTTGGTGCTGATTACATTTTTATATTTGGGTCTAACAACAAGCTCCCAAGTATCATTTTTCTCGATCTAGTCTAGTTCTTCATTCATTTCCTTTACCCAACAATTGTCTTCACTTGTATGACTCATACTTTTGGGCCAGCTTGTGACAAAAAGGAAATATTTGCACATCTTGGACTCCCAAGAAATTTCCTTCTAGTTGGAACATCGAGCCTATGATCACCAATAATTTTACTTTATGTATGTTGTTTTTTAACGTACATGGAAGGAGTTTTGAGCCTTTGTGTTGTATCGCCTTGTTTTCTTCCATCCTCTGCTTCTGATTTTTCATGGTCTGAAAGTCTGGAGACTAATATTTCTCTTTCATCCAATTCCTTGTCTTCTCGAGATGGCTCTGATCGTTGTTGTATTTCATCTGCTACGACATCAATGCAGTATTCAACCCTTTTTGTCCTTTTTTTTTTTTTCTAGTGGTTCACGTTCCTATGTGCCCGCACACATGTACTAGCTACATCCACGGTCTTAATATATCGCTGTAAATCCTCCCGAAGGGATCTACTATCGGCCTAACACTGAGGCCTAACCCCGCGAGCGTCTAAGAGATTTGATCCTGTGACCTCTCAATCTGGGAGTACTTCCAAGCGGGGACTCAACCAATTGAGCTAACCCTTGGGGCTTTTTGTCCTCTTGTTTAAGCACTTGTAGCTTTTACTTTTGATATAGTACCCAATAAATATACCCTCATCGACTCAAGACTACAAATTTCCATGATTTTTTTCATTTATTTTGATAAATAATTTTCTCCCAAACACCTTGAAATGTTTCACGGAGGTTGGTCTCCATTTCCATAACTCATAAGGAGCCTTATCATTATTATGCATGAGTTGTGTTATATTTTCTAAATACACAACTGATTTTTTTCTTCTCCCTAGAGGGTGTGTGGTACATCTGCCTCGTCCATCATAACTCTAGCCATCTCTTGAATTGTTTTGTTATTTCTCTCTACGAATCCATTTTGTTGTGAATTTATAGACACCGAGTACTGCCTCCTTCTGCCATTCTCTTCAAAATAATTTTCAAAATCTCATGAAGTGAATTCTCCTCCCTTATTTGATTCTAATAATTTGACCTTTAGATCTTTCTCATTCTCAACTTGAGCTTTAAATATCTTGAAAATTTTCTGAGCTTCTGATTTTTATTTCAAGAGCATTATCCATGTTTCTTTGGTAAAATCACCATTAAATAAGATAAAGTACCTTTCTCCTCTTGGGATTTTTGTCCTTGTTGGGCCGCATATATCAATGTGAATCGGCTCTATACTTTTAGAGGTTGAGAGATCCTTTGTTTTGAATTGAGTCCTTGTCTGCTTTCCAAATTGATAAGACTTGTAGATTGAGTTGCCAGGTTTTGAAAGTCTTGGAAATACTCTTATAGCTTATGCTTTGATGGTTTTTATCACACTTTCAAAATTTATATGACCAAGCCTTTTGTGCTACAACCAAGTAAGACTTGTTTTACTTAGGTAGCAACTCACTCTAGATCCATCAAACACATATACATTATTGTGAGTCTTGACCGCCTTTCCCACTAGATTACCATTCTCTTCTTTTTAGTTCTCACGTTATTTAGATTGAAAGGTTACATTATAGCCATTATCAAACATTTGATTCACACTGAGAAAATTGTGCTTGATTCCTTCCACATAAAACACATTCTAAGCCTTTGTATTTTCATCAAGACTGACTATGCCCTTTCCCTTAATTCTAGTTGGAGCGTTGTTTCCAAAGGTGACATTGTTCCCTTTGTACTTTTCCTTCAGAGATGAGAATTTGATATTATCCCCAGTAATGTGCTTGGAAAAACCACAATCTACATATGTGTTAGTGTCAGTATTTGCATACTTCCACTAGGGATCAAAACACATTTGCATGTGCATCTTAGGTGTCCCATTCTGAAGAAATTTTCAATCATTCCATTAGGTCATGATATAAAATTATTCCACTAGTGGTTGTCCTTGTCAGGTCTGTGTTTCGAAAGTGTTTTCCATAGTATTCTCAGTATAAAATCATGTTTCAAATATGTTCATCAGAAAGAGCCCGGAAATAGCTTTCCAATGGTATATCACACTCCCAAAACTGACTTCTGGATTGGAAGATGTGCCTAAGTGAATAAAAGCCCCCAAAATGCCTAACCTTACCCTTCTTTCTCATTTGGTCACTTAAACTTTATAATTTCTATCTTTCCATATGATTTTAAAGTCTTCATCGCAAAGGCCCCTTTGAAACGTTTATTTCCGTCTCCTACAAACCTCCGATGCAATTGATCGCATCACAAAAGTTCATGGGTCGCTAATCGCAACACTCCAATTGAACCCTTCCGATGAAAACTTCCGATGCGATTTACCCATCTCCGATCGCATCGCATCCCCTTCCTCCGATCCGATCGCATCGAAAATTCGTAGCGCTCCCAACTTTTATCCCCGCTCCCATGATTTTCTCTGATTGCAATTCCCCCCGGTCCCACCAAAACCCTTTCGCCTGTTCCCAAACAAAAAATGTTTTCCCTTTGTTAAAAGCCATAACTCGATTATTATAATTTCTTAAGTCTCTCATTGCAATTTGATTTTCCATCTTCCCTTCCGCCGATGCGATAGTTCTTTGTCGCATCGTGCGATTGCAAGTTTTTATCGCAAGTTTTTCCCGCAGCACTCCGCTCCCGACCTTCCAATGCTATGAATCGCATGTCGCTCATCGCATCGCGTGATCTCTCTGCCATGTGTTACCCCCACTGTGATTCCCGATTTGTGATTGCGATTTCCTCATAAAACCCTTTTCCCTTTTACACTATCGCATCGCAAGTTTCCAATCACATCGCTCCATTATGTGATACACCTTCCCCTCTTCCGATTGCGATTTGCGATTGCGATTGCGATTCGGGCCCACCATCCTTCCTTTCGCTCTTTGTCCATAAAAATAGACTTTTCTTCATTAAAAAGCAAATTTTATTTCATATTGGTTTCAAAGGAATTATTTCTTCGGAAAATGGATTTTCAACAAAGAAAAAGAAATGATCAAGGGCGTGAGATAATTATGAACACATAAACATCTACAACAGCGATGAAAAAGGGATCTGTTCTTCAGGCTGCTTATTTTCCTTCATTGGGTATGACAAAAAATTTCTCTAGGAAGTTGAATGTATTGCTCCTTTTTTTTAGGGGCATATTGTTGGTCTTTTCCTATATTCAGATTTTAGTTTCTGGGCTGTTAAAGCAACCCCTCCTTCTGTGGATCTACTCCCCTCAAATTCTGTCTATTTAATGTAATTTCTGAGTCATTTGTAAGGAGGGGGGTCAGAGTGGAATAATTTGGAAATCATTGAGGACGCTCTGCACTCCATTTGTAATAGTTTGGCAGAGAATTAATAAAGAAACGCAGCACTGATTTGTGGGATCCCTGTGGTATGGATTTTAGCACTGTTCTTTCCTTTGTGTTCATCTATTAATTGTTATGTTTTCCATTCATTCGTTCATATTTTTGTTTAGATGATTTCAAGATAGATAGGTAGAATCCATTGCATAATGCTCTGCCTTGGGAAATCATTCAATACTTGATGTTTTCTGTTGTTTGAAAAGGATCCATCTCCTATGCCCTTTTCAACTTCTCACCAGTCTTACACATTCCATCATTATTAAAACTAAGTTGTTAAAATCCTGCCTACCTTGCCCCATAAAATACCATGTATCTCTGATTTAATTCCCCAGTTTCAAGCTGTCCAACCCCATCTGTTCATACAACCCTGAAAAATTTATAAAAACATTCCCATTTATTATACCTAGCCTAAAATCATTTGCAGTTATACTTCATTGAAATATTTTTCACGGAGAGAGCCCTCTCCTGACCTTGTAGGGCTAGCTACAAGGCTGAGCGTGGTTTGAGGTTACCTTGATTTTCCTTTTTTCAGCCTAAGGTTCAAATTAGGTGCTAACAATACGGGCCCATTTTCTTGTTCATGTGCAGATAGAGGAAGTCCACACTCCATGTTTTACCCACTCTTTTTATTCCGATTTTTCTTGTCCTTAGGGAGCGTTGGATGCCAAGTGTGTTTTTGTTTACAAGAGTTTTCAAATGTGATTCTACACTCACTTTACTTGAAGCATTCAATTTCATTCATCAGAGGAGAAAACGAGTTTTTATTCATAGGGAATGAGTTTTATTTTATACTATTATGATAATATATATATTTGTAATTTTCATCTCTTTCAACTTTGAAAATTTAACTGTTCACAACTTTATTTCCAAAGAAATGAAACTTACAAAAATAACCATAAAACAAATTTTGGCACATGCTCTTTGAGAATTGATGAGAATGAGCTAATTTCTAGCAAATTTTTCATTTTGCATATTGATCTACATCTATGTGGTGTGAGTCAATTATGAGATTTTCATTGTTGTTCCAGTGTTGATTTCTCTTCTAAATTGAATTTTTCTTATCTTCATTAATTATTCCTTGAAGCAATTTTGCATAGCTCTAGGGATCTTTGAATGCTGTGGAATTGAAGATTGTCTTTCCCATATAATCCTTTTGTGGTTCTGAGTAACCCAAGCCTACTTTTTTATTTGGAGGCCTTTGAGTGCTCAGAATATGGTTTCAATTTTCTATCCCTTTAGAAAATATTCCATTCAGATCCTTCTCCTTCTTTGACTTCTCATATTTTGTTCTCAAGTAGACGATTTATGCCTCTAGACTTTGACATCTTCCCATTCAAGAATCAATTCATTCATAACTTCTTCCTTCCATTTTTCTTCCTATAACTTGACTTTCAAATAAATAATATTTACCTTACAAGTTTCAGAAATCATCTCCTCCTTTTCTTGGTTAGCTCTCATTTCAAGAGCCTATTCTCCTCTCTATCTCTTCACATGTTTTCTGTTTTTCTTCTAATAGGAGTGTTAAGTAGTTGTATTTACTGCGAATGGATTCTTCAAGTTTTTCTGTTTGATAGACAAACTCATTATCATAATTATAAATACCTTCTTCAAACTACATCAATTTCTCTTTTAATTACTTGTTCTTCCTCCTGACCTTCTTCAACTCATTAAGAGAATTAATGAGTCATCCTTATAGATCCAATACCCTTTCTTCTTCCTCAGAATATAAGACATTTTTAATTTTGGAGTTAGATTCAAGTGCCAAATGCAAGCACTCATTGGAGCTGAAGAATCCTCACTGTCATATTCAGTTGTAGAAATTACCTCTTTGGAGTAGAGACCCTTCTTCTTTTGGTACTTTTTAGCCTTGTATTTGGGATTTTTATATTTTTCATTTTTTAAATTTCCAACTCTTCCCTAGTAAAAGCATTTGAGGGGTATATTTCCTTTATAATTTCATGGACCTCACTTTAGTTTTCTAGAAAAATGAGCTGGCTCCTGAACAAATTCGTAGCTAGAACATTCTTGGTGATATGTATGCTCCTTATCCTTCCTTGACACTTTGAATTTTTTCTCCTTTGGTTTAGTCTTCTCTTTACCTACTCTCATCTCATATTGTATGAGAGTACCAAGCAGCCAATCCATTGTAATATTTTTCAAGTCTATCATCTCCTCAATGGTTGATATTTTCGCATTGAACCTCATAGGAAAATACCTCAAGAACTTATGATAAACCACTTCCTCTTTGACCTCTTCCCCAAGTCCTTTGATCATGATTTTTACCTCATCAACTCTAATAAAATATTCTGAAATGATTTCATCTCCATTCATCCTTAATCTTTCAAATCTCATTATGAAGTTTTGGAGCTTGGCTTGCTTAAATTTATCATCTCTCACGCGACTCTTATTAAGTTTGTTCCATACTTCGTTGGTTGAATTACAATGCATTACCTTTACCAGTTCATATTGAATAATACCATACAAAATGGCATTCTTGGATTTAGCATTTTTTACATAAACTATTTTGCCATCTGCATATGTAGGAGGAGTTGTTGGGATAGTGTAATCTACTAACACAGAGCTCCAAAGTTCAGTTCTTGGGGAAATGAGATAGGCTTCCACCCTAATTTTACAAAGTACATAGTTTTATCCATCAAAGAATGATATTTTTCTTGAGTAAGCATCATGTTTCTCTTATCTAGACATGATTCCTAATATATCTACCTTCTAGTGGTTAGATTGTTCCTTTAGGAAATTGGCTCTGATACTAATTGTGGAATGAGGAATCATTGGGGGGTGGGTGAATCAGTAATGAGTGTAAATTTTAACTTAATAATCATCAAAATGATCATTTTAAATTAAATTCATAGACATAATATTAAATCACTCTCATGAACATACATCATCAGCACACACAACATACACACATGGACAAAAGATTTAACGTGTAAACAAAAAAGGCAAAAACCACCAAGCTATTTTTTATTTTTGTTTGTGAGAACCCACTTACAGGAGGCCCGAACCCCATTAAAAATAGAAAGCCACCACTTTTCAAGAGGCACCAATGTCTTAAAGATGTAAGCCACAACTTGCTTCAACCAATAATCCTACTTGTCATACAATTTTCAAACTAAGAAATGGAGTCTTACTACAATTATATAGGAATACTAAGATCTGATCTTTTGTTGCAAAAAAATCCTTCCTCTCTATTCGTTATCCCTTCTCTTCAATGCACATATCATTTTCCCATTAGTTCCGTTATCGACCTTGAATTAGTATCTCCAAACTATCATCTCGAAACCACACTTCACCTTATGCACACACATCATTACTTGCAAAAATTTACACTTTCAAACATCATACAACGATTCTCCACTACCCCATTCTACTTAGTGTTTCCTTAGCTTTTTATTCAGCAACAACATAGGGATCAATCCAACCTATCTGTTCATTAACCATCGTATTCAATTTGCAGTATGGCATACTAGTCATCAAATATAAGCCAATGTATGGGATCAATTTTACTTCAACCAACTGATAGAGGAATGGTCTAATTGTAGCATAGTAAGGTTTTTCTATAAATGATTTAATTATGCAACAATTACATCACCTTCTTCGTCCATTGCAACAAAAATTAAATCAGAGAATGGGCTCCTGAAATTTTCCTATACTTAGAATTAATTCTCAGTACACCTGCATATACAAGACGTTCCTCTCTTGGATTCTATTTGTACATAAGGCACAACTCTCCCACACTCTATTGCAGGTTATGGTCCTTACCACCTCCGTGTTGACTGATATATCAATTCTTTTTTGTCACTAGTAGTGACCAGGGATGGCCTTCTTTAATGCAAGTGATGTTCCAGTAATGCTTCTGGTACCTTGATTTGTTAAGTCGTGAGAGGATGTCGACTTATTAAATGCCTATTATTCCAATAAAATAGGAACCCAAATATGTCACAGACTAGCTTCCAACTCGTTTTCATGCTCAGTGGTGCTAAGCTCTTAAACAATTATCAACTCTTTCATCCTTTGAAACTGTGCTCAGATCCCTTTTGAGTTAAGCCCCCAATAGTTGTCGACCCATTCATATCCATATGTGCTAGGCTCTCATCCCATAATGATTTTTCATTTCATTTGGCCAGAGGGCCCATGATTGCAATAACTTGTGAAAATGAAAAAACCATTACCTGGGCGTGCCTTCCGTCATTTGACGAACTATCAATTGTCAGAAAACAACTCCTTGTCCCGATTTTGTTATCCTTGCCAATACTCTAGGTGTGTCTTTGTTTTTTTATTTTGGGTTTTTCTTTCCAAGATTTACTTACGGGAAATCCCTTCACACCTTTACATCTTCACTGACTTCCCAGCTTCCTGCCTCCCTAACTTCTCGGCTCCCTATATTCCTGGCTCCCCGATGTTAACACCCAAGTGTATTTTTTGTTTCTTCTGGGGATGGATCTTCTGGGTTGATGACTGTCCCAATTTCTTGACTTTTTTTATGTAACTAGTTCACAAAATAAAAGAAAAGATAGATCAATGACTTAGAAATCAACCTCTTCGATGGGGAAACATCCTTTATATTACATAAATGAACAATTCTTGGATGATTCAAATGATAAAAAATAATTTCTATATATAGGAGTATAATGGCTCACAATATAATCAGAGCCTATAGGACAATAATAATGTAAGGGCACAAAAATAACAACAGTGGGATTCTATGGGGCAAAATAATAACAATATTGGGACTACATGGGCACACCAATAAAAATAAGGGGGTACACTAGTATTATAAGGACCTGACATGCCTCTATTCTTCAAAAAAGTGTTTTCCTCAATACTTGAGTAGTTATAGATGCTTCTATATAAAATTCTCATCTTCCCATGTGGAATATTCAACGGATAATTTATTGCACTTGATGAGATACTATGAAATTGATCGATTTCATAGCTGTCGAGTCATTGTTTCTGTCACTGCTTCAGGTTCCAATATGATTTTTCCTTACTCATAAAGTTCTGGCAATATTGATTGAACTGGGAGCTTGTCACCTATAACCTTCTTTAAGGATGAAACATGGAAAAATAGGTGCACTCAGGAAGATGCAGGAAGCTCCAATTTTTATGCCATAGTACCAATCTTTTGCACCACCTTTTAAGGACCATAGTACTTTGGTGATAATTTATTATCATTATTAGCTTGCTTGAGGGAGATTTTTTTGTATGGTTGCAACTGTAAAAATACTGAGTCACCTACATCAAAAAATATTTCGCTGCGATGTTGATCTTCCTATTGTTTCATTCGATTTTGCACCAAAGTGAGGTTATCCTTTAAGAGTTGTAGAACTTGTTGTTGATGCTCGATGTGATCTTCCATTGCTTGAACCTTAGAATTTTATCTTAAAGATGGTGTGATGGACTGTGGATGATATCCATAAAGTGCCATAAATGGGGTCATTTTTGTTGTAGTATGGAAGGAAGTGTTATACCACCATTCAGCCAGAGGTAACCACTTGAACCATTGTGTTTGTTTATCAGATACAAAGCAACGATGATATCCTTCCAAACATTTGTTCACTATCTCAGTTTTTACATCATATTGAGGATGATAAGATGAACTATGAGCTAGTTGAGTACCCAAATGAAAAAATAATTTCGTCCAAAAATTTCCAGTAAAAATGGGATCTCTATCGCTTACAATAATATTTGGGTTTCCATGTAGCTTTTCAATTCCATAAATGCAGTAGCAATTGTACTGGCTTTAAATGGATGAGACAATGCACAAATGTGTGCATACTTGGTATGTCTATCAAATACCACCATGATGATACTCTTTCTTTCGGACTTGGGTAAAACTATGATAAAATAAATTGGAACCTCCCCCCAATGTTGACTTGGAATAGATAAAGGTTGTAGCAGACCCGAGGTCTTAATTGTCTCAACTTTATTTTGTTGGAAGGCCAAAAATTCTGCCACAAAATTTTGAATATCAGATTTAAGGCCATCTGAGAAGAATTATTTCTTGAACTTGTGGTAAGTTTTAAATAATCCCGACTGTCCTCCGAAGGGAGAGGTGTGAAATTCCAAAAGAATCTTTTATTTTAGTTGAGAATTATTACAAATATATAAGCGATATTTGTACCATAATGAATCGTTTTTCTAGCTAAATGTATCAGATGTACTAGGATCTTGCTGCAACTTTTGAATGAGTTTCCACACTTATTATTCATTCTTCCATTCCTCCCTTGATTTAGTTATCCAATCTGGTTGGTTAATAGAAATGGAACAAAATTTTTTTCCACATCCTCATCCTTTCTTGAGAGTGCATCTGCAACCACATTTAAATTCCATTTTTTGTAGATGATTTCAAAGTCATAACCAACATCTTTGTGACCCATTTTTTCTTCTCTTCTGAAGATAGTCTTTGTTCCAAAAATTATTTAAGACTATCATGATCTATTTTTATCTTGAATTTTATTAGCGCCAGTTAGGCCAATTTGGGGCTAGTTAGCTATTTTTGGGGAGGAAATTGTGCAGCAGACTTGGAGAAGTCATAACTCAACTAATTTTCGACCAAATGAGGAGAAAAAGAGGCTAAGGTACCATTTTTGAGTGTTCTAAACTCAATGAAGTAGGTTTTAGGAGAAAAAAGGCATTTTAAACACATATTTTTGCAAATTTGAGCATAATATAGAGGCCCAAACCATGGAAGTTGGACCAAGGAGATGTAGCCCGGGAGGGGTGAACTCCTTCATCAAATCCCTATGTTGATGTGTTGTATTGTGATGTATTTTTGATCTGAATATGGGCAAACTAATTTTTTTGTGCTAGCTCCCTCATCAGTTAAATAAATGTGTTTAGGATCATCTCAAACTAGCCATTTATGTGAGGGGTTTATGTGTCAAGTTTTGTGTTTTTTAATGAGAAATTCATGAGTTAATTAGTTGTTAAAAACACATGTACAAAAAATAAATTTTAGAGAAATAAGACACAACAAACACATTACACAATAATTGATAACGAAGTTCACCCCTCCTAGGCTACATCTCCATGGACCTGTTTCAACTAGCTAGGCCCTCTTTGATTAATGGTCAATTCTCTAATTACATGCACCTATATTTCTCCAATGGCCTGAAACCTTCTCCATTGGATTCAGAAGACCCAAAAACCTTAAAATAGTCTCTTCAAGATTTGAAAATGGTCTTCAAATGGTTTAGACATGACCCCCTCTCTTGGTGGCCCTAGGCTTATTTAATATTTAAAGTGGAAAAATGACTTACATAAGTGCTCCAATGATTTTGCAACCTGCATCATGATGCTCAGAGCATCAAAATCATCTAGGAATGACTCTTCTTAAGCCAAAATTGGTCGAAAAATTCCAAAGTTATGGCTCATTCAGTTTTCCCTAGGAAAACTCCTCCAAATCTGGAACATCTCCGTTTAGTCCGCCAAAATTGGTAATGGAGCCGAAAATAGTGGAACCGCCAAACCTCCGCCGAATTAATCTCGGGATTAATTAATATTAAGTGGATTTTAATTAACGTTAAATGGAAGCTTAGCGCATTAAGCATGTTTAACATAACTCCAGATTAGGAAATTGGATTAGCGCTTAATTATGGTGGTTAGGGGTTAATTAACCCACATTAGAGTTTAACTCCACACCATTCGCTGTATAGCTTCATCGTAGGTTCTGGGGGCATGGTCTCGTGGACCGAGGGTTGGCCTCTCAGGGCTGGCCCTTTAAACCTCCATCCATTCACATTTTAAAACTTAAATACAACACATGCCCCATAGTTATTAAGATGTAATGCGTAGAGTAAGTGGTAAGGCGTGGCACTTGTGTGGGGGAGGTCGCGGGTTCGACCCCGACCTCCACCCTTCCGCCATTACAATAATTTTTCCACCATAATATTAAAGTTAAACCTTTGAAACTTAACCCAACATTTGGCCTTTGGGGGGCATGTGACGACCTCCCAACTTGCCACATGTCAGCAACCAATTGGTTCATCAAAAACCTATAAAAAATTTCCAAGTCACATACAACCACAATTCAACACTTGTCATCCTATCATTGGGCTGGAGAAATACCCAAATTTGACCTTTGACCCTGCTTGACCATTTTTTTTAATTCGCTTGTTTGGCATGACGATCAATAGGCTCTAACTTTCACATACAGAGTCCATTTTGAGTGAAATGAATTGTGTCTGATTCCTAGTGACATGCCCGATCCGGTCGTTTTGGTTTGGTGCAATTCCGATCACTTTGAATTTTTGGCAAATTTTTGCCCCTAATATAGATTCCGATCACTCCTTCCCACTAACAAGCTTTTGGACCCACAAAAGCTATTTATCTCATAGGAGCTGAATACTCTTCTCTTTCCCAAGTTCTATCAACTTGATTCTATTTGGAAAAATCGCCATGAAAACCACTTGGGTTCACTGACATGCCTTGCCTTGCAAATGGCTTGGATCTTCAACTAATGTTCTCCTTTTGCTGATAGCCACATCCAACAATTGCTGGCTGCTTGCTAACTGATAAAACACTTTGTTGTACCAAAGCGATCCCTGGTGCTTGGAAAACTAACTGATGGACTTTCCATTGAGAAACATGTTCCTCCTTTGCAAAAACATTCATTCGATGCAAGATTCTCCTTGGAAACCACTTTTCCAAGTTAATCCCATCTGAGTGAACTACAAAAATGAGTTTCAACATTAGTAATAACAAGAAAATAAATTACCATTATTTTTACCTCCACGGTTCCAAATTCCATATTTGAAAGAATGCGTTCGCCATCTATTTCACTTTTTGGCGTCAACACATCAAATGGTATACAATTGATGCAAATTTTTTGGCATCTTGTCCCTCTTTTCTTAGTTATTCCATCATCCTCCAGTATTGACATGCTGCTCATGCCATGATTCTAGAATGAAGGCTAATCATGAGCCTCTTGCTCAAGAGTGGACCTTCCCAAATCCTCGCAACATCTTGTCACAACACAACCATCAATATGAAAAAAAAATCATGCAAGAAACATAACTTGACGACCTCTTCCTTTTTATCCTTCAAAGAAACAAATGTTACATCATGTGAACGTCGCCATGTGCTCTTACATCTTGGTGTACAAACTTATCGACAAAACACAAGTCGACACTCATGCATGTGCAAATGATCAACACTCTCAAGTTTACAAACATACATGATAAACAAAGTGAGTAAACATACTCCTCTTTCAAACACCTTCCTGGTGTAAACATGCAACATAATTTCAAGAGAAACGAAATGAATTCAATTGGAAAATAAACGCATCAAATAGGTGAGATTTTCATCAATCATAAAAAGACATGCAAGGCATTAATTGGATAAGAAATCTAACCATCTCTTTCCAAACGATTTCAATGGCTCTTCTTTCAGCTACACTTCATCATGTGAATCATCCCGACCCACATCAATTATGGAATCCTCTTTTCAATTCTTGTCAAGATCTCTTTCCACCTTCTTCAAATGTCGTGGATGGCTTGTTGGATACAAAGTCCAACACTTGTCTACAAGATGACCCTGCTTATGGCAATGAGTGAAAAATAATTGCATCTTCTTTTGAACATGGTTTGATTTATCCAATGGACCTTTGGCTTCCTACCTCCTTTGTTTCAAAATTTTCCTGTGCATGGCTATCTTCTTCCAACACCTCAAAACAATATGGTTATTCAAACCACAAAAGGAACATGCAAAATTTCTCCAAATATTATGTGAATATTTACCATGTTTATCATAATAAAAAACAACTTGATTAAAGGCAGATTTATACCTTACACATTTACCTTTGTCACCTTCTTGAGGAGGTGAATTTGATGAGGTAGTGGCTCTCTTTGGAATACCAAAATGACTTCAATGACTTTAGAGCTTTCAACATTCTCTTGTTTTCCATTTACATTAGTTGCATGCTTATGTGTTAGGTACCTATATTAAAAGTATAGTCCCTTATTATTGTTAGTGTAACCCCCTTATTGTTATTGTTGTACCCCTGTAACACCAATATTGATATTATTGTGCCCTTACATTATTATTGTTAAGTCGGCTAGGATTATATTGTGACCCCATGGACTCCTATACATAGTAGGAGGTTTTGTCATTTGTATCATCCAAGAATTGTTCATTTATGTAATGTAAAATAGGTTTCCCCCTCTAAGTGGATTAATTCTAAGGCGTTGATCTCTCTTTTAGTTTATTTTTGGAGCTGGTTTCATAACATTTGGTATCAGAGCTTTGGATTCTAGGATTTCGCTGCTCCAAACAGGACATCGTAGAATTTTAACTATAACCTTTTTTATACGAAGGTTAAAAAGATGAAATTTTTATCAAACGAAGCCAAAATCCTGAGGAACTTCATGTAAAAATTTCAGATCTTGGTTCGCAATATTTTCAGAGATATGATCTATGGAAGTTAGGGTTTTTTCAGGTTCCCGAATTTCATCTCAAATAGGTGACCGTGGGAAAATTGTCATAACACTCTCTTTGAGCATCGAATTGAAATTCTGTAAAAAGTGGCTGCAAGTACACAGTCTGTAGTTTCCTCTGTATCAATTTTAGAGTTGAAGGAGGAAAAAATGAGACATGGAATGACATACAAGTTTTCTCTACTGAATCGGTCCATAATTAGGTCATTGTGGGAGATTGGGCATAACTTTCCCTTTAAGAATCAAAATCAGGTTAGACATGTGGCATTCGAAATAGGATTCAGAGGGCTCCTACAGGGCCGAATTTTAGATATTGAAGATCTGAAATCACAGAGACAATTTAGTTTCAATATCAAGCTCTTCAAAAGCAAGAAAAATGTGTGTATTTTTTTCTTTTTCGAATTGCATAAGTCTTGTGTGAAAAATCAGTTTGAATTGATTCCAAGGGCATATTGTAGATATTAGTATTGGGTTATAAAATTCCCCGTAAAAATAATTCAACACCCATTAAGCCTTCAGAAGGCTCTACTATGACTCATGAAGATGAAGAAGTGCAACATGACATATCAAAATTACAAGAGCAAGTGCACCAAATTTCGCTCTCGCAAAGAGAAACAAAAAATGAAATGGAAGTTTTGAAGAAAGGCATGGAAGCTTAGATGGATGGTTTGGAGAAAGGCATGGAAGCTAATATGGATGGCATGGAAATTGGAATGGAAGCTAATATTGATGACATGAAAGACAACATGGAAAACATGAAGAATGATCTAAAAGCATACATGGAAGGTGTGACAAAGTTGATACAAGAAATGTTTCCTAATGGTGAAAATATAGTAGATGAAACTCACGATGAAACAAAATAAATGTTAATCGTGATTTCATAAACTCTAATGTTGGAGGGAAGAACCACCATATTCCAAATATGGATATGAGGAAGTTTTATGGCAAGGTTCTCGTAACATGGATACTACAGATGGAGCAATATTTTGATCTCAATAATGTGCAAAACATACAAAAGGTATGCATTGTAACTTTACATTTATAAAAAAAACATTTGTATGGTATCGATGGATTTTCTCCCATAAAAAAATGATCACTTGGTCAATTTTTATGGAGGAAATGATATCACATTATGATGATACAAAGAGAAACACCTTCTTTAGCCAATTGATAAATCTCAAACAAAAGGGTTTAGTGGTGGAGCACATTGAGGACTTCCAAAAATTGAATACAAGGGTAATTGATATTCCAGAGGAACACAGGATTGATGTCTTCATAGGGACTTTAAAGGATAACATCCAACATGAATTTCGCGTTTGGGAACCTGATTCATTGGAGAAGGCATTCAGTTTGGAAAGAAAAATTTAATGTAAAATTATGGCGACAAGGAAGCCTACCACTCACATCTATAATGGAATTGTGGCTACTCCTAGACTTCCAAAACCTACAAGGTTGAAACCACAACAATTGGAAGAAAAAAAATAAAAAGGGATTTGCTACAGTTGTGATAGAAAATACACTAAAGGTCATAAGTGTGTTGAGAAGAAATTATTTTACATAGATTGTGAAGAGGTGGAAGAAAATGAACAAGAAACTTCAAAAGAAGAGGATATACACCAGGAACCAACCCTATAAGAAGATGAAATGAGTCCGACCATATCGTGTAATGCATTGTCAGGAATTACCACTCCTCAAACTCTCTAGATATAAGGACATATCAGGAAGAACAAGGTAATAATGTTGATTGATTCGGGTAGTACCCATAATTTTATTCATTATAAGGTAGACAAGGAATTAAATTGTTTCCTATACCCAACACTAGAATGTCAAGTGATGGTTGCAAATGGAGGAATTATAAATTTCTCTGGAAAACTCCATAATATCAAGCTAACCATGGGGGAATATGTATTGAATAATCCAATGCTTTCCATTTCAATGGGAGGTGCTGATGTTGTACTAGGAGTACAATGGTTAAAATCTTTGGGGACGTGTTGAAGCCCCGAAAATTGGGTCTACAACAAAGAGGATACCCACTCGGTCCAGACCTTGGTTAGCAGCTCCTTTTCTGTTTGGTGTAGTGGGTCCGAATGGGGATAAGGGGACCAGTTTCCCAATATGTGTGTGTGTGTGTTTGAGAATTGATATTTCCTTTCTAAAAAAAAGTTCCTAAGTGAAATGCTTTTATTCTATTTCTAATCTAATAACATGCAAATTGTATTCTAATTAAACAGAAATATATAATTCTAAACTAACCCGGGATGTAATCTTTCTATTATGTGATCTAAAAGGATTTGAAATAACAATTGGTAATAAAGATCATTCAACTGTTTTAAGAAAATAACTCAATAAAGATAAACCACTTCGTATAAAAAGTTAGACGAAACAGTAGTGAAAAACATATCACATAATAAGCTATTCATACATTAAGCATAAATAAATAGCTATCACCATACAAAAGTGCCAAATGATAATTCAAGCATTCAAGCATTGATATATAAATAACTAAACATAAATATTACTTTAACACAGAAGCAGAAATAGTTAAGAGATAAAAGTACCATTTATAACTAGTTCTACTCATGAGCTTCAAGCAATAATGACTTATCTCTTCTTAATCCAACATCCACTAAGAGTAAAAAAGTGAAACATCAGTAGTAGATATTAAACGCAGATATCAATAAATCCTATTCCATTCATTCATCAAAACCTCCTCTGAGGGTGTAAAAGTGCATGTTCTGAGGACAAGTTTTTGACAAATTTCAGGACTCTTCTCTAAATGCATAAGAAGGGTTTAAATACTACTAACTAAATCTAAAAATAATTAATTACAAAAATGTAGGATACGGTTTAAATGACCGTCCTCTTTTTAGGCAAAAATAAAGCAACACTAATACTAAATCTAAAATTAAAACTCAACAACTAACTAATTGTGAATTTGTTCTTTGGAATTGCAGGCATTCAACATTGATTTGAGAAGAATAGGCTGGCCGAATTCAAACTTTAACTGTCCTGTGAAAATGGAATCGGCAAGAGCTGGCGCCATATTCTCGGAAGAATTAATGATGCACTTGAGTGATACATTGGCTGTATGGTTTTACCAGACATGCCCAGTAAGAATCCCAATTTAACTTTGTTAATCCTTTAATCAATTCTGCCTTTTCTTGGGATTTCTGTTTCCAGTCTGTCTGCAGTTGTTGTGCTTTAATATTAATCAAATCATTGAATGTTTTCCATTCCTTATCTAATTCAGTTCTGATTGATGATTGCTGTACAATGAGAGGGGGAATATTTAACTGTGGAGAGGTAGAAATCTGTTGCTGTGAGAGTTCTTTAGACTGGGCAGTATCCCTTACTGACCCTTCACTTTTAGAGTGTTCAGAGGTTTCTCTTCCAGACTTTGACTTAGACCTGTTTGTATCTGAACTTCTACTGAGACTGATACTAGGAGTTGGTTCCCTTATGGGTTCCAAGCGTAATTTATCCAAAGGGATAGTAGTTAACCTCCTTTCTCTGTACATTTTGAATTCTTGAAACTCTGTCGGAGGAAACCATATTTGAGCCGAATGTAGAATATCTTTAAACGTGCCTTTTTCTTGGAACATGTCATCAAATATATTATCTTCTTTAGAAAATACTCTTACCTTGACTGCAGTAGTGAAATTTTTAACAATATCATAGGGGTCGAATGATCTTCTTGGAAACTTGAACAAATGTAAACATGTAATATTGTTTACTTCTTTAAATGCATGACCAACATCAAATAATGAAAAGGCCCCATAGGCCACAGGAAATTGTGGCTAGATGGCCTTCTTTTTATCCTTCAAATCTTTAGTCAAACCTCCTTCTCTGCAGGTTTGATAAGCAATTTCTCGGGCGATGAGTTTATCAGGAACATACAATGGTAAAGCGTGAGGGGAAGAAAAAATTCCAAAAACCCTAACATATGTAAACAATTCTTCTCCAAACCATCTTGCAAAAGGTAGGATGTCTACCTCTGCTTCAGGAGAAAACCTTGGAGCATCTTTATCATACAATATTCTGTGCAGGGGCAACATGATGCCATGGAAAATCTTGTAAAAATAGGGAATGAACTCTGAATCCCACAATTCTTTGTGATAAACATGAATGGGTAGGGGATTTTGAGTTTTCCATTTCCAACCCATTAACGGAAACTTAGAAACATAACAGATTGAATCCATCACATAAGCAGATAAATAAAAAGGAGGATAAATCCTCTGAGAGACAGTCCGTTTAGACCGGTAATTCAAAATAGCCGTGGCTAAGTTGTCAGATAATATTTTAGCCCAATCCACGATAGTAGCATTAACAACAGCATTCAATAACGAAAGCCATTCAGGTGAAAACTTATTAATGTCTGGATTTCCAAAAAGCCGACAGAGCATAGCAGTAGCAAAGAAATATGGAGAAGTGAGAGAACCAGTACTATATGTAGAAATTTGCTGAATAATGATTAATTATCCACCGAGACTATCCTGGTCACATACTATTTGAACTTCATACACAACACATAATCTCTTCCACTCCAGATCAACTCAGATCATCACACATGCGGAAATAAAATCAAGCGATAACACATCAAATCATCATACACATTAACACAGTATGTATGGGGAAAGCTTATAGCTGAAAACCCCACAGCTATTGTGTATATTATAATGTAGAAATCAAGTAACAAACTCAGTACAATACTCCTCACAAGTACTCAATACTTTCTCATACAGTTACCCACAATCTAGCTCAGTTTTGAACAGGTTACTGGTTCAAAACTCACCGCCAATTGCCTTGCCTCTATTGCTTGTTTCAATGCTATGGGATGGCCTCTTTATATAGATAAACCACCAGCCTGAACTGCGCAATCCTCATGGGCTTACTCCACCTATCTGTGTGTTACAAATAGCAACAGTATAGTCACAACTGATAGCTAACTCCACCCTTTCATCTACCTCTTTCACCGGTCTCCACTGAACTGATCATGCACTGTAGTGAACTGATGTGTTCTTGAGTTGAATAATGAGTTACTAATTAATGAATTAAATAATATTTAATTCACTCCACTCATAACTAATTGATTAGCGAGTTAAACTAATCTCAACTAGTTCAACTAAAATAAACAGAACACAACTCCACTATCTGTCTCATTAACTCCTCCAAAACTTCTGCCACTGAAGTCCAACTGAAGTCAACCATGCAAGATGCCATCAAACCCTAGGAACCACGTGATTCCTCTGTCAGATGCATGAGCCACCTCTGTAGCTCGAACTGAAGTGCTCCAAGAGAGTAAACTGCTGTTTATAGTCTAAATATTATTAAGGGTAAATAATATTTGACTTCCCTGTTTTAAGGAGAGGCAGTCTAAAAATAGACTTCGACCTCTTTGACCTCAAAAATAGAGTCTCATCTATTTTTACCAACATGACACATACTTCAAGAATCTCAAACTGGAATCCCCGAACCATGCTCCATATGTCTAAAAATAGATTTTGCGCCAGAATTTGCCTGCGGGCCCACTTGGTGAAGGCGACTTCATTTCACTAAGCTCCATCATCTTGCTGAATTTTCAACACTATACATACCGTGTTTATCTTTCTTCAGTGGTTCATCTCTCCTGGACCAGTCCTTGGTGCATTTTGCCAGGTTTTCATTTTCTTTGGCAAAATTCTCCATGAACTGTTTGTTATAAGTTGCCTGTGGCTCCGGAAAATGATACATAAGCTTCAAATATTGTGGAGTAAATGAGCCAATGAGCTCTTGACCCCGAGTCTTAACTCGTCTGTTCGTAATATCTTGCTATCTAGCACCCATTTAATCATGTCCTGTATGGAATAATTCTAGGTCTCGCTGCTACTCCTGTAAGAATGAACAAGCTAGCTCGTAAGAGATGCTTCTGAGACCCATGTGACTGCATAGCCGTAACCTCCATTAATCTGGGGTTCTCTTCTTCAAATAGATTATACATGCCCTCCCAAGTAGTGATACCAAGAGTCTTTGTTGCGGTAAGTGTCTGTGTACAAGGGCCATTTCTTTATCTTTAGAACTTAGAGCTTTGTCTTTCTTTCCCATAATACTCGAATACTCGCTTTGTATAGTTCTTTTCTTCGCTCTTGCGTTTCATTTAATTAAGTGAGAATTATGATATGAAAAAGGTGACGGAAAGTTTTAAATGCTGAACACGTATAAAATATACTACCGTACGTGAAATAACCCTTTGATCGAACAAACCACATTTCTCATTAATGAATGACAACCAATTCATTAATTTAACATTAAAGCGCATAACGGGGTCTCGATTTATGAAAATATTTCTTCGTGTAATGAGCCTTTAAAGATCCACGATAAGGCGATCTACGATTTGCTTTGCAATATTGCAAAATCACAATATCGCAAATCACAATCTCGTGGAATCAAAATAGCGCAATATTGTAACATCGCGAAATCGCTATATCGCAATATCGCAAGATCGGAAGACATAACATATGACAAACATCCGTTAACATATTTTCTGCGACATACAATTTGCGATATATGTTATCGCACATCGGTGCTTTGAAATTTTCATCGTAAGATATAACATTTTAAGCATGTGATGCGATGAATATTCCTTTAGCGCGTAGTTTTGCATCGCGATCTCGCAATTTTTAGAATTCCGCTTATAAAGAGGCGTTCATCACTTTTTTGCGATGCGATATTCCTCAAAGAATGATTTTATTCTAAGCTATCATAAAACTTAAGTTTTTTAGATTTTTCAAGGAATTTTCTCCCAAGTTTATGATAGTAAGTTTTATTGAAAAAAGGAAAACAAGCACTAAATGATTTTAGATTTTTTTACTAAGGGTCCCCACTTATTTAGTATTATCACTAATACTAAATAAGAAGGGGAGTTGTTGCTGGCCACAACAGGACGGTAGATTTTAATATTCAAGAACTTTTCTTGAATTTTTTTTCGGAAGGAAAGGAACTCGAATTACGGGGTATCACAGGGAAGCCAGGAAAGATAATAAGCTCTAATGTCATGAGAAGCTTTTGAAAAAATAACAAATAAGAGTAATTGCACAATTATGCTCACTAGAAGTTCCAACAACAATAATCTATTTCTCCAGATCTCCAAAAAGTATTGGACAATCATTCCAAGGTGTTTGAAACTCCCAAATGACTCCCACCTATTTGTGATCATGATCATGTTATTAATTTGATTCCAGGAAGTGTTCCTCCAAACATCAGGCCTTACATATATCCTTATGTCCAAAAGAGCGAAATTGAAAGTATGATTGCAGAAATGTTAGAGGTTGGTATAATTCAACCTAGTCAAATTTTTTTCTCTTCTCTAGTAGTATTGGTGCACAAGAAGGATGGATCATGGCGCATGTGTCTAGATTATAGGGAGCTAAATAAACTCACTATTAAAGATAAATTTCCCATTCCCTTGATTGATGAATTATTGGATGAATTACATGGAGCAATTTATTTTACCAAGTTGGATCTTCGTTCAAGATATCATCAAATTAGAATGAAGATTGAAGATATTTCGAAAACAAATTTTCAAACTCATGATGATCATTATGAATTTTTGGTCATGCCTTTTGGCCTTACCAATGCACCTTCTACATTTGAAGGGTTGATGAATTCCATTTTCAAACCCTTCCTTCGAAAATTTATGCTAGTATTTTTTGATGATATATTAATCTACAACAGGTCTTGGATGGATCATGTTCAACATGTTGACAGGGTGCTCAAACTATTGGAGGAGAAACAATTATATGCAAAAACATCCAAATGTTTCTTTGGAGTAAAAGAGGTGGAATATTTGGGTCATATTGTATCTCACGAGGGTGTTAAGGTAAACCCTAACAAAATTAAAGCCATTAAGGAATGGAAAGTCCCCACAACCATAAAGAAGTTGCGAGGATTTCTCGGGTTAACAGGGTATTATCACAAGTTTGTTAATAATTATGGGAGAATAGCAGCACCTCTAACAACATTATTGAAGTAAGATGCCTTTTCATGGACTTCTTAAACAACTAAGGCCTTTGAACATCTTAAAGAGGAAATGTGCCTAGCACCAGTCTTAGCTACGCCAGACTTCACAAAAACCTTTGTTGTGGAATGTGATGCCTCAGGAAAGGGAATTGGTGCTATTTTAATGTAGGAATATATACTCATTGCTTTTGAAAGTCGTCCAATCAAAGGAAAGTATTTACATAAAGCTATTTATGAGAAGGAAACGTTGGCAATACTACATGCACTAAAGAAATGACGACCTTACCTAATGGGAAGACATTTCAAGGTAAAAACTGATCATGATAGTCTTAATTTGTTTTTGGAACAAAGACTATCTTCAGAAGAGCAGCAAAATGGGTCACAAAGATGTTGGGTTATGAATTTGAAATCATATACAAAAAAGGGAATATAATGTTGTTGCAGATGCACTCTCAAGAAAGGATGAAGAGGTGGAAGCATTGTTTTGTGCCATTTCTATTATCCAACCAGATTGGATAACCAAAGCAAGGGATGAATGGAAGAAGGGCGAAGAAGTGTGGATACTCATTCAAACGTTGCAGCAAGATCCTAGTACATCTGATATCTTTAGTTGGAAAAATGATTCCTTATGGTACAAAGGTCGCTTATATATTTGTAAGAATTCCCAACTAAAACCGAATATTCTTTTTGAATTGCACACTTCTCCTTTAGGAGGACACTCAATATTTTTAAAAACTTACCACAGGGTGAAGAAAGAATTTTTTTGGGATGACCTTAAATCTGATATTCAAAAGTTTGTGGTGGAATGTTGGGTTTTCCAGCAAAATAAAGTTGAGACAATTAAGACCTCAGGTCTTCTACAACCTTTATCCCTTCCAAGTCAAAGTTGGGAGGAGATTTTAATGGATTTTATCACATGTATACCTAATTCTGAAGGAAAGAGTGTCATCATGGTGGTAGTTGATAGACTTACCAAGTATGTACAATTTTGTGCATTATCTCATCTATTTAAAGCAAGTACAATTGCTACTGTATTTATGGAAACAATTCAAAAGCTACATGGAAACCCAAATATTATTGTAAGTGAAAGAGATACCATTTTTACTAGAAATTTTTGGACGAAATTATTTTTTTGTTTGGTACTCAACTACATCATAGCTCATCTTATCATCCTCAATTAGATGGTCAAAATGAGATAGTGAATACATGTTTGAAAGGATATCTTCTTTGTTTTGTATTTCATAAGAAAACACAATGGGTCAAGTGGTTAACTCTCGCTGAATGGTGGTATAACACTTCCTTCCATACTACAGCAAAAATGACCCCATTTATGGCACTTTATGGATATCATCAACCTTCCATCACATCATCTTTAAAAGAAAATTCTAAGGTTCAAGCAGTGGAAGATCACATCGAGCATCAACAAGAAGTTCTCCAACTCTTAAAGGATAACCTAAATTTGGCACAAAATCTAATGAAACAATAGGCATATAAACATCGCAACGAGAGAAGTTTTGATGTAGGAGTCTGGTATTTTTATGGCTACAACCATACAAAAAAATGTCCCTCAAGCAAGCTAAGAAGGATAATAAATTATTGCCCAATTACTATGGTCCTTACAAGTTGTTGCAAAATATTGGTACTATGGCATACAAATTGGAGCTTCCTCCTTCTTCACGATTGCATCCAATTTTCCACCCTTCTTCACGATTGCATCCAATTTTCCACATTTCATGCTTAAAGAAGGTTATAGGTGACAAAATTCCAGTTCAAACAATATTTCCAGAACTTGATGAGGAAGGAAAAATCATATTGGAACCTAAAGCAGTCATGGAAACAAGAACTCGACAACTACAAAATCGATCAATTTCAGAGTATCTCATCAAGTGGAAGAACTTACCCACTGAAGATTCTACATGGGAGGATGAGAATTTTACACAGAAGCATCCATAGCTACTCAAGCATTGAGGACAACACTTTTTTGAAGGAGATGGGAATGTTAGGTCCCTATATTACTAGTATTGTCCCTTATTATTGTTAGTGTAACCCCCTTATTGTTATTGTTGTAACACTGTAACCCAAATATTTTTATTATTGTGCCCTTACATTATTATTGTTAGGTCGGCTAGGATTATATTGTGACCCCATGGAATCCTATATATAGAAGGATATTTTTTCATTTGTATCATCCAATAATTGTTCATTTATGCAATGTAAAAGAGGTTTCCCCCTCCAAGTGGATTATTTCTAAGGTGTTGATCTCTCTTTTTTTCTATTTTTGGAGTTGGTTGCATAGAA
The DNA here is from genome assembly GCA_034641835.2 of Pinus albicaulis. Classification (NCBI taxonomy): domain Eukaryota; kingdom Viridiplantae; phylum Streptophyta; class Pinopsida; order Pinales; family Pinaceae; genus Pinus; species Pinus albicaulis. Next base: position 860,611,843 of record CM076583.1, on the reverse strand, counting down.
TTATGAGCATCTTCTTGCAAAGTGGGTGTTAAACTTTTGCATTCTTCATGAACAAAATCTTCACAAGCTTGAGATAATGAACATGTAATGAAAGTCCTTCTTGGAAACCTTCATGCGCCTCCTTGGCTTTGGAGCATTCTCTATCATGTTGTCCATAACAAAGAACCAAATACTTAGGCCTTTCCTAATAAACAATTGGCTCAACTATGCCTTGTGCATGTTTTCCAAATCCTTTACCTTCATAGCCTATCTTCATCAATAATTTGGATCCTATTCCTCTAGTGTGTCTTTCAAAATCACATACACATTAATCTTGAAAGGAAATAGAAGATAAAATTGCATTGCATACCTCTTTTTCATGCACATACTTGGCTAAGGTTTCTTTTGCAATATGGAGCTGAGTCTCCATCTCATGCATGTTTTAATGTTGGAAATATGATGCAATATGTTGTCCTTGATGAAAACCTACTTGATTAAGTTATCCTTGATGGAAACCTACTTGATGGGTTTCCTTTTGATAGCAACCTATTTGTTAAATATGTAAAGATGATGTATCTACATGTCAGTTTAGAAGTGACAGAAAAAGAAAATCCAGTTAGGATAAAATAAATGATAAATATATTATTTCACAATGTATACGCAGGTTTGATGAAGGCAACCCGCGTACATACGCCACTTGGTATATAGGAAACCCGTGTATACATCCAGAATTAGTATATTCACATTTATTATGAAGAGAAGTCACATATACACATGAGTATGAAGAAGCCAAGTTACGTATACCTTTTGCGCTCTAAAATTATTATACTAGGGGGCATTACCATGGTTTTAGCCCATAGTATTGAGCACTTTGTCGTCTATTTGATTTCGTCCAAGAATACCATTGGCACTTGTGAGGTTTTGGCTCATGGTATTGGTAAAGGATAAAAATATATATGGAGATGAAGATCATAGTGCAAGGGTGTGCATGTGTTTGGGTATTGAATGAATACTTCAGTCTGAAGTATATCTGCATGGAATGGGCTACAATTTATTGATAGATTTGAAATAATAATGCACCTATGAATACAATGATAGATCAGGATATCTAGACCTGAAATGAATATGTATTTGCTAGATCTGTTTATGAAATGTTTAGATCTGTGTTCTGGTGAATGTTTGATGAAGTGAAGGGTAAAATCTGAGCTGATTATTTATTCTGAAGAGTTGCACAGTTTTGAAATGTTTGTAGATCTATACACAGGTTCATCTCTGTAAAAGCTCATATATACGTAGGTTCAGTTAAGAAAACCGCGTATGGAATCCAGGGTTTTGCTGAAGTGTGCAGAAGGAAATTTATGATTTGTTTTGCTGTATTACTACTGTTTGTCAATGATGTCTTCATACAGATCTGGGTTGTTTGAATACTGATTAAGTGGTTGGTCAATTGATCGATGATTAAGATAATGATTTTACGTAGTTATGAGTTTTAGTTTGATGCATTTTCTTTGAGCTTAAATGTGTGGGGTGGGTCCAGTTTGAAAATCTGACGAAAAGAGGTCTAAAAGTTGTGTTGTGTTGAAGTTGTTGGATCCAGTGTGAAAATTGATGAAACATGGTCTGCGGTGGTGTTTACAATTGAAGCCTTCAGTGAGGGGTTGTATCTCCCTTCTGGTGGTTGCTGGTAAATGAGATTAGGGGGTAGTAGCTCCCTTCTAGGAGTGGATGGTAAACGAGAAGCAGGGGGTCGTAGCTCCCTTCAAGTGGTAGTTGGTAAACGAGATCAAGGGGTTGGATCTCCCTTCTTGTAGAAGCTGGAGAACGAGAGAAGGTTGCAGCCTTCTACAGGTGGGTGCCTACGTGCTAGTATGAGTTTGTGCCAGTACAAGATTGTAAGCAGTTTTCTTTATAATAAAGATTGAAAACAAAGACGACAACAACAGTGGTTTTCTCCTGACTTGGGTTTCCACCTTAAATCCTGGTGTTCATGTGTGTTTCTTATGTGTGATGATTTATTCTATTCTTAGTGCACATGAATTTTTCTTAGTAAATATCTGATGAATGAATGATGCACTAATCTAAGTAAATAATTATCTGCATAATAAGATCTATGGATATATGCAAGTTTATTTAAGATAGCCACGTGTATACGCTAGTTGGGTTCATTAAAGTAATGTATAGAAATCAATAAAGAAAAAAGTAACAGTTTACAGTGAGTTATAAATACTGATTCACCCCCCCCTCTCAATATTTTTCCCAACAATTGGTATTAGAGTGGATCCTTCAGAAGAAGCTTGATTGCTTGAAGGAGATCCGTCGCAATGAGAAGTCATGAAGGAGTATTTTCTATCAAGACACCACTATTCAATGGAAGTAATCTATTATTCTGGAAGATTCACACAAGAGCTTATTTTCAAAGTATTGGAGAAGACGTATGGGGAATCGTCGATGGAGGTTACCAGTATCTAGCTAGTGGTCCTACAGATGCAACAGAAAGGAAGAGATATGAAATCAATGCCAAAGTTGTCAATGCTTTATTAGGAAGCCTGTCAGAAACATAATTTGTCAAAGTTATGCAGCTCAATTTAGCAAAGGAAATATGGGACAAGATCATTAAGAGATATGAAGGTGATGCAAAGGTAAAAGTGCCAAAATTCAAACTCTTATAATTCAATATGAAAATATTATAATGCACGATGATAAAAGTGTTGCAAGTTTATTCCTAAGACTAGATGAGATTGTGAATTCTATGAGGAATATGGGTGAAGATATAAAAGACTCAATTTTAGTAGAGAAAATATTGAGATTCCTAACTCCAAAATTTGAGTCAAAAGTGTTAGCTATTGAATAAAAGAAGGATCTACAAACTCTTACTGTTATTTAACTGCATGGTATCCTGACTGCTTTTGAAATGAGAAGAGGAGGTCCCTCATAATTTAGAGAAGTTGTTTTTAAAGACTGTGCTAAAGAAAAATAAAAGGAAGTTATCAAGGAATCAAGTTATATATAAGAAGAAGAAGAATATTTTTTTTGAGAAGGTTTCAACCAGGTACTGGAAGATTTAGAGGTAAGATTCCCTTCAAGTTTTTTTCTTGTGGTAGAGTTGGTCATTATGCTGCTAAATGTCCTTATAAAGAAAATAATGATAAAGGGAAACAATTTGAAAAAGGAAGGAGTTATTACTCAAATGAAGATAATAATGGATTGTCAAATGAGGAAGAAGAAGGTTCTGATCAAGATCTTCAACTGCTCATGGCGTTTACCATGGATGATGATAAATTACCAAAAGAAAGGGATCCGATTATTGAAGAAATGCATAGATCAAGAAAGAAAGGATGCTTTCATGTTTGTTGTTTCTATTGTAACTCATTTGGACATAAGGCCACTGATTGCAGGTTAAGTATGATGAAAATTTCAAGAAAAGCACACAATAAGAAATTTCAAGAAAAGATGGAAAAAGAAGAAGAACAGAAAAAAATGTAGGGAATATTGACCCTACTGCAGCCATCCGTTTCTAAAAGTTTACTTCTCATAATGACTAAAAAGTGATGTGAGATACATTATAGGAATCAATAATGTATCATCACAAGGGGAGAAATATATGGTGATTCCCATGGTTGGTTTGGTAATTCTGGTTGTGTTTATTTCTAACAGTGCATATAATGTGACAATAGAAGATAGGTACATAATGTATAAGTCAAGGGGGGGATGGGGTTGTGAAATTTTTAGTATTTCACTTTTTGTACTCGGGTTTCATGAACTAAAGCCGCGTATACATGCCAGTTTCATTGGATACAGTTGCGTATGTTTCTCTCTAATAAGAAAAACGTGAGACATAATCAAGAAAATTTTTCTAATATGTTTCTGGCAGTTACAATTTTCTTGATCTGATGGTTATATCTGATGATATGATATTAAATTTTGATTATCTACTTGATGAAGATGCTTTGATGAATTGGTTGGTGAAGGTGTTCAAGATGCTCAGGCTTAGGGGGAGCATTAGCCTTGCTGTGAATAATGCATTGTTGGCATTATGGTAGTTATGAAATATGATCTCTCCCTTGAGGTCTTTTCGTCTTGGTTATACAAAGTCATATCTGTTATTTGATGAAAATGTCATGTTGAGACCTATGATGTAAAATTGTTATATTTAGTCATGTAAGGACTTGTTAAAATTTGTAAACCCACTTGGTTGGATCATTGATGTAAGTATGAGTCCTTGGTGATAGGAAAGGTCATACTTGGTTGAGTTATAGAGTAGTGTACTTCACTGAAAAAATATCTTTGAAGATTTAGCATGAACTCAGGGGGAGCATGGTAAATTCAATGCACATCAGATTTACAGAGCTCTTCTTTCTACAAGAGAAGAGAAATCTTGTTTTGGTATTGATCCTCCCTTTGCCCTTAATGTCAAAGGGGGAGAGTATATTGGTGTTTGAATAATGGTTATGATTAATGTATCTATCTGTTGTGGTGATCAAACACCATCATGGTTGCTTTCAAGTCCAAAGGGGGAGATTGTTGGCAATATGATGCAATATGTTGTCCTTGATGGCAACCTACTTGATGAAGTTGTCCTTGATGGAAACCTACTTGATGAGTTGCCTTATGATAGAAAACTATTTGTTAAATATGTAAAGATGATGTATCTACAGGTTAGTTCAGAAGTGATATAGAAAGGAAATCCATTTAGGATCAGAGAAATGATAAATATTATATGTCACAATGTATACACAGGTTTGATGAAGGCAACCTGGATACATACGCCACTTGGTATACAAGCAACCCGCGTATACATCCAGAATTAGTATATTCGCAGTTATTATGAAGAGAAGTCGCGTATACATGCGATTATGAAGAAGTCAAGTCGTGTATACATTTTGCGCTCTAAAATTATGATACTAGGGGGAATTACCATGGTTTTAGCCCATAATATTAAGCGTTGTGTCATCTATTTGATTCTGTCCAAGAATACCATCGACACTTGTGTGGTTTTGGCTCATGGTATTGGTAAAGGATAAAACTATATAAGGAGATGAATATCATAGTGCAAGGGTGTGCATGTGTTTGGGTATTGAATGCATACTTCACTCTAAAGTATATCTGCATGGAATGGGCTACAGCTTATTGATAGATCTGAAATAATAATGCACCTATGAATACAATGATAGATCATGATCTCTAGACCTGAAATGACTATGTATTTGTTAGATCTGTTTATGAAATTTTTAGATCCGTGATTTGGCGAATGTTTGCTAAAGTGAAGGGTAAGATCTGAGATGATTATTTATTCTGTCAGTTCTGAAATGTTTGCAGATATATAAGTAGGTTTGTCTCTGTAAAAGTGCGTATATACGTAGGTTCAGTTAAGAAAAACAACGTATGGAATATAGGGTTTTGCTAAAGTGTGCGGAAGGAAATTTCTGATCTGTTTTGTTGTATTACTGTTGTCTGTCAATGATGTCTTCATACAGATCTGGGTTGTTTGAATACTAATTATGTTGCTAGCTGATTATGATTAAATATCAATGGTTGGTTGGTTGATTGATGATTAAGAGAATGATTTGATACGATTATGAGTTTCAGTTTGATTTATTTTCTTTGACCTTAAATGTGTGGAGTGGGTCCAGTCTGAAAATATGATGAAAATAGGCCTACAAGTTTTTTTGTGTTGAAGTTGTTGGATCCAGTGTGAAAATTGATGAAACGTGGTCCGCGATGGTGCTGAGGGTTGAAGCCTTCAGTGAGGGGGTCGTATCTCCCTTCCAGTGGTTGTTGGTAAACGAGATCAGGGGGTACTATCTCCCTTCTAGGAGATTCTAGTAAACGAGAAGTAGGGGGTCATAGCTCCCTTCTAGTGGTAGCTGGCAAATGAGATCAGGGGGTTGGAGCTCCCTTCCAATAGAAGATGGAGAACGAGAGAAGGTTGTAGCCTTCTGCAGGTGGGTGCTGTTGGGGTCCTGTGATTTGGCAGATTGGCATACCAAATGATAAGGCAACATGGAACCAATCATTAGAGTTCTAGGACCTAGTCTTCCTGAACTTAGTGAGGGATCTCTCCAGATATTTGTAAAATATGTGTGCTTGTTTTCTTTTAAGCGTTGATTTTAGGCTAGTCATTAAGTGCAAGGTTTGTTTGATTGTTTTGGTTGGACATAATGATCAAAGAGCATAGGTAGAATGAGGAAATCTCTAAATCATTGGGCAATGGAGTCAAATGGAAGTCATGAAAAGTTTATAAAAGGATCAGGGAGTATCATAGGGAAAATCTAACTTGGCCAGTGGATCTTCAAAGTTTTTGGAATAATGAGGTGAACATTAAGGAGAAGAAAAAAAAGTAGGACAAAGAGAAATTAAGAATTCTTTATCATGTACTTTAAACAAGAAACATATTTCAAGGAATCTATTTTGAAGCAAGCCAAAGGACAGGGCAAACCATAGAGTTCTTTGGACATAATTTTAATAAGAAAACCTTTCAGACAACAATCCAACAATCAAAAGACTACTTTCAGATAAGAAAACATATAAGTTAAACAATAAGAGCAGCCTAAGATCAAACAGAAATAATCTAATCTGCTTTTGATCAACTCTCTAAGGATGTTCAAAGAAAATTTTTAAAGGCAGACCAGAGGACAGGGTACACCATAGACTTCCCTGGTTTAGACTCTACTAAGCATACTTTAAAGAATTTTGATCTTAGGTTAAAGAAGTTTCAGAAACAATTCTCAAGTTGTACTCAAAAGAGCATGGACTCACCACTAAACTTCCTGGTTTCACTCTATTGAGATCATTCCTCAAAACGACCTCTCAAGCCGTACTCAAAGGAACATGGACTTACCAAAAGAGAAACTCCTTGGTTATACTCTATTGAATCATGTCTGAACTAACAAGCTAGATGGAACTAGAGGGAAATTAAGAATCCTCCAATCAGACCTTGCAGAAGAAAACATTTAGACAGTGAAGAGTAAAAAGAACTAAGGTGCTTTCAAAAGACATTTCTTAGCCTAATAACTTTACTCTATTGTAACAAAGAAAGATGAAAACATAACGAAAATAGGGAATAAAAATAATAGATATAATCACTTCACCAACAACCAAGCTCAGGGATCCAGTGATCTAGCCTCCTCGATCAACAAACAAATCAGGACATCCACAAGATCCAAGACATCAATTTTCCTTCAACTCCCAAGAGAATATGTATTACTTCAATTAGTCATCAAATGCCAACCATAAAATGAGTTCAAATTCAGTATTTATGCTGCAAATGAGGAGGTGAGGTTAAGATAGGGCTTTGGTATCATTTATTACGGAGTAGGTGCATTTCTGACCTTAAAAACTATGCAAGGCATAAGGTAGAAATATCTATAGATACTTCTTTGTTTTAATAACTCTGTCTTAACTTTATAAGGAAAAATAGGTGGAGAGTTTGAGTTTAAGGCCTATTTTTAGCTATTACAATAACTTCCTTGACAGGAAAAATATCTTCTGAATGTGCAATAACTGCCAATTGCCTTTGTGGACAGAAAGCATGCAGTATGTGGCAATCTAATCTTTTGGAGGAGTAACTGCTTCCTTTTGGAGTTATTCGAGGCTGTCTTTGGGTTAATTTGCCTTTGTTTAATCATAAACTCAGTATTAAGGCCTTAATAATTTGCCTTACTGCCTTTATCCTCTGTTCTATTCATTTATCCTTTTTCTTTAAACTTTGGCCTTTCTTCTTTAATCACTGTCTTTAAGGGCATAATCCTTTGTTTTATCCTTTGACCTGTAATTATCCCTTTAAGCCTTGTGTTCTTCATTTCTTCACTAATTCTTTGTTGTATTTTTCCTTTGTGTGCAGGGAGAGTTTCTCCATGGTACTGAAGGTTTCTGTAACCCATCGATGATCATGATTCATCGATGTTTAAAATTTTATGCAACCCTCCTGGCCCTTTAATTTCAAATTCACCACCTTGGATCGTCATCCAGAGGATAATTTGATCCTTTGTAACACCTCTGTGGGCATTATCGCCATTAAAACCTGTAAAACATAAAAAAACATTAGTCTAAAGCCTGCGGAAGGGGAAAAACTACTTTTTAGGGTTTTGAGGCATTGGGGGTGATTTTCAGAGGGAGAGAAAATGCAGAGGGGAGGTTCCGTATGCGGAACCAGGCGGAAAAATGAGGAAAATTGAATTTTGGGTGCGAGGGAAAGAAAGCGGTTTCAGAAAACCAGGGTGGTTTATCTAGCAGGGGATGAGTGGTAAGCGGTTTTGAGTGGATGCCGCGCCATTCCACTCAACGTTAGACGCGTGTCCAGGGCGAAACCGCTTTTTTCCGTGCAGGTCGGGACTGTTAAAAATCAGCGCCGATTTCTGCACGATATTAGGTCTGGACCGTCAGATCTCAAGGGGTGAGATCGACGATGCAGAAGGGTGGAAGGACCAGTGCGCAAGTCTGGGAGTCGGAACCTAGTGACAGGTGGAAGACTGCGGTTGGTCGGCAGGGGGTAATGGAAAGTGGGGCCCTGCTGGGTGACATGACAACTTTATCATGTTGCGGGGTTGAGTTAGGAGATGGGATGAAGGGCGGGAGTGCGATGGTCGTTAGAAGAGGGGAACAGGACGTGATCAACGGTGGGGGTTTGGTCGGATATAACGAAAAGAGGGTGCCCACCTTTTATTTTTAAAAGTTACAGAGGGGCCTTTATTAATTTTGCGAGAGTGTATAAGGATAGAAGGGTGGAGGGCTAAGGCTTAGGTCGAAGGGAATGGTCATGTGGGGTTAATAGGGATCGAAGGTTGGGAAGGAAAGGGGCTTAAGGGCTTATATAATAAAAAGGGCGAACTTTAATAAAAACATGGTTTTTATAATGTTTTGAGAGTCCGATAGGCCTAAAGTTAAACTAAAAATAATGTAAAAAGGAGTTTTTACATTGTTTAAGGCCTTTTTTGTTAAGTCCCTATATCAATAGTATAGCCCCTTATTATGTTAGTGTAGACCCCCTTATTATTATTATTGTACCCTTGTAACCCCCATTTTGTTATTATTGTGCCCTTAAATTATTATTGTTAGGTCGGCTAGGATTACATTGTGGCCCACTAGAATTACATTATGGCCCCATGGACTCCTATATATAGAAAGGAGGTTTTGTAAATTGTATCATCCAATAATTGTTCATTTATGTAATGTATTGGAGGTTTCCCCCTTGAAGTGGCTCATTTCTAAGGCGTTTATATCTCTTTTCTTCTCTTTTTGGAGTCGGTTACACAACATTTGGTATCAGAGCTTTGGATTCTAGGGTTTCGCTGCTCCAAACAGGTCATCGTGGAATTTTCGCTATAAATTTTTTTCTACGAAGTTTCGTGATCTATTAAAAATTTCGTAGCTTGCCCGCAATATTTTTGGAGATATGATCTGTGGAAGGTAGTGCTTTTTCAGGCTCCTGAATTGCATCTCAAAGAGGTGATCGTGGGAAAACTTCAATAACTCTCTCTCTGGGCATTGGATTGAAGTGCCGTAAAAAGTGGTCGAAAGTACACGGCCTGTAGTTTCTTGGATATAAATTTCAGAGACAAAGAACAAAACAGTGACACGTGGCAAGTCGTACAAGTTCGCTCTACTGAACCAGTCCAAAATTAGGTCATTGTGGGCGATTGGACACAAATTTGTCTTGGAGAATCCAAATCAGGTTAGACCTGTGGCATTTGAAAGAAGCTTCAGAGGGCTACTACAGGGCTGAATTTCAGATATTGAAGATTTTCAATCACAGAGATAATCCAATTTCAATATCGAGCTCCTCAAAAGAAAGAAAAAGGTGTGTATTTTTCCGAATTGCATAAGTCTTGTTTGAAGAATCAAGTTGAATTGATTCCAAGGGCATATTGAAGAAATTTTTTTAGTAATGGGTTCTATTATGCCTCCAAAAAATAATTCCATACCCATTAATCCCTCAAAAATCTATACTATGACGCATGAAGAGGAAGAGTTGCAGTATGAGATATCAAAATTACGGTACCAAGTGCAACAAGTTTCGATCTTACGAAGAGCAATCGAAGATGAAATAGATGGTTTAAAAGCAGAAATGGAGGCTAAGTTGGATGGTTTGAAGGATAAAATAATAGCTAATATGGATGATAAATTAGTGGAAGATCACAACGAGCATCAACAACAAGTTCTCGAACTCTCAAAGGATAACCCAACTTTGGTGCAGAATCTAATGAAACAACAGGAAGATCAACATCATATCGAAAGAAGTTATGAAGTAGTCATAGAAACAAGAACTCAACAAGTACGATCAATTTCAGAGTATCTCAGCAAGTGGAAGAACTTTCCCGTAGAATATTTCACATGGGAGGATGAGAATTTTATACAGAAGCATCAAGAAATAATCAAGCGTTGAGGACAACACTTGTTTGAAGGAGAGGGGCATGTTAAGTCCCTATATCAATAGTATAGCCCCTTATTATGTTAGTGTAGACCCCCTTATTATTATTATTGTACCCTTGTAACCCCCATTTTGTTATTATTGTGCCCTTAAATTATTATTGTTAGGTCGGCTAGGATTACATTGTGGCCCACTAGGATTACATTATGGCCCCATGGACTCCTATATATAGAAAGGAGGTTTTGTAAATTGTATAATCCAAGAATTGTTCATTCATGTAATGTATTGGAGGTTGCCCCCTCGAAGTGGCTCATTTCTAAGGCGTGAATATCTCTTTTCTTCTCTCTTTGGAGCTGGTTACACAACATTTTTAGAAGAAAAATGATGAATGAGTGAATTTTTTAGGGTTTTTGAGAGGGAAAGAAGAGAATGAATGAGGGTGTAAATGAGGAAATGAAAATGAGGCAAACATGCCTAAAAAATGGAGTTTTCTTTGCAACAAGGTAAACTTTGAGAGGGAAAAATATAGGCAAATTTAGAAGGATAGTTAGTTTTAGGATGATGAAGGAAGTGAGATTTCTAGAGCTCACAGTGTTTCTTCAAACATTGTTTCTAGAAATCTAGGTTTTACAACTTGGTAATCTTTTGATATTAGAAAAATTACTGACGACTAACAGTGGCTCCACTTGGGGAGGGCAGCTTTCCTTTCAAAGTGTCAAGAACCTCAGTTTATCAAATCTCTGAGTTTCAGCAGACCAATACCTTATCCATTGGGCAGATTTCCCTTCCTTTTCACTTGCTGATATTATTTTGAAGTGACAAGTCTTAACAGTCTACAACATATAATTTTTCCAAGAAACACTTCTACCTACCCAATCCTACTTGTCCTAACATTTTTTCTTCCTTTTTGAATGCATTTGAACTAGAAAACTCTTTGACATTTTTATTTTGAAAACAAAAATAAATTATCTACTCCTATCCTTATTTCTTCCAAAATTTCAGATTAAATTGTTGAACTCTTTTTATTTTCTACCTTAAACTATTTGACTGCCAAGATTGAACTGTTTGGTAGTTTTGATTCTCTAGCTATTGACATGAAATTTAAAACATGGTTCAAATCAGAATTAGACAGTCTAATTAACCATGGTTGTGGCATTGAAACAGGCTGCACACAAACATTATTTTCATAAAGAAATTTAGAAAGATAAGGCTGTGATTTGTGATTAGTAATGCATCCTTATCTATCTCTTTGGTTCTGTTTTGAGCATGTGGAACCAAAATCTTTATATTTTTCTAATATATCCTTCTTGATAAGTCAAGCCTGAAATAATCTTGACAATTATTGTTTCTACTAACTTATCAACATAAATTTAAAACATGTTCGGCCATGATTAGGCTTGATGACTGAACAAGATATCATTTTGAATCAGCAGCGGCATTTATACTTGCACACTTTTAGTAGTACTATTTTTTGGGCATGGGGCTGTACCTCTTTTGATTTTCCCTCTTTTCCTTTTCTTTTCTTTCATTGTTTTTGTATTTTCTTTGATTTTTCTCATGCTATGTTATGTATAATGAGTGAAAACTTTGAAACTAGGAATCTTGATAGAAATAATGTTTAAGCATCCTGCCATTGACATGACCTCCAAATAGTTCTTCTCCATTCAACCCTTGTAAAAAGAAAGCATTATGACCCCTAATTGAGTGAATGATATAAGGCCATTTCCATAAGTTCTCAAACTTTCCATGTCTACCTTTATCTTCTCTCCTTGAATCCCATTTCAAAAATGTGTCTCCAACTTGAAAGTTATTTGATTTGGTCCTTCTATCAAATATCTTATTGAACTGCTTGTGTCATTTTGTACATTTCCTCTCTTGTCTGCTGTAGATGAATGGTTTGATTTAGTCTTCTTTGCATGTCATTTTCTGCTGTTTGTACTTCATGGAGAAGTTTCATGACTGGAACTCCAAAAGATGTTGGGAAAACTGCATCTAGACCATATACCAGCTGATAGGGGGACATATTTATTGATTTCTTGGTGGTTATCCTATCAGCCCATCATGCATGAACCAACTTATTATGCCATTATTTCTGATTTTGATCCAACAGTTTTTTGATAATGTTGAACAGACTTTTGTTGGAGGATTCAGCTAATCCAGTACCCTGGGGGTAATAAGCTATGGAATGGCCTAATGTGATATGATATTTGTAGTAGAAATCAACCATTCTTTTGGATTTGAAAGTAGCAGCATTGTCTGTGATAATTTTCCTAGGAAAACCAAATCTGGATAGTATGTTGGTTTCAAGGAACTTGATAATGACAGAGTCAGTAGCATTCCTAGAAGGGATGGCTTCTATCCATTTGGTAAAGTAATCCGTGGTAGTAAGGATCCACTTATGTTGGGCAGATGAGGTTGGGTGGATTTCACCAATAAAGTCTAAATCCCATAGCTGAAAGGGAGCCTCAACGCTGATGGGATGTAAAGGTAAAGGTAGGAGCTTTCTCTTGCCATCAAAGATTTGACATGTATGGCAAGTCATGACTAGTTTTTGAGTATCTGGGAAAAGGGTGGGCCAATAATAGCCATCTCTAAGGATCTTGTTGGCTGTTGTCTTCCAGTAAAGGTGGCCTCCACATTCTCCTTCATGCAACTCATGCATGATTTTTCCTGCATCATCATCAAGCAAACATTTAAGCAATATGCCAACAACTTTTTTCCAATATAACACTCCATCTAAAATGCAGTAATTTAAAGCTTTTTGTTTCAAGAATCTAGATTTATTCTTTGATAGAGAGGGAGGAGTGTTAAGATAGAGAAGAACATAAATGATATCAACATACCAAGGTGAATTCAAAAATGTTTCTTCAATGTAAGAAGCTATGAATTCTTCTGTTTCTTCTAAAACATCAACCATGTTTATATCTAATGCTTGGAAATTTGATTCTGTCATGAGTTTTTCTAATCCTTGTCATTTAATAAGCTTGGTAGGCCTGATTTCTAAATCATATTCTAAGATAATTTCAATCCATTTTCCCCTTTTACCATCAGGGTCTTGATTCAGAATGTCCTTGACCACTATATGTGGGACATAAGCAATGATATGAGAGTGTAAAATGTAGACTTGGAAATGTTTCAATTCTTTTATCAAGGCTAAGGCTTGTTTCTCCATGATATTATACTTGAATGGAGCATCTATTAAGGCTCTACTAAAAAGGATATAGGTTGTTCCTGGCCTGCATTATTCTTTTGTAGCAACACTGCAACAATTGCATGTTCAGAGGAAAATGAGAAGATGTAGAAATCTTTAGTGAAATTATGACTAATAAGAACTGGTGTTTGAGTGAGAGCTTTGTTTACCAGTTCAAATGACTGATTGGATTCTAAGATCCACTTAACCCCTGTTTCCTTTTTGAGCATATTTGTGATATTCCTCAAAAGTTCAGAAAAGTTGGGGATGAACCTTCTCAGAAAATTGATCTTTCCAATGAAATATTGCAATTCTTTGAGGTTTCTAGGGTGGTTGATTTTCAATATGCCTTCAATCCTTTTAGGGTCTACTTTGATTCCCTCTTCAGAAATTATGTGGCCAAGAAGTTTTCCTTCTTGGAGACCAAAGAGTGTCTTTTTGGGATTCAAATATAGGCCATAATTTTTACATTTCTCAAAAACCTTTCTCAAATGAATCAAATGTTCTTTATCAGTTTTGGAGAAAACAGTGATGTCATCAGGGTAAATGATTATAAAATAGCCTATGTCTTCTGAAAAATCTATGTCCATGGCCCTTTGGAATGTAGCCTCCGCGTTCATTAAACCAAATGGAATTTTAACATACATGAATGTACCCCAAGGTGTAGTGAAAGTAGTTTTGTGTTGATCACTTGGGAGTACTAACACTTGGTTGTAGCCTGAAATACCATCCAACAGTGACATTCTTTTAGATCCAACCACCTTTTGCAGGATGTGGTCCATTTTAGGCAAAAGATAATTATCTTTCAAGGAGGCTCTGTTTAGATTTCTAAAGTCAATGCAGAGCCTAATTTCCTCAGTCTTCTTCCTAACAGACACAAGGTTGGACACCCACTGTGAGTATCTAAGGGGAACTATGATTCCAACATCATACATCTTCTTGATCTCTTTCTCAACTAAAGGAAATAAAACAGGGTTTATCCTTCTTAGTATCTGTTTGAAATTTTTTTTATTTTCCTTAAGAGGAATTTTGTGTTGAATGATGCTAGTATCATATGATTTCAGATCTTTGTACCCCCATGCAAACACATCTCTAAACTCTTTGAAAAGTTCAATTCCTGCTTGATATGAGTAGGGAGAGTGCTAGATAACTTGATCATTTTGGGTTCATATATGATGCCTATGTTATGTTCTTCTACATTGGTTTCTGTAGGCTCCATCTTTGGTTTTTTAGCTACATCATTGAAATAAAAAAGCTCCTCTAATGGTGTCAGACCCCTTGGTATTGAATCTGTTTTACATTGTGAAACTTCCAGGTCCTTTTGATCTGTTTTGTTTAATACTTCTGTTGTATAAAGATATTCAAATTGATTTATATCAGCCGTAGAGGACAACTATGTTTTATGGACTTTTTTTTATTATCAAGATAGTCTTTTTCATGGCTTGAGCTAGGTGTTAATTCAGCAAAATCATCTTTGATTGCTGAAAATCATCAGTGTGTTTGTCACCTTCAAACACTTGCCAATATTTTTCATTTTCAGGGACTGTAGTCCTATTTTTCACTTTGATATTGAATCGTTCATTTACCTGGGGTATCTGGCAATTGTTGGCAGCAAAGGCAAGTTCATTTGCAAGGTTGTTTTGAGCTCTAGGGATGAAAGTGAGTTCATATTTTTCAAAGGTTTTTAGGAGCTCTAGGGAAACATTCCTATATTCTCTCAATCTTGGGTTTTTGGTTGAATACTCCCCTTTTATTTGCCTAATAATCAGCTCTGAATCTCCTTGGACTGATATTTTCTTGGCTCCTAAATCATTGAACAAATGTAGGCCAAGTACGAGAGCTTCATATTCTGCAATGTTATTGGTGCATTGGAAATCAAGTTTATAAGATTGTCCTTGGTTTGTATATGTATTCATACACCAGCTCCAGAACTTGTTTTTCTAGAAGAGCCATCAAAGCTCATTTCCCAAAGTGTTTCTGTCTCATATTTATTTTTATTTGGCTGTTCAGGGCTGCTAAGGTTAAGGCTGCCAGATTCTTCTTTTAGGGACATATTTGACTGTTTTAGGAGGTTCAATCCTATCTCATTTTCCTTCTCTTGTTGGCTGATTTCATCTTCATTATACAAGATAAAGGTGTCTAAATCTTAATGGTTAGAATAAACTGGAGTGTTTTTTGGCCTATCTATGTTTCTTACCATAAATTTCATATGCTATTCTCTGTATAATCTTCTAGTTTGGTTAAAAACAGGTATGGTAGCATAAGACATGTCCATTTGAAGGCTTCCTTGAAGTTTGGCTCCCCATGATCTAGATAGAAGCATGCCATATTTTGGGGGAATGTCAGCAACAACTATGTCCATAACTAGAACTTTAGTAGGAATTTGTGCCAGATTGACACATAAATCCTTGATTACGCCTAAACGCTTGATTCTGCTTGAATCAAAGGAATATAGGTCCTTGTAAGGTTTAGTAATTTATATAGGCCTAATCTCTCCATCACTAATTTTGGCATAAGGTTGTGAGAGGCACCAGAATCTAGCATGGCATTGTGCAAAATCTTATCATGTATATTCAAGCTGACATAAAATGGAGGAATGGTTCCTTCTTGGTATTTTCCCTCTACTTCAGGACGAAACAAAAGTTCTGGTTTATCATCTGTTAAGTTTAGAGTGTCAGTATCATTTACTATATTCAAATATTTCATGTTGAGATTGCAACAAGATGATGAGCTTAGTGAAAAGAGTCGCCTTCACTAAGTGGGCCCGCAGGCTATTTTTGGCGCAAGTCTATTTTTAGACATGTCGATCATATTCTATGAGTTGCAAGTTGCTATTTGTGGATGGTTGGTCAAGTTGGAAAAATATATGGAATTCTATTTTTAGACATATTGGGCAGAATCTATTTTTAGATTGCCAGTCTAAAAATAGATATGTCAAATATTATTAGCTCTTAATAATATTTGGACTATAAACACTATCTTATTCTCTTGGAGCACTTCAGTTAAGTGCACAGATGTGGCACAGGAGCTGACAGAAGGAATTACGCTATTCCTGAGGGTTAAGTGGAGCTATTGCATGGAGACTTCAGTTAGAACTCATGTGAGAGAGTTTGGTGGAGTTGATTGAGGAAGTTGATGGAGTTGTGTTCAGTTTAACTGAGTTAAACATAGTTGAGCTAGTTGTATCTAGTCTAACTGATTGATACACTAGTGAGAGTGGTGTGAATTAATTATTAATTAATTCACTAATTAATAACTCATTAATCAACTAAAGAATACATCAGTTAACTTCAGTGCATGGACAGTTTTAGTGGAGACCAGTGGAGAGATAGGTGAAAGAGCAGTGTGACTATCAGTTGTGAATATACTAGTGCATGAGTTTACACCACACATTGATGGAGATTCCAATGAGGATTGCGCAGTGAATATTAGGTGGATTCGAGTTCATTCAGAGCCAATATTCATCAGGGATTGCGTATTAGAGGTAGGCTAACAGGTGGCAGAGATTGGAGCATGTGTTTTGCTAGATCAGACCTGATTAGTATGTATCAATTAGAGATTGTACTGAGAGCTTGTGAGGAGCTTTGTATAATGATTGTAACATGATCTCTATGACATATAATATACAGATAGTTGGGGGTTTTCATATTTAAGCTTTCCCATAAAATACTGTGTTCATATGTGTGAATGTTTATGGTTTTAATGTGCGCAATGATTGTTTTTTTTATTTCCGCAATTTATGATCAATGGTAGAAGATATTCTGTATTGTGCATGAAGTTAAAATAGTGTGTGATAAGGAGAATCTTAGTGTATAACATATCAGTTATCAAATTTATACATGGTATCAGAGCGATATTGTCATTGGAGCAATTGCAAAACATTGAAGTGGTTGAGTTTTGTGCTGGTGGAATTCGAATTTGCAGCAGTGTTTTCTTGGTGTCGAAGTTGAGATTTCTTTCAACGGATTGCGATTGGAGTATGCCCTTGAGGGCAGCTTGAATTATATTGCACGGAAGGACAGGATGGAGGCAGTGCTGGATGACAATGGGTTGAAGGAGTTCATAGATGCAGAAATTCCAAAACCTGCTTCTGGCGATGCTACCACACTTGACACATGGAAAAAGAAGAGAACAAAGTGTCGAAGAATTTTGTTGGAAGGTGTAAAGGATAACATAGTGTCCAACCTTCATGGTAAGGCTTCTCCATTCTTGATGTGGAAAGCGTTGATAGACTTATTCCAAATCAAGAGCGACCAGAGGAAGTTGGCACTCAAGGATAAACTCAGAAACATAAAAATGGAGAAAGGTGACAATATGCCCAAGTACCTCATGAAGTTCATCCAATGCAGGGATGAGCTGGGAAGTGTGGGGGTGACTGTAGATGATGAGGACTTGGTGAGCTTGGCTCTCCTTGGGCTTCTGAAGAGTTGGCACTCCTATCAGGACTCTGTCAATGGTCGGGAGAAATTGCTAGGATGGGAGCGACTTTGGTCGGATCTTGTGCAAGAGGAGATAAGGCGAAGTACCAGGGACGGATCTTCATCAAAGAACTCAGATGAAGAAAATTGCGCTTTGGCTGCCAAAGCAAGGAAGGGGAAGAGCAAGAAGAATTCTTCTCAATCTGGTGCGAAAGGCAAGAAGCAGGACATGTCCAAGGTGAAGTGCTTTCACTGTCACCAACACGGACATTACGCCACTAATTGTCCACAAAAGAAGAAAAATAAGCAGGCTGTTGGATCTGCAGCTGGAGAGGCCTTAGCCTCGCAGTTTGAGCTGGATTTTTCGCTGATCACATGCTTGGTCTCAAGTGTGATATGTTCAGTGTGGTTTCTTGACAGTGGTGCGTATTTTCATATGACCGGAGACAAAGATTTGTTTACTGATCTGGATGAGAAAGATCTTGGAGTGCACATCGAGGTGGGCGATGATGGTAGATACAATGCGACCAGTATCGATACCATTTCCTTTGAGAGGGAGTCTGGTAAACCCTTCGTATTGAAGGAAGTGATGCATGTTCCAGGATTGAAGAAGAATCTGATCTCGGTGGCCATGTTAGAAGACAAGGGATATGATGTTGTCTTTAGCGAGGGAAAGGCTTTCCTGCGCAGTAAGGCAACTGGTGAGACCCGGAGGATAGGGGTTCGAGTTAAGAACCTTTATCAATTGCAGGTAGATGGCTACGCAGCAATGGCAGGCAAGGCAGAAGGAGTGGTGAGCCGGGATGATGGTGAGCTGTGGCACCGGAGATTGGGCCACCTTCACCATGGAGCTTTGAAGATACTGCAGCAGATTTCTACTGGGCTTCCTAAGGGCACTCTTGCGCAGTCAGATCAGTGCAAGGGGTGTACCTTGGGAAAATTTGTGAAAGCCACCTTTCACGAGAAGGATAGTCACGCCATGATGATCCTTGAGAGAATTCACACAGACGTGTGTGGACCTTTCTCAGTAGCTTCGACAGCAAAGCACAGGTACTATGTGATATTTGTTGATGATTTTTCTCGTAAGTGCTGGATCTTCTTCATGCAGAAGAAGAGCAAGACATACTCAAAGTTCTGTGAGTTCAAGGCACTGGTTGAGAAAGAATCGGGGAAGCAGGTGAAGGCTCTTAGGAGTGACAATGGTGGTGAATTCATCTCTGGCGAATTCAAGGACTTTTGCAGCGCAGAAGGAATTCGAAGAGAGCTCATAGCACCTCATAACCCACAGCAGAACGGGGTTGCTGAGTGGAAGAAAAGAACGATCGTGGGTGTTGCACGGGCAATGTTGCATGATCAGGCCTTCCCATACACTTGTGGGCAGAGGCATGCAATATTGCAGTATATGTGCAGAACCGTTGTCCTCATAGGATACTTGGCATGAGTACACCCGAGGAGGCGTTTTCTGGTAAGAGGCCTGATATTTCCCATTTGAGGATTTTTGGTTCACCTGTTTACATTCATGTGACGAAGGATGTCAGGAAGAAGCTGGAGCTGACTGCGGAGGTTGGGATATTTGTGGGGTACACTGATATGCCCCATAACTATTGTGTGTATTTTCCAGACAGTCGCAAGACTGTTGTGCGATGGGATATCAAATTTCAGGAGGAGAAAGCCATGAAGTGTTCGCTTGAGAGGGAGCCACACTTGCATGCAGATGAGGAGCTATTAGTTCCTAAGGATGAGTCTTAGGATGTGGATCAGCCACAAGATGAGGTTCATGGAGTGGAAGAGACCACTCATGCAGCGCCAACCATTAGAGGGCGAAAGCGCACTACAGAAGCTGAGCGACTGGCTCAGGATGCAGAGAAGGTTGTAGGAGCAGCTACATCACAGCGCAGACAGAGACATTCACCTGACCGATACACTAGATACATGGCTCTTATGAGCAAGTGTATGGTGACAGAGCCATCCTCTTTCGAGGAAGCTGTGGAGGATCCCACATGGGTATATGCCATGGTGGAAGAGTATGATTCGATTGTCAGAAACAGTGCATGGGAGATTGTCCCAAGGCCAGAAGGGAAATCAGTGGGAGGTTCGAGATGGATCTACAAAGTGAAGCAAGTAGCTGATGGGAGTGTGGAGAAGTACAAGGCAAGATTTGTTGCCCATGGCTTCTCAAAGATAGAGGGGATCGATTATGAGGAAACCTTTGCACCTGTCGCAAGGTATTATTCCGTATGGACGATCCTAGCTCTCTCAGCGCAGATGTGGTGGCACATTCATCAGATGGATGTGAAGACTGCATTCCTCAACGGAGTGATTGAGGAGGAGGTGTACATAGAGCAGCCCGAAGGTTTCGAGATCTTCAGCAGTGAGTCGCATGTGTGCAGGCTCAAAAGAGCATTTTATGGGTTGAAACAAGCACCTCGTGCTTGGTACACATGGATCGACAGTTACTTTACCGGACTTGGATTCTCCAAGAGTGAGGCAGATCCGAACCTATAACAGATAATGATGGAGGGTAAGTTGCTGATCATTGTACTTTATGTAGATGATTTAATACTGACCGGTGATGAACAGTTGATACTCTCATGCAAGGCTGATCTTGCAAAAGAGTTTGAGATGAAGGACTTGGGCCTCCTTCATTATTTCCTGGGATTGGAAATTTGGTAGCGCAGTGATGGACTGTTTGTGTCTCAAGTATGCCCGGGATATACTGGAGAAGTTCAACATGCATGGATGCAAGCCTGTTGATACTCCTCTTCCTAGTGGTTGGAGGAAGGAGGATGCTACATCGGCGGATGTAGTGGATGCCACTGTTTACCGACAGTTGGTGGGGTCGCTCATGCATTTGGTCAATACACGACCCGACTTATGCTACACAATTAAACAGCTTTCACAAGCTATGGTTAAGCCTACCGAGCTCTTTTGGAAGGCGGGGAAGCATGTATTGAGATATCTCAGAGGCACATTGGGATATGGACTTTTGTACAGATAGTCGGATGAGGTGAAGCTGTGTGGCTTCACGGATGCAGATTGGGCAGGGAGCCCAATGGACAGAAAGAGCACATCTGGAGGGATTTTCAGTATCGGGTCGACAACCGTTTCTTGGTACAGAAGGAAGCAGAGATCCGTGGCACTTAGTTTAGCAGAGGCCGAGTATATGGCAGCAAGTTTGGCTGCATGCGAGGCTATATGGATGAGGAAGATCTTGGTCAGGTTGTTCGGTTCACACTTAGATCCTACTGTGATATATTGCAATAATCAGAGTTGCACCAAACTCTCAGTTAATCTGGTATTTCATGATAGATCTAAACACATTGACATCCGGTATCATCATATCAAATATTGTGTGTAGCGGAAGATCATGTTACTTTCTTACATTCCTACGGAGGATCAGGATGCTGATATCTTGACGAAGGCGCTCACTAGGAGAAAATTCGAATACGACAGGGGTAGGATAGGGGTGGTAGATAATCCTTATCTTGTTGAGAGAGAGTGTTGAGATTGCAACAAGATGATGAGCTTAGTGAAAAGAGTCGCCTTCACTAAGTGGGCCCGCAGGCTATTTTTGGCGCAAGTCTATTTTTAGACATGTCGATCATATTCTATGAGTTGCAGGATGCTATTTGTGGATGGTTGGTCAAGTTGGAAAAATAGATGGACTTCTATTTTTAGACATATTGGGAAGAATCTATTTTTAGATTTCCAGTCTAAAAATAGATATGTCAAATATTATTAGCTCTTAATAATATTTGGACTATAAACATTATCTTGTTCTCTTGGAGCACTTCAGTTAAGTGCATAGATGTGGCACAGGAGCTGAAAGAAGGAATTACGCTATTCCTGAGGGTTAAGTGGAGCTATTTCATGGAGACTTCAGTTAGAACTCATGTGAGAGATTTTGGTGGAGTTGATTGAGGAAGTTGATGGAGTTGTGTTCAATTTAACTGAGTTAAACATAGTTGAGCTAGTTGTATCTAGTCTAACTGATTGATACACTAGTGAGAGTGGTGTGAATTAATTATTAATTAATTCACTAATTATTAACTCATTAATCAACTAAAGAATACATCGGTTAACTACAGTGCATGGACAGTTTCAGTGAAGACCAGTGAAGAGGTAGGTGAAAGAGAAGTGTGACTATCAGTTGTGACTATACTGTTGCATGATTTGCAACAACCAGTGATTGGATATGCCAATGAGGATTGCGTGAGCAAGGCTGGATCAATTAAAGTTCCTTCATAGCCATTCTTTAGTAGTGATTGCGTGGTAGAGGCAAGCTATCAGGTGGCAGATATTGGAGCATGTGATTTGCTAGATCGGGCTTCATTAGTGTGTAGAAATTGGAGATTGTATTGAGAGATTTGTGAGGAGATTTGTATAATGATTGTTACATGATCTCTATGAAATATAATATACATATAGTTGGGGGTTTTCAGCTTTAAGCTTTCCCATAAAATACTATGTTCATATGTGTGATTGTTTATGGTTTTAATGTGCGCATGTGATTGTTTTTATTTCCACAATTAATGA
Source organism: Pinus albicaulis (assembly GCA_034641835.2). Classification (NCBI taxonomy): domain Eukaryota; kingdom Viridiplantae; phylum Streptophyta; class Pinopsida; order Pinales; family Pinaceae; genus Pinus; species Pinus albicaulis. The sequence continues at coordinate 860,589,354 of CM076583.1, read as the reverse complement.
TCAATGGTAGAAGAGATTTTGTATTGTGCATGAAGTTAAAATAGTGTGTGATTAGGAGAATCTCGGTGTATAACATATCAGTTATCAAATTTCTACATTTCAAAACTTGGTTTTTATATACATCTTGGGTTACTAGTTTAGCTAAGGGTATGCTAATTTTGATCTTGTCAATATCACCTTCAAGGCTGAAAGGGACTAATGTTTTTGACATATTTACATATGTTTTGTCAATCATAGTTTTTTCAGCACTTCTGATTTGCTGAGTTTTATTAGGACTGTTATTTAGGACATATTTATCAGTGTTACTAGCAGAAGTACTAGGGCAGCTTGGGTCAACACTTTGCTGATTGGTTTTGTCCTTATTTGAGTCAGTTTTCTTAGTCAAAGTGTTAATTGTGTTTCCTGTCTTTTTAGGAGAATTTTGTAAAGTTTTCCTAACAACAATACCTGTGTTTTCATCATTGGAAACTTCTGGTTTCCTTTTGCTTCTAAGATCATATTGTCTGTGCACGTCCATTATTGCATTTTAAAACCCCAATTGGTAATCTTTAGAATCCTCATGATTATTTTCAACTTGTTCTGAGGAGAAGAAACCTTGTTCTTCTTCAGTGAGGAAAACATCTTTCTCACTGTCAGATGCTATCATATTTACATGATTTTCTTCTAATCTTTCAGTTTCTCTTTCTTCTTCCTTATCTACATATTTTTATTGATAGGGAGGCCTAATTTGCTGGTCATTATCTCTTTGTCTATCTTGGATATGATCTCTTTTGAAATTAAGATTTCTATTTCTGTTTTGGGAATTGATTTGGTTTTCTCTTGCAGGCACTCTATCGTTTAATTTTATCTTCTCAAGTATTCTTTCCATTACCCTTACTAAGTTATCAATTCTGGCATCAGATGATGAGGTTGATGCCATTGTTTCATCTTAATATGTAACTCTTTATTCCAATTTCAATCTAGCTCTTTTCTCGATCAGATTGGCTTCTACACTAATAACTCCCCTCTGCATATATTCTAATATTAAGGGGTTTCTTTCTCTTATCTGGTAGGCCATGTATAGATCAAAACCTTCAGGAAATTTAGCTAAGGCTAGGCCTAGTGGAGGTTTCATGTTTGGGGGAAGTGCATTGTAAACACAATTGAATCTAGTGCAATAATCTTGAACACTTTCACCAATGTTTCTTTTGAGGTTTCTATTTTATGAAAGGATTTGGAGAGGGTTCTTTTTAACTTCCCACTTGTTTATGAATGTTTGGTATAAATAAGGGAGATCATTTATGCTATTAGGATTTAAGCTCTTAAACCATTTCTTGGCTTCTCTTCCTAAACTTTGGGCAAATATTCTCATATTAATGGTCTCTTCTTTTATTTCCATGTAATAAAAGGCATCATTCATTTTATCTACATGCTGTTGGGTAGTAGTAGATTCATTTCCAGTGAAATGGGGAATTCTAGATTGATAATCATTTGGCAAAGGAACCAAAGGTTGTGGTAACACTAATGGGGCATACCATGTTGCCATGGTGGGAGAAAATGGGGGATTTACAAGAGGTGGATTTACAAAAGGAAAAGTGGGATGAAAATGAGTGTTTTGAATAGTGGATGTGTGGATGAGGGTGGTGGAAGCACTTGGACCAACAGGATGATTATGAACATATTTGTTGTGAAAATAACTAAAGTGGTGAAGAAGCTGAAAATCAGGAGGAGTGGAAGGAGAGGCTTCTCTTCTAAAGTTATGCTGCAAATCTATGGGCTCAAGGTCATATTGGTCAATATCACTATGAGACTTGGTTCTAAATAGGTTCCTTGTATGAGGCAAGTCAAAGTGAGGATCTTTCAAGACTGTAAGGTTTTCAGGGAGAGATCTTGTTCTTTGGATGGTCCTACCAGTAGTGAAATTTCCAGTTTTAGAAGTTTTCCACAAAATATTTTCATGGATCATGAACTATTTGAGGAGGATTAGGGTCTGGATGAGATCTAGTATTGATCCTATGTGAAGCCAGATTTCAAGTTCAAAAATTAGAGAGGCTGAAAACTTTAGGAAAGTTTTCAAATGTTTTGACCTCTCCTAGTGTTTTAGTACCTTTCTGAAATATGGGACTAGGCTTCCAAACTTCTTTAGGATTGATTTGATACAATATTAAGGGAATCTAAAAGAACTAGTGGATAAATAGGCCTACTAGGGCTAGTGGAGTCGCTAGGTGGAAATTTTTAGCTTTTTTGAAGGTAAAATAAGTTATGGTCCACTACCAAATGAGTAATAAAACCTATCCAAGAATGTTTTTTTGGGGTTTTCTGATTTTTTAAGTGGTTCTTATGGTTTCTAGAGTCCTAAGGAGTAATTTGTTTTTCACTGACTCAGAAGGTCCCACTGTGATTGCCAGAATGTTGGGGTCCTGTGATTTGGAAAATTGGCATACCAAATGACAAGGCAACTTGGAACCAATCGTTAGAGTTCTAGGACCTAGTCTTCCTAGACTCAGAGAGGGATCTCTTAGGTTATTTGTAAAATATGTGTGCTTGTTTTCTTTTAAGGGTTGATTTTAGGCTAGTTATTAAGTGCAAGGTTTGTTTGATTTTTTTGGTTGGACATAATGGTTAAAGAGCATAGGTAGAATGAGGAAATATCTAAATAATTGGGCAATGGAGTCAAATGGAAGTCATGACAAGTTTATAAAAGGATCGGGGAGTATCATAGGGAAAATATAACTTGGCCAGTGGATCTTCAAAGTTTTTGGAATAATGAGGTGAGCATTAAGGAGAAGAACGAAAAGTAGGACAAAGAGCAATTAAGAATTATTTATCATGTACTTTAAACAAAAAACATCTTTCAAGGAATATGTTTTGTAGCAAGCCAAAGGACAGAGCAAACCATAGAGTTCTTTGGACAAAATTTTAATAAGAAAACCTTTCAGACAACAATCCAACAATCAAAATACTACTTTCAGATAAGAAAATATATGAGATAAACAGTAAGAGTAGCCAAATATCAAACATAAATAATCTAATTTGCTTTTGACCAACTCTCTAAGGATGTTCAAAGGAACTTTTTAAAGGCAGACCAGAGGACATGGCACACCATATACTTCCATGGTTTAGACTCTACTAAGCATACTTTAAAGAAGTTTCAGAAACAATTCTCAAGTTGTACTCAAAAGAGCATGGTCTCACCACTAAAATTCCTGGTTTCACTCTATTGAGATCATTCCTCAAAACGACCTCTCAGGCCGTACTCAAAGGAACATGGATTTACCAAAAGAGAAACTCCTTGGTTATACTCTATTGAGTCATGTCTGAATTAAAAAGCTAGATGGAACTAGAGGGAAATTAAGAATCCTCCAATCAGACCTTGCAGAAGAAACATTTAGACAGTGAAGAGTAAAAAGAACTAAGGTGCTTTCAAAAGGAATTTTTTAGCCTAAACCATTTACTCTACTGTAACAAAGAAAGATGAAGACATAATGAAAATAGAGAATAACAATAACAGATAGAAGAACTTCACCAACAGCCAAGCTCAAGGATCCAATGATCTAGCCTCCTCCATCAACAAACAAATCAGGGCATCCGCAAGATCCAAGACACCAATTTTCCTTCAACTGCCAAGAGACTATATATTACTTCAAAGAGTCATCAAATTCCAACCATACAATGAGTTCAAATGCAATATTTATGCTGAAAATGAGGAGGTGAGGTTAAGATAGGGTTTGGGTATCATTTATTACATATTAGGTGCATTTCTGACCTTGAAAACTATGCAAGGCATAAGGTAGAAATATCTGCAGATAGTTCTCTGTTTTAATAACTTTGTCTTAACTTTGTAAGGAAAAATAGGTGGAGAGTTTGAATTTAAAGCCTATTTTTAACTATTACAATAACTGCCTTGACAGAAAAAATATCTTCTAAATGTGCAATAACTGCCAATTTCCTTTGTGGACAGAAAGCATGCAGTAGGTGGCAATCTGATCTTTTGGAGGAGTAACTGCTTCCTTGTTGAGTTATTCGAGGCTATCTTTGGGTTAAGTTGCCTTTTTTTAATCATAAACTCAGTATTAAGGCCTTTAATCTTGATTTGAATTTAATAATTTTCCTTACTGCCTTTATCCTCTGTTCTATTCATTTATCCTTTATCTTTAAACTTTGGCCTTTCTTCTTTAATCACTGTCTTTAAGGGATTAATCCTTCATTTTATCCTTTGACCTGTAATTAGCCCTTTAAGCCTTGTGTTCTTCATTTCTTCACTGATGATTTGTTGTATTTGTCCTTTGTGTGTAGGGAGGGTTTCTTCGTCGTACTGGAGGATTCTGTAACCCATCGATGATCATGATTCATCGATGTTTAAAACTTTATGCAACCCTCCTGGCCCTTTAATTTCAAATTCAGCACCCTAGATCGTCATCCAGAGGATAATTTTATCCTTTGTAATGCCGCTGTGGGAATTACCACTATTAAAACCTGTAAAACATAAACAAACATTAGTCTCAAGCTTGTGGAAGGGGAAAAATTGTTTTTTCAGGGTTTTGAGGCATCGGGGGTGATTTGTAGAGGGAGAGAAGATGCAGAGGGGAGGTTCCATAGGTGGAACTAGGTGGAAAAACGAGGAAAATTGAATTTTGGGTGTGAGGGGTAGAAAGAAGTTTCAGAAAACTGGGGTGGTTTATCACGCAGGGGATGAGTGGTAAGTGGTTTTGAGTGGAGGCCGCATGATTCCACTCAGCGTTGGACATGTGTCCAGGGCGAAACCGCTTTTTTCGTGCGGGTCGGGATTGTTAAAGATCGATGCCGATTTCCACGCGATTTTGGGTCTGGACCATTAGATCTCAAGGGGTGAGATCGACAGTGCAGAAGGGTGGAAGGACCGGTGCGCAAGTTTGGGAGTTGGAACCCAGTGACAGGTGGCGGACTGCGGCTGGTTGGCAAGGGGCAATGGAAAGTGGGGTCCTACTGGGTGACGTGACAACTTTGTCGTGTTGTGAGGTTGAGTTAGGAGATGGGATGGGAGTGTGATGGCCGTTAGATCAGGGGAACATGCCTTAATCAATGGTGGGGGTTTGGCCGGATATAACGGAAAGCGAGAGCCCACCTTTGATTTTTTAAAGGTTATGGAGGGGCCTTTATTAATGTTGCGAGAGTGTATAAGGATAGAAGGGCGGAGGGCTAAGGCTTAGGCCGAAGGGAATGGTCCTGTGGGGTTAATAGGGACCGGAGGCTGGGAAGGAAAGGGGCTTAAGGGCTTATATAATAAAAAGGGCCGAATTTAATAAAAACAAGGTTTTTATAACATTTTGAGGGTTCGATAGGCCTAAAGTTAAACTAAAAATAATGTAAAAAGGACTTTTTACATTGTTTAAGGCCTTTTTAGAAGAAAAATGATGAATGAGTGAATTTTTGAGGGTTTTTGAGAAGGGAAGAAGAGAATGAATGAGGGTGTAAATGAGGCAATCAAGCCTAAAAAATGGAGTTTTCTTTGCAGCAAGGTAAACTTTGAGGGGGAAAAATATAGAAAAATTTAGAAGAATAGTTAGTTTTAGGATGACGAAGGCAGTGAGATTTCTAGAACTCACAATGTTTCTTCAAACATTGTTTCTAGAAATATAGGCTTTAAAACTTAGTCATATTTTGATATTAGAAAAATGACTAATGACTAACAGGTGCCTGCGTGCTAGTATGAGTCTGCGCCAGTACAAGATTGTAAGAAATTTTATTTATAATAAATATTGAAGACAGAGACGACAACAACGATGATTTTCTCTCGACTTGGGTTTCCACCTTAAATCATGGTGTTCATGTGTGTTGCTTATGTGTGATGATTTATTTTGTTCTCACTGCACATGCTTACTGCTTACTGAATATCTAATGAATGAATGATGCACTGATCTAAGTAAATAATTATATGCATAATAAGATCTCTGGAAATAAGCAAGTTTATCTAAAGATAGCCGGATGTATACACTAGTTGGGTTTATTAAAGTCACGTATAGAAATCAGTAAAGAATAAAGTAAAGTTTATAGTGAGTGATAAATACTGATTCACCCCCCCTTCTTAGTATTTTTCCCAACATTTAAAGGGTTTAATTTTCAATATGGAGTTGAGTCTCCATCTCATGCATCTTTTGTAGAGGCTCTTGCTTCTCCTCCTTCATGGCAATCAACTGATCTTGAAGTATAATGTTCTCCCTCTTATCTTCATACATCTCTTGCACCATATCGTTCATGATGTAGAGCTTCTACAACATATCTTTATCAAAGAGTTTTGCTAAGGAATATTGACTAGAAACAATGCTTGATGAAAAATTGATGCATAAAAAGCTTCTTTGTTGTGGATTGAGAACTGATCTCTGAATCTTGACCTTCTCTTCACACACATAAACTTACACACAATTAAATTCTCCTTGCACAATTACAAAACCAATAGATAATTCTCTAGTCAACCTTGTCTAAAATGAGCTAAACTATTATCTGATACCAACTTGATCTGAATATGGAAAAAATAGTTTTATTGTGCTAGCTCTCTCATCAGTTAAATAAATGTGTTTAGGATAGTGTCAAATTAGCCAGTTATGTGAGGGGTTTATGTGTCAAGTTTTGTGTTTTTTAATGAGAAATTCATGAGTTAATTAGCTTTTAAAAACACATGTACAAAAAATAAATTGCAGAGAAATAAGACACAACAAACACATTACACAATAGCTGATAATAGAGTTCACCCCTCCCGGGCTACATCTCCATGGACCCGCTTCAACTAGCTAGGCCCTCTTTGGATTAAATGCACCTAAAGTGATCCAATGGCTTTGAAACATGCTCCATTGGATTCAGAATACCCAAAAACCTCAAAATAGACTTTTCAAGCTCTAAAAATGGTCTTCAAATGGTTTAGGCATGACCCCCTCTCCTGGTGGCCATGGGCTTATTTAATATTCAAAGTGGAAAATTCACTTACAAAATTGCTCCAATGCCTCTACAACCTACACCATCATGATCAAAGCATAAAAATAATCTAGGAATGACGCTTCTTGAGCCAAAATTGGTTGAAAAATGCCAAAGTTATGGCTCATTCAGTTTTCCCTAGGAAATCTCCTCCATATCTGGAACATCTCCAGTTAAGTCTGCCAAGATTGGTAGTGGCGCCAAAAATAGTGGAATCGCCAAACCTCTGCTGAATTAATCTGAATATTAATTAATCTTAAGTGGATTTTAATTAACATTAACTAGAAGCTTAGCGCATTAAGCACGTTTAACATAAATCCAAATTAGGAAATCAGATTAGCGCTTAATTATGGTGGTTAGGGGTTAATTAACCCACATTAGAGTTTAACTCCATGCCATTAGCTATAGAGCTCTGCCGTTGGTTCTGGGGTGTGGTTCCGTGGACCAAGTTCTAGCCCTTTAAACCTCCGCCCATACACATTTTAAAACTTAAATACAACATGCGCCCCATAGTTATTAAAATGTAATGTGTAGAGTAAGTGGTAAGGCGTAGCACTTGTGTGGGGGAGGTTGCGATTTCGACCCCGACCATCGCCATTACAATAATTGTTCCACCATAATATTATAGTTCAACCTTTGAAACTTAACCCAACATTCGGCCTTTGGGGGGCACGTGGCAGCCTCCCGACTTGCCACGTGTCATCACCCAATTGTTTCATAAAAAACCTGTAAAAAATCGCCAAGTCACATCCAACCACAATTGGACACTTTTCATCTTGTCATTGGGCCAGAGAAATACCCAAATTTTGACCTCTAATCTTGTTTGACCCTCTTTTTTTTTAAATTCTCCTGTTTGGCACGACGATCAGCAGGCTCTAACTTTCACATATAGAGTCTGTTTTGAGTGAAACAAATTGCATTAGATTCCTGGAAACATGCCCGATCTAGTCGTTATAGTTTGTTGTGATTCTGAGAACTTTGAATTTTTTTGCCCCCAATCCAGATTCCGATCAACTGTACTTTTTATTACTGTTTTTCAATCTTTGTTTTATGTTAAATTGTTCATAAAATTAACATAAAATTAACTCATGAGACTCAATAACTTGCAAGAGAACTTGAACCCTTAAGCACATGTAAGACATTTGTTTCAAAATATGAAAGAGCTATTAGCAAAACATTACTAACATACCTTAATCATATCATTTTTGGTATCAGAGCTTTAGGTTTGTTGTGCAAGAAGGCATCTAATTGTTTGCAAGTTTATGTCATGCTTACAAGGTTAAAACTCAAAAGATGATAAGGGAAGGTGGTTGAAAGCCTTGAAGTTGGGTCAAGAGGAAGAAGGGAAATGTTTCCAAAGTCTTCAACACCAGCACATCCTCAAATTGAAGTTGAGTCTTAAGTGAGCATGTCTCATGAAGGAGAACCTACCATGACAGAAGAGGAGAGAGCATTCAAAAAGGCATTTTTTGATATGATAGATATGGTAAAGGTCCTCTATGAGTAGAGGAATTTAAGGATGCAAGGAGAGAGTTCTAGGCCTCCTAGAGGAGAGGGTTCTCAAGGAGGAGGAGGTCATGGAGATGGTAATAAATCACCATCCACTCCACCATCATCCTCACCACTATCTACACCTTCCTCTTCATCATCTTCCACTACCACAACCCTTTCACTTGGTCATATACATACTTCAATAGGAACTAGTAAATCACACTTACTTAAACTTGATGTTAAATTTTAGCTTCCAATGTATAATGGTGAAGTGAATGCAGAGAGGTTGGATAATTGTATTCGTCAATTGGAGGTTTTTTGAAGAATTCAGAACATTCAAGAGGAGGACATAAAGATTCAATTGGCTTCCTTGAGAATTGAGGGTGCAATACTTGTATGGTGGGAAGCAAGGAAACAAGATGAGGTTAAAAAATGTGGTAAGATATCAATTTCTTGGTTTGATTTCATTGCTCTCATTAAAAGGAATTTTTACCCTCTATCTTACATGAAAAAAAACATTAGGGACTTGCAGAATTTTAGACAAATAAAGGGACAAAGTGTTCAAAATTATACACAAGAGTTTAGGAGAAGAGAACTAGTTTTGGGTGTTAATTTATCTTCTCAAGATACTTTTTAAAATTATATTTGGGGTTTGCACAACTATCTTAAACGTACTCTTCTCATGTTCAATCCCAAAAACTTAGATGAGGTTTGTGTTCAAGCCATACATCTAGAAGCAAGAGGGAAACATAGTGCATATGAGAAAAGTGATAGTTTCCTTGACTATGAAGGTGAAGGAAAGGGTACTTTTAATGGAAAAGGAAAGAAAAGTGGTTCTATTAAAATAGAGAAAGAGAAACTCACATGTAAACACTGTTATAAAAATGGCCATGATGAAGACCATTGTTGGAAAATCCATCCAGAGTTGAAGCCCAACAAACTTAAAACCAAAGAGAAGGAGAAAACAACTACAATCATTGAAAATGACTTAGGTTCAGATTCAAGAGATGAAACTAAGATTACAAAAATGGGTTTTAAAGTTAAGAACATAGCAAGCACTAGTTATTCAATTTTTTCTAATGTAACTCAATTTGCTGATACAAGAATTGAACTCTTTCATATTAGAGTTGTTTCAAATCATACCGAAATAGACACATTATTTGATAGTGGTTCTCAAGCAAATTTGATTTTTAAAGACTTAGTTAAGAGGTTAAATATATAAACTGTTACACATCCAAGACCTTATCCTTTAGGCTGGATATGAAAGAATGAAAATTTGTAGGTAACAAGGAAGTGCATCCTAATGTTTGCAATCAATTTAAACTTTCTTGACGAAGTTGAACTTGATGTAGTTCCGCTTGAGATTTCAGGTATTGTTTTGGGAAGACCTTATCTTTATGATAGGAGGGAGTTATTTCATCACCATGAGAATAAGTACCACTTTCTCAAGAATGGAATTTACTACATAGTTAGAGCACATAAGAAGAATAAGAGTTTGTCTCTTATACATGCAAGATAAATGAAGTGAATAATGAATGCAAGTCAAAATTTGGCTTTGTTAATGTTCAAGCATAGTGATGTTTTAAATGATACCTTTCAAAAAGATGCATCAAATGAACAAGATGATTTCATTGAAGTTGCTAATGTTTGTAATAAGATGTTTCAGGGCTCTAACATGTTGCCTCTGGAAATAGGTAAACATGAGGTTAAAGATTTGCAGTAGTCCACATCAATGTTAAACAATGATGGAAACAAGATGCCAGTGTTGAATGGTGCAAAAATAAAAGAACAAGCGCCAAAGAAAGATGAAAAAGAATGCATAGGTTCCACAAGTACTTATTTTTGGTTTCAAAATGGTGCATGGCAATGGCCAAAACACTTGGTCAAAATTTAATGCAAGTACACCAAAAGACAAGCTAAAAATCGCCATGTCGACAATGTTCGAGGTGAGAAAGTTTTCAAATTATTCAAGTTTCCTTTGATTGACGAACGAGGTGGGAACAAGTTTATTTATTCAAGGAAAACTTGTTCTGAAAATTCTAGGAAATTGCATCATGATGGTGTCTACAACAACGAGACAAGGTCTCCAGAATCAAGGAAAAATATTAGTTTTTATGAAAATATCAAATTGTTGAATTTAGGAAAATTCCAGTGGATTGAGACTAGAAGGGTGAGGGAATTGTACCCTCATCCAAATGTTTAGTAATGAAAGATATTTTGGGGTCAAAAAGCTTCCAGTGGGGAGGAATGATCAGGTGCTCAAAATTATGCAAAAAAAATTAAAGTTCTCAGAATGACACGAAACGTGAATGACTGTGTAGTGTTCGGCGTTCTGAATCTGACGCAACTCATTTCACGTGAAATGGACTCCGTATGGCTTCAAAAACGAGTTTTGTTTGTTATCCTAAACATGAAAATTTGGAAAAAATTATAGAATAGAGAGCCCAATTAGCAGGCTGTACTGTGGACGTGGCATGCTGACTGGGTAGGTCAATAGTTTGGTCAACATTTTCCTCCGGCGAATGAAGGGCTACCAAGTGGCAGAGTCTGGTTGGTGTGTTTTGGTTTGTTGGTAGGTTGTTATTGGTGTTTATGGAGCCAATTAGGAGGAGGCACGTGGCTCAGCCTAGGGTCTCCACGTTTCCCCCTCACGGCATTGTAAAATTATGGTGGAGGACTGGAGGGACCAAGCTGGAGTGGAGCCCGAGACCTCCGCCAAGTTAACGCGCGCATCTACCAACTCACCTGCACAATGTTTCTTACCATATACCTTTTCCGCATCCATTTTAACTTTGTAAAGACCACCGTCGGGGGGAGATGGGGCCAGTGCCCAAGTCATATGACCAACTCCCAAGACCACAGGCGGAGCACCAGGGCACTTAGCCTTTAAGCACGTTTAATTACCATTAATCCTGGATTAATCAACCTTAAGCTGGATTATTTAACGGAGCATCGTTTAACCATTAATATCGGTTTAATTAATGGTAAGTGGGTTTAATTAATGTCAATCTGGTTTTAATTGGAGGTTCCGACAAATCTGACAAAGTTGGCTAATTTTAGCACCAGTTAGCCCAATTTGGGGCCAGTTAGCTATTTTTGGGGAGGAAATTGTGGAGCAGACTTGGAGAAGTCATAACTCAGCTAATTTTTGACCAAATGAGGAGCATAAAGAGGATAAGGTACAATTTTTGAGTGTTATGAACTCAATGAAGTAGGTTTCAGGAGCATAAAAGCATTGTAAACACATAATTTTGTAAATTTGAGCATAATATAGACTCCCAAGCCATGGAAACTGGTCCAAGGGGATGTAGCCTAGAAGGGGTGAACTCCTTCATCAAATCCTTGTGTTGATGTGTTGTATTGTTGGCATGTGTTGTCCTTGATGGCAACCTACTTGATGAAAGAAGACTGTTGGCAATATGATGCAATGTGTTGTCCTTGATGGCAACCTAATTGATGAAGTTGTCCTTGATGAAAACCTACTTGATGAGTTGCCTATGAGTTATTGATGATGCATCTATGTGTTAAAAGGAAGGATGATGTATCTACAGATCAGCTCAGAAGTAACAGAAGAAAGGAATTTCAGAAAGTGCCAGAATAATGATAAATAAGTTATGCTACAAAGCATATGCGGGTTTGTTAAGACGAAGTAGCGTATGCACGCGGAAAAGTACGTGCCAAGTCGCGTATGCCCTTTTGCGCTCCAAATTTAGAATACCAAGGGGTGTTACCATGGTATTGACCCACTGTATTGAGCGCTTGATCATCTATTTGATCCCGTCCAGGAATACCATCGGAAGTGGTGTGGTTTTGGCTCATGGTATTGACAAAGGCTAAATCTATATAAGGAGAAGAAGATCATGGTGCAAGGGTGTGCATGTGTCTGGGTATTGAATGAATACTTCACTTTGAAGTATATTTGCATGATTGAACTTTGTTCTTGATTGATAAATCTGAATCTATGATGCACCCATGGATGTTTCTAAATCCTTAGATCTGATGATGATGAATCTCTAAGATGATCTGCAAAAGAAGAACTGGTGAAGATCTGGCGCAAAGTCTGCTGAAGGTAATGAAGAAATCTGGGTAAGCTCATAGATCTGGTCTGGTTTGCAAAGCTTTCATTTACAGATCTATACGCGAGTTTGTTGTGGAAAAAGCGCGTGTATACACGGATCTGATATGATAAAAGCACGTATGGGAAGTTAGGGTTTACTGAAAAATGCACAGATGTATATGCGGGTTAGTCTAATGAAAAGCACGTGTATACGCGGGCCTGTTTAAATAAAAGCGTGTATGGAATTTGAACTAAAGGTTGCTCATGGTTGAATGTGTTTCTGCATATCTATTCTGAAGTCTGGGTAATCTCTGATATTCTGGTTACAGTGGTTTCACTGTTCAGTTTGAAGCATTGGGAAAAGTATGTTTGTTGAGAATTAAAGGTTGAGTTGAAGCTGTTTGATCCAATTTGAAAATTGATGAAACATGGTTTGCAGTGGTGCTGAGGGTCGAAGCCTTCAGTAAGGGGGTAGTAGCTCCCTTCCAGTGATAGCTGGTAAACGAGAGCAGGGGGTAGTAGCTCCCTTCCAGGAGAGGCTGGTAAACGAGAGCAGGGGGTTGTAGCTCCCTTCCAGGAGAGGCTGGTAAACGAGAGAAGGTTGTAGCCTTCTGGAGGTGGGTGCCTGCATGCTGGTATGAGTCTGTGCTAGTACACAGTTGTAAGATGTTTTCTTTATAATAAATATTGAAGACTAAGACGACGACAGCAGTGGTTTTCTCCTGAATTGGGTTTCCACCTAAAATCCTGGTGTTCATGTGTGAGGCTTATGTGTGTTGATTTATTATGTTCTTACTGTAAATGTTTACTGCTTACTAACATCTAATAAGTGAATGATGCAATAATATAAGATAAGAATTATCTGCATAATAAGAGATCTGAGCATACATGAGTTTCCTTAAGGATATCCGCATATATACACTAGTTTTGTTCTGTAAAGTAGCATATGGGCTTTTGAGAAAAGAAAAGTAAAAAGTTGATTGAGAAATCAAGATACTGATTCACCCCCCTCTCAGTATCTTTCCCAACAATTGGTATCAAAGCAGGTCCTTCTGAAAAAAAGGCTTAGCCGCTAGAAGGAAGATCAAGAAAGATGAGCAATCAAGATGGAACATCATCTATCAAGCCTCCCCTCTTTAATGGAAGAAAATTAATCTTCTAGACAACAAGGATGAGATCCTATCTTCAGTCTATGAGAACAAATGTATGGGCCATTGTTCAACAAGGATATCAATATCCAGCTACAATACCAACAGATCCGACTGAAAAGAAAAATTATGAATCAAATGCAAAGGCGGTCAATGCTATAACGGGAAGTGTGTCTGAATCTGAATTTGTCAAAGTTATGCAGCTAAATACAACAAAGGAAATGTGGGACAAAATCATTCTAAGTTATGAAGGTGATGCAAAGGTAAAAAGTGCAAAACTCCAAACTCTCAGAATTGAATATGAAAATTTAAAGATGCATAGTGATGAGAGTATTGCCAGTTTCTTTTTACATGTTGATGATGTTTTAAATCGTATGAGAAATCTGGGAGAAACAATAATCGAATCTACTTTGGTTGAGAAAATTTTAAGATCGCTAATAGCAAAATTTGAGTCAAAAGTTTCTTCTCTTGAAGAAAAACAAGATCTTCAAAATCTTACTGTGGTACAACTTCATGGCATACTAACCGCATATGAAATGAGAAGAGGAGGACCATCTGAAGTCAAAGAGGCTGTCTTCAGAGCTTCTACTAAAGGGAAAGAAGTACAAGAAGCAGAAGGATTAGGATGTATCTCAGAAGAAGATGAGGCAAATTTTGTAAAGAAACTTCAACTTGGCACAGGACGGTTCAGAGGTAAGCTTCCTTTCAAATGTTTTGAGTGTGGAAAAATTGGTCATTATGCTACTAAGTGTCCTCATAAAGAAACAACTACAAAAGGGAAGGAAGTAGCAAGAAGGAATAAAAATCAGTTTAACACTAGAAAAAGTTACTATACTCATGAAGACAGTGACGGGTTATCTGATAGTGAGGAAGAATGTGAACAAGATCTTAGACTTCTCATGAAATTTGAATCTAGAGAAGAAAATGATACTTTTGTGGATGCTCTAGAGGAAAATGACTTTCTTTAAGAAAACAATCAACTCAAAATACGCTTAGAAGAAAGTAAAATACTCTTAGAAGAAAGGAAAATAACCATAGAGACTCTGGAAAAGCAGGTTGAAGGAGCAAAGAAACACATTGAGAAATTAGAATATGAAGTGGTATGTCTAAGAAAATATTTTGAGAAAGTAAAGACTCTGAATCTTATATTTGCTAAAGGATTTGAAAACTTAGATGAGATTATCAAGGTACAATTTTCTCCTCTTATAAAGACAGGTCTTGGATATACCGAAGAGTCTTCTTAGGCTTCAACACCAAATTATCTAAAAGCAGCTACAACTGGTTTACAAAATTCTGCCACTCAGTAAGGGAATAAATAATCATTACAGGTAAAGCATGATCATCTCAATTCAAAGAACACTAACAAGAATATCTCTCAAAGAAACACCAATCAACAGGTAAATCCAAGTAGAAGATTTCATGATCGCAGAAATTTCTTCTTCAATGGACAATGTTTCTCATGTCACAATTTTGGTCATAAAGCTGTTCAATGTGTTGCATATAAAACCATCATGACTAGAGAAGCAAGAAAGAAAATGATTGAATTTGAGAAGAATACCTATAACAACTTTTCTCCTCTTCTAAATGAAGTTGAATGTGCTTATTGCAATAACTTTGGGCATGAAGAATATGAATTCAGGAGAAAAGTTCAGCCAAAAGAGCATTTTCCTTCAAGTTCCAAAGTATGGAAAAAGAAGGAATTACAGGTTGAAAATTGTGGCATAGCGTTATTTGTAGAAGGTGAATAAAATCAATGGTACATTGATAGTGGATGCTCAAGACACATGACAGGTGACAAAAACAAACTTCTTGCATATAGTGCTCTAGAAAAGGAAAAGAAAGTTACATTTGGAAATGATACTCCTGCTGTAATTAAAGGAAAAGGGTCCGTGTTTCTAAAAGAAAAGGTGAAGGCTAATGATGTCATGTATGTGGATGGTTTAAGGCATAACCTGTTAAGTGTAAGTCAAATGTGTGATCAAGGAACTGAAGTTGTCTTTAGTTCAAAAGAATGTGTGGTTCGTGATCTTGTTACAGGTAAAACAATTATAAAAGGGAAAAGAACTCCAAGCAGCCTGTATGTATTGAAGAACTACAAAGAACAATGTTACTTAAGTCAATCTTCATAAAAATGGCTATGGCATAGAAGGTTGGGGCATCTAAGCTTCTCTCAAATCAACAAATCAAGCAGACTTAATGCTGTTCGTGGTCTTCCCAATATTACTCTACCTGAAAGTATCATATGCAAATCTTGCCAATTCGGCAAGCAGACCAGAGTGAAATTTAATGCCAAGGAAGGATCATCAAGTAGGCCTCTTGAAATCATTCATACTGACATATGTGGACCTATGAGGAAAAAGTCACCTCATGGTGAACAATACTATATCTTATTTATTGATGATTTCTCTAGAATGTGTTGGATTGGGTTGCTTAAACACAAAGATGAAGCATTTGAGAAATTTTAGATCTTCAAGGCTCTAGTTGAAAATGAATTAGATCTAACACTCAAATGTCTTAGATCTGATCGAGGAGGAGAATATACTTCAGATGAATTCCTTGAATTTTGTGAACAACATGGCATAAAAAGACAGTTCTCTGTAGCTGGTACTCCACAAAAAAATGGCGTAATAGAAAGAATGAATAGAACAGTTCAACAAATGGCTAGAGCTATGCTTGATGATTCTAGAACACCTAACACATTTTGGGGAGAAGCAGCACATACAGCGGTAAACATTCTCAACAAGGCACATGTTCGTGTAAATAGTGACAAAAATCCATATGAACTCTGGTATGGTAATTCTCCCTCTGTGAAGCATTTTAGAGTTTTTGGAAGTAAATGCTTTATCAAAAATAATGATGAAAAACTTGGCAAGTTTGAACCTAGAGCAGATGAAGGAATACTTCTTGGTTACTCCTCTACGAGTAGAGCTTATAAATTCTACAACAAAAGACTTCGGAAGATTGTTGAATGTATTGATGTTGTTATTGATGAGTCTCCTGCAGCCCCAAAAGAAGAAAAACAAACAAAAAATGAAGACGATGGTGACTTGTTTCCTTTTACATAAAAAAGCAATGATATAGACAGTGAACCCAATGAAGAACCTGAAGATGATTTATCTGAAAAAGCTCCATCCAGATATGTTCAAAAGAATCATCCAGAATCTCAAATTTTGGGAGATAAGGGATCAGGTGTTCAAACAAGAAGGACTCTTGTGGGATCTTCTAGCTATCTGGCATTTCTATCCACTATTGAACCACACAATGTCAATCAAGCTAGCAAAGATGCATGTTGGGTTCAAGCCATGAATGAAGAGCTTGATCAAATTGAAAAGAATCACACTTGGGAATTAGTGCCAAGACCTCATAACAAAAATGTCATTGGAACTAAATGGATATTCAAAAACAAGTTAAATGAGAATGGGGATGTTGTAAGAAATAAAGCTAGACTTGTTTGCAAGGGGTATCCTCAACAAGAAGGTATAGACTTTGAAGAAACTTTTGCTCCTATAGCTAGACTTGAAGCCATAAGAATGTTTCTTGCTTTTTCAAGTTTTCAACAAATCAAAGTTTATCAAATGGATGTTAAATCTGCATTTCTCAATGGTGATATAGAAGAAGAAGTTTACATAGAACAACCAGAAGGCTTCATTTTGGGAAATGATGAAAATCTTGTTGGTAGACTTAAAAAGGCTCTATATGGTCTCAAACAAGCTCCAAGGGCATTGTATTATCGTCTTGACAAATATATTCATCAACAAGGATTTTCAAAGGGATCTGCTGATAGCAACTTGTACACAAAAATTGAAAATGAAAAACTATTGATTGTGGTTGTATATGTTGATGATATCATTTTTGGAAGTAATGAAGAATCTATGAGTCAGAAATTTGCTTCTGTTATGCAGCAAGAATTTGAAATGTCTTTACTTGGGGAACTAACATTCTTTCTTTGCTTACAAGTGCATCAAACTACAGATGGCATATTCTTATCACAGGAAAAATACCTTAAGCAAATTCTGAAGAAGTATGGCATGGAAGAGTGCAAACCTGTAAGTACACCAATGATAACTGGATGTAATCTCAGTTCTCATGATTATTCTCCCATGGTGAATCAACCGGAATACAGATCTATGATAGGAAGTCTACTTTATCTCACTGGGACTAGACTAGACATTATGCATGCAGTTGGGATTGTTGGACGATTCCAAGCTAATCCAAAAGAGTCTCACCTTCAGGCTATCAAAAGAATATTCAAATATCTACAAGGAACTCAAGACTTTGGACTATGGTATCCAAAGAATTATGATCTTACTCTTCATGCTTACACTGATGCAGATTAGGCTGGAAATGTTGATGATCGGAAAAGTGCTAGTGGTGGTGCATTCTATATGGGGCCCTGGTTAGTATCCTGGTTCAGCAAGAAGCAAAACTCTATTGCCTTATCTACAACAGAAGCATAATATGTGGCTGCCGCATCATGTTGCACTCAATTTCTTTGGATGATGCAAACCTTACAAGACTTTAAAATCAAATGTTCACCTCCTATCTCCATTATGTGTGATAATACAAGTGCCATCAGTATCTCAAAGAATCCTGTTATGCATTCCAAGACCATGCACATTCCCATCAAGTATCACTTCTTACGTGAACAAGTGCTTGAACAAAAGGTGAAGTTGGAGTATGTTCCCTCCAAAGAACAAGTTGCTGATATATTTACCAAATCTCTGCCCAGGGAAGCATTCGAATATCTCAGACAAAAGCTGGGAGTAGTTCCTTCCATGCAGAAGATCAGATTTGCTTAAATGCAGAAGATTAAATTGGATACATGGATTTCTTGAAAGACAGTCGCGTATATACGCGAGTTTATACAAATAAAACCGTGTATGGTTAGTTGCTGACAAATTTTACTTGGGGTCAGCATTCTTCAACACATTTGCAGTGCTGTATGGTATCTCTGATGATGTTTCAACTCTTATATTTCTTTTTCATTCTCTGATTTTGGGTAAAGATGCCTTGATGATTGGCTGTTAAAAGTGTTCAGGTTGCACAAGCTAAGGAGGAGTTTTGGTCATATGGAAAGGATGCATTGGATGCACAGTTTTAGGGGGAGCATTAGCCTTGCTGAATGTAATGCATTGTTGGCATTATGATGATTCTGAATTTTGATCTCTCTTGAGGTATTTTTGATATTGGTTATAAAAAAAATTCATATGTGTAATTTGATGAAAAAGGCTATGACCTATGATGTAAATTGTAATATTCAGTCATGTAAAGGACTTCTTCAAATTTGTAAACCCACTTGGTTGGGTAGTTGAGTCAAAATGTGTAAATCCACTTGGTTGGATCTTTGCTATAAGTATGAGTCCTTGGTGATAGGAAAGGTCATAGAGTCATGTACTTCATTGAAAAACCTTGTTTTGGTTTTCATCCGCCCTTTGCCCTTGATGTCAAAGGGGGAGAGTAACATGGTGTTTGAATAAGGGGAGAACATCATGGTGTTTGCATAATGGTTATATTCAATGTATCTATCTGTTGTGATGATCAAACACCATCATGGTTGCCATCAAGTCCAAAGGGGGAGATTGTTGGCATGTGTTGTCCTTGATGGAAACCTACTTGATGAAAGAAGACTGTTGGCGATATGATGCAATGTGTTGTCCTTGATGGAAACCTAATTGATGAAGTTGTCCTTGATGGAAACCTACTTGATGAGTTGCCTATGAGTTATTGATGATGTATCTATGTGTTAAAAGGAAGGATGATGTATCTATAGATCAACTCAGAAGTAACAGAAGAAAGGAATTTCAGAAAGTGCCAGAATAATGATAAATAAGTTATGCTACAAAGCATACGCGGGTTTGTTAAGACGAAGTAGCGTATGCACGCGGAAACGTACGTGCCAAGTCGCGTATGCACTTTTGCACTCCAAATTTAGAATACCAAGGGGTGTTACCATGGTATTGACCCATTGTATTGAGCGCTTGATCATCTATTTGATCCCGTCCAGGAATACCATCGGAAGTGGTGTGGTTTTGGCTCATGGTATTGACAAAGGATAAATCTATATAAGGAGAAGAAGATCATGGTGCAAGGGTGTGCATGTGTCTGAGTATTGAATGAATACTTCACTTTGAAGTATATCTGCATGATTGAACTTTGTTCTTGATTGAAAAATCTGAATCGATGATGCACCCGTGGATGGTACAAAATCCTTGGATTTGATAATGATGAATCTCTAAGGTGATCTGTAGAAGAAGAACTGGTGAAGATCTGGCGCAAAGTCTGCTGAAGGTAATGAAGAAATCTGGGTAAGTTTATAGATCTGGTCTGTTCTGCAAAGTTTTCATTTACATATCTATACGCGAGTTTTTTGTGGAAAAATCACGTGTATACGCGGATCTTATCTGATAAAAGCGCGTATGGGAAGTTAGGGTTCACTAAAAAAATGCACAGATGTATACGTGGGTTCGTTTCATGAAAAGTGCGTGTATACGCGGTTTTGATTAAGTAAAAGCGCGTATGGAATTTGAACTAATGGTTGCTCATGGTTGATTGTGTTTCTGCATATCTATTCTGAAGTCTGGGTAATCTCTGATATTTTGGTTACAGTGGTTTCACTATTCTGTTTGAAGCATTGGGCAAAGTATGTTTGTTGAAAAATGAAGGGTTGAATTGAAGCTGTTTGATCCAGTTTGAAAATTGATGAAACGTGGTCTGCAGTGGTGCTGAGGGTCGAAGCCTTCAGTGAGGGGGTAGTAGCTCCCTTCCAGTGGTAGCTGGTAAACGAGAGCAGGAGGTAGTAGCTCCCTTCCAGGAGAGGCTGGTAAACGAGAGCAGGGGGTTGTAGCTCCCTTCCAGGAGAGGCTGGTAAACGAGAGAAGGTTGTAGCCTTATGCAGGTGGGTGCCTGCGTGCTGGTATGAGTCTGCGCCAGTACATGATTGTAAGAAGTTTTCCTTATATAATAAATATTGAAAACTGAGACGATGGCAATGGTGGTTTTCTCCCGAATTGGGTTTCCACCTTAAATCCTGGTGTTCTTGTGTGTTGCTTATGTGTGGTGATTTATTCTGTTCTTACTGCACCTATTTACTGCTTACTAAACATCTGATGAATGAATGATGCAAGATCTAAGTTAAGAATTAAATGCATATTTAGATCTCTGAGCATACGTGAGTTTACTTAAGGCCATCCGCGTGTATACGCGAGTTGTGTTTATTAAAGTAGCGTATGGGTTTAAAAGCTAGAAAAAGTTAAAAAAAATTTCAGTTAGCACTAAATACTGATTCACCCCCCCCTCTCAGTATTTTTTCCCAACAATGGTGATGTACTGTACTTTTTATTGCTGTTGTTCAGTCTTTTTTTTTTATGTTAAATTGCTCATAAAATTAACATAAAATTGACTCATGAGACTCAGTAACTTGCAAGAGAACTTGAAACCTTAAGCACATGTAAAAAATTTGTTTCAAAACCTGAAAGAGGATTTAGCACAACATTACTAACATACCTTAATCAGATCGTTGGCACATTTCCTCTTTAAGATGTTCAAAGGCCTTAGTTTCTTGTGGAGTCCAAGAAAATGCATATTTATTTAGTAATATTGTTAGAGGTGCTGTTATGCTCCCATAATTCTTAACAAACTTGCGATAATACCCTGTTAACCCACCTGAGAAATCCTCGCTTTACGGTTGTGGGGATTTTCCATTCCTTAATGGCTTTAATTTTGTTAGGGTCTAAATTAACACCCTCATGAGATACAATATGACCCATATATTCCACCTCTTGGACTCCAAAGAAACATTTTGAGGTTTTTTTAGATAACTGTTTCTCCTGCAATAGTTTGAGCACCCTATCAACATGTTGAACATGATCATTCCAAGACTTGTTGTAGATTAGTATATCATCAAAAAACACTAACACAAAGTTTCTAAGGAAGGGTTTGAAAATGGAATTCATCAACCCTTGAAATGTATAAGGTGCATTGGTAAGGCCAAAAGGCATGACCAAAAATTCATAATGACCCTCATGAGTTCTAAATGTTGTCTTTGGAATGTCTTCAGCCTTCATTCTAATTTGATGATATCTTGAACGGAGATCAAACTTGGTGAATTAAATTTATCCATGTAATTCATCCAATAATTCATCAATGATGGGAATGGGAAATTTGTCTTTAATATTGAGGTTTGAGCTCCCTATAATATGGACACATGTGCCATGATCCATCCTTCTTTTGCACCAATACTATTGGAGCAGAGAAAGAACTTTGTCTAGATTTAATTAAACCAGTCTTCGACATTTCTACAATCATACATTCAATTGTTCTCTTTTGGGCATACGGATATCTATAACACCTGATGTTTGGAAGTGTTGTGGCTCATTTGCATATCCTTTATTTTTAATTTTCAAAAATACATTTTTTTTTTTAATTATTATTATCAAAATATATGTTAAAGTATAAAGTTTCATGTACTTTAGCATATAAATGCAATATTCGTTACATTGATTTTAAAGTGTAATACTTTAAGCCTTTGTGGAAGCGGGTCCCAGTGCACAGACTAAATAGCGATCATGTTATGAAGTGGGATCCGATGATTCATCAGACAGAGAATAAAAGTGTCAACTCACGAGCACTTTCTTGTCACATTCCTCTCATGGACACTGAGAGGGACATCCAGGATATTGTCTATTCTCTAAACCACCTTTAGTTTTATCAACAGGTCTGCTTAAACGATAAAGCTTCTCCAATTTAAATGCCATGGTTAAAACTGGTATATTGTCTGCATGCATTCCAAGAACGCACCTTTTTCCCGAATTTGTGTATTGGCTAGTGTCTTTCATGTACCCAAGAAAGTGTTTTGTAATGAATTGTCAAGGAGAAAATGTTCTGCAAGTCTCAGCTCAATTAATTCTTCAAGCTCTGTGTTACCTCGAGTCAGAGTCGTATGTCCAATTCATTGATGATTCGTTGATGGCACATTATGATAGTCTTGCATGTCAAGAGTTCAACCAATTCATATTTTTCCTGAAGCCAGATTCAAAGCAGTTTGCACCTGACAATAAAGAATTCTCCATGGAGATTTTTGATGTAGAAGTCAGACCAGTGTTGAGGTGCATTTCAAAGATTTTGGGAAAAGACGATGACAATACAGTAGACAGAACAATTATGGGAATGTTCGCCTTAATGATGAAGCCAGGAGTAGTACTGGATATTCCTTCTTATTGGCAAGAAGCTGTCAGTTCTCAGCTTATGAGCTTATCACTGACGGGTTCATTCAATTTTCCCTCTCTTGTTATTTATATGTTTTTATAACAAAATGTAGAAGAATTCATGCACCTGGGGTTAATGTATATGAATAAGAAGAGGCGGTCAGTAGTATTTTGGATGGACATAGTAAGGAAAGAACAGAATGAGGTGGGTCTGTGTGATTTTTCAAGTCATTTTATGTCTACCGCATATAATATTTTGAATGGAATCTCTCTCCCATGCTTCCTGCTGAAGGCTCAAGATTTCTTGCAGCTGGGGACAAGTTGTAAGTTTGGTGATTGGTATGTATTTGAAGATTATTCTGAAATTAGACCTTATGGAGCTAGTGTAGAACCTTATAGGCTTCCAGTATTTGTGCCCATGAGATTAATTGCTTTGGAATTCATTAGGAAAAGTTTAAATGTTGATCAAATACATTTTGTGCTTATGAAGAAAGATCATATGTTTAAATTGCCAATGACTGTTGGTCCTTTTATAGTTAATATGAGACAGGTAGTTGATGAAGTCACCAAGGTGTTAGATGAAATACACTTATTGTTAGGAGAGAAGTGGGCTTATGACCCTGATAGTGTGATTTCTAATAGGAGAGTTGAAAATGGGTATTCAATATTCATTCATGAAAGCAGAACTGATATAGAAAAGATGGAAAATAAGGGTTTTGCAGGTTCAATGAGCTCAAATGTACAAAGTCCTATCATATTAGACACGTTAAATAAGAGAGGTAAAGAAGTAGTGATTGATTCAGAGGATGAAGAACAAAGAAATGAAAAGAGGGCAAAGCTCAGTGAGGATTATGTAGATGCTCAACCTGTTTTTTCACTACAATTAGGAGATGAGAAAAATGTCCTTGCTTCACCAAGAAGACATGAAAGTACTTAGGAACAAGTGCCCTTAATTAAACAAATGTTTTCTCATATTGCAGAAAGAAATCAGAAAATGAAGGCAAACATGGAGGCTCAAGCTAAGTACCAGATAACCCCAGATCAAACCAGACTGCTAACTAAAATGGATCTTGAAAAGGATCAATTTAAGGTTTCCCTTTCACATCCCTCTGATATGTCTATTGGTTCATCCAATAATTTTAATACTGTGAATCTAACTGTAGATGTAAAGAAAATTCCATTGCTTGACAAAGTAAATCTACATATTCATCTGATTGTGAATGACTTAACTAAAACCAATGAAATGGCTCTCAAGGCTAAAAATATTCTTGGAAAAGTGATCAAGAAATTGAAGTCAGAGAAAGCAAATTCCAGGGCTTTAACAATCCAAACTGAAGAGCTTAAAAATATTATTGTGAAGATTGGGGTAGATCCCAATGACAGGTTTGCTGTATAGAAGCTGCTGCAAAGTACTGATATCTCTGCTGAAGAAAAATTTGAAGTTGCCTACAAGAGAACACTCTATGGCAGCAGAGGTTGCCGAAGTAGAAAATGAGAAAGAGAAACTTCTTCAGCAGCTCTTGCAAAAGGAAGAATAAATCACCAAATTGAAGAAAACTGTATTATCATTGTAGAATCACATTGAATCTCATACTTGTACTTTCGTTTTTCCCTATAGTGATGAAGATCCAATAGCACAAATATCTCAATTGACCACTGAATTGAAGATGGAAGAGAGAGATAGCAAAAATGCACAAGCTGATTTGGAGATAGTAACAAAGATCATACAAGCCAAAGGGGGGAAATTCATAAATACAAAACATATTTCCAGACTGTTGATGCTGAGATTAAAAATCTTAAGGAAAAATTGAAGGGAAACATATCCCTAATACATTCTAAGGATATCATCTAGAATGATATCATTGAAGAAATGAAAGAAATTTGGGGTTTTCTGACTGTTGTAGCAGAAGAAAGAAGTATCATTAGAGATTTTGAGGAACAAGCTGTGGTAGAAAAGCAAAAGACAATTAACAAAGCTGTTTGGGAAAGAAAGTTTAATAATTTCATTGATTCTAAAATTGATCAAGAGTTGGAAGAAAATTAAATTAAAGACATGATTTTATATGCTGTGGAAATTAATAAGATGATTGTCAAAAATGATTGGAGGAATTCAACAGAGAAGAAGTTGATTGATCTTAAGGAAGCAGTGAGTCAATTTGATTATTTGTTTGAAAAATGAGCTAGAGTAGGTTTGCCAACATGCTGCGGTCTTGGAGGTAGTATTTTATCATGGGATTCTTATGAACCCTTATTGGTGTTGGCAAAAATAAAAGTGGACAATACTCATGAAAAGACTCAAATTCTTAAAGGAGCAACAATGATCAATTTCCTTCAAAGACATTTTCAGTTGTTATGGTTAGTGAAAACTTTATTTACAGAGAGGCCATCATTTAACAAAATCACTAATTTTAGATTGGAATATCACAAGCTGGTTCATTCACCCAAGAAAAACATTGAGGTATGGAAAAAATGCAGATCCTAGATGACAGATCTACCAAAGCATCCCTCAACTTCAAAGAAAGATAAACTAGCTAGTCAAGGAAATGCAACAGTAGCATCATTAGTTCATATTCAGCAAATAGATTAGAATTTAAGTTTCATGTTATTTTCCTCTTTTAAAGAGAATGTAATTGTAATAAGAAATTTTTGATGACATGTAATAGGTAGTTGACGAAGTCCTAAGTAGTTGAAGCAGTTAGGATTAGTTCCAGCAGTTACAAACAAATTTCTATTGTATTTAAAGATATAGACAAGAAAGAAAAAGGTTCCGAGTTTTGGACCTTCAGACTGCAAATTTTGTACTCAGTTTTCAAATGATTAATGAATGAAAAGAAAGTTTCTGGAATTTGTTGATATTGATATGTTTTCCAGTTTACATTGTGTATTTTCTGTTCTTGAATAAAATGAAGTAATGAAGTTGCAAGTCTCTTTTAACATATGTGAACAAGAGTTAAAATCCTTAATGGGTGCTCCTTCATTTTAACTAATCTCTTGTCATATAATTCTTCTGAAGTTTAAAGCGATAGATATTGTTTATCAGTGTATCGATTTAAGCTTTCTTCCTTCTTATTCTTCTCATCATTCCATCTGATATCAGCAAATAATGGCATTTCAAAGCATTTATTGCATTTGATTCTTGAGGGTTTAATAAGAGAACATCTGAAGGTGATTAAGAAGAGACCTTTGATATTAAAATTTTGTGACATACATGTATAAATTTCTTAAGCACTGATTCCTTAATACAACCAAGGGATTGTCTCTTAAGGTACAACATTTTTTGGCGCCGTTGCCGGGAACGAAGAAGCGAAGTTCTTTCCCTAGGTTTATTTCATATTTCCTCTGGTTTTTCAAAGAGGAGGAAATATCAGGCTGTGTCTTTATTCATAATTCTGGTGTATAAAAGGCCACATATGAGGTCAGATACCTCTCAACAGAAAGCTCCTATTCTATCAGATCCTGAAAAGCTAGTTTCTAAAAAAGGCTAGAAATCAGGAACGCTTTCTACAACTGATGCTACATTGCCTGCACCAGACAATAGTTCCCATAACCTTCAATCCAAGGATATTTCCCGGAAACTCATTTTCTTAGAACAAGAATCCTTGTCCCCACCTATTCATTTCCAAGAACCAAAGTTAGAAGAACAATCTTTTGATTCTGTTTCATTCACATTTACAGAAGCTCAACCTAATATAATTTCCAGTTGTTTTGCTATTTTTCATCAACCCCTTCCCATATCAGTTGTTTTTCGTCATCCATCCACATTTAAAACTGGTATACAAACCCCACCTACTCAAGGAGCAGTTAATCAAGGCATAAACATGGCAGCCCCTGTCCCTGTGTTCTTGATGAATAGATATGCACCATTAAATCTTCCAAAACCTATGAATGAAATGCCCTAGGAATACCTTAAGTTTCTTCCTATATTTACTAGTGAAGATGAAGTAACTGCAAAACAACACTTGCCTTTGTTTTTCACTTTTGCTGAAAATTTAAATTTTGAACATCTTGATGTAGTAATGAGGCTTTTTGTACAGTCTCTAAATGGAGAGGCAAGAAAATTGTTTAAAGGATTTCCAGATGACTCAATTAATAATTGGGATGAATTAGAA
This sequence comes from Pinus albicaulis, assembly GCA_034641835.2. Taxonomy (NCBI): domain Eukaryota; kingdom Viridiplantae; phylum Streptophyta; class Pinopsida; order Pinales; family Pinaceae; genus Pinus; species Pinus albicaulis. The sequence goes on along the minus strand of CM076583.1, from coordinate 860,562,419 downwards.
ACACAATTCATTCAAAGATGGGGCGAAAAGAGAGATCATGGATATTCATTGACAGAGTTTAATGATATCAAGAAAAATTTAGATGAAAATATGACTGGTTTCATTAAAATATTTAATAAATTGTATAATAGTTTTCCTGCAGAAATGAAGCCTCCTGTTGGAGGAAAAGTTTCTTTTGCTGGGGCTTTTGTATCAGATTTTAGTTTCACTTTGAGAGAGAGAATATTTGCTACTCTTGAAAAAATCCAAATAGATGCTTTGGAAATTGAAGAAAACATGACTGCTGCTGGAAAAACACAAGAAAAGCAGTCAGTTCAAGATAAAGGTAAGGCCAAATAATATTCATCACAGGATCAAAGGATTGATGACATGACAAAGGTTATTAAGAACTTGTCAAATAAATTAGTGAAGATGGAATTGGACAGTAAGAAACCTACCCAACAAAACCGAGGAGTTATCAATCCACAGTTTATAAAGCATCCCTTGCAGATTTTGCAGAGGGAAAGGAGAGATCAGGATCAAGTTCAAGCACCTTTGTCTATAGAAGAAACACCTTCACAGTCTACTGAGGATTATCATAAAGAAGTTGAAGATCAAATATCTGTTGTTTATATGGAAGACGATCAAGATTAAGAGAAATGTGAAGAAGAATGCACATAAGCTAATGTGTCATTTGATAAGGAAGAAATGGATGAGTATTGTAAGCAATTCACATATTTTAGGCAAGTTGAGCTGCATTAGAAGTATGACTTAAGATCAAAAAAGAGATGAATAACTCAGGATAATGAGGAAAAAGAGCCAGAGTCAGTCCCTTCTCCAATGGCGACTCCACAACCAAAGAAATCAGTAAAACAATCAGACAAGGGGAAACAACCTATGAATTCAGTGAGTGGAAATGAAAAACAACAGGCTGAGGCTTCCCAAAATAAGTCTATTGATTCTAATATTTTGGAGAAGATTGTTATTGTACCTGAGCGAAATGCTAATCCTAACAGAAATCAAGAAGAACCCGAGAATATTACTAAACAAAATCAAACCTTCAGTCTATCCAAATAATTAGAAAATATCAAAATTCAAGTACCCCTGCTTGAGTTATATAAGACACCTCGTTAGAAGAAGGAAATTGCAGAATTTATTAATATTTCCCAGTCTGATGATATTGGTGATACTGTGAATTTGAAAGAGGAAAAACCAGTGGTCACTTTTGATCTACATGTTGGAGAGGTAGATTCCTCTGTTCCTCCATTTTATATATCAGTGCTTCTTCATGATTTTATTCTTCATAATTATATGCTAGGTTCTGGTGCATCACATAATCTCATGCCCTTATCTGTAATGAAAGAATTAAATTTACAAATCACTAAGCCCTATAGATACCTTTATTCATTTGATTAAAAAAGGGTGAAGTGTGTTGGGCTTATCAAAGATATGGTAGTATCACTGGCCCAAATTCCAGCCAAAAGTATTATGATGGATGTAGTAGTTGCAGATATTCCAGCTAGATTTGGTATGCTCTTGTCCAGATCTTGGGGAGCGAAGCTCAGAGTGGTTTTAAAATTGGGTTTCACATATGCTATCATTACTGTGTTTAATGGGGAAGAAAGAAGATTATACAGAGAAACAAGATTTGTTAGAACTACCACAAAGAAATATGTAGGAAATTCCCCTATCTATGGCCAAGAGAAGGAAGATCTCTCTTGTTTTATGCCGCATGAAGATGTAGAATTTGCTGAAGACTCACAGAAGCAACTCTCTTCATAAATTTTACATAAGGAGTTGGATTCAAATAAAATTTGGAAGTGTTATTTTGATGGTGCCTATTCTAAGATGGCACAGGAGCTGGATTTATACTGATTTCTCCAAAAGGTAATATTTTACCTCTTTCTTTTAAGCTTGAATTTGAATCGAAAAATAATGTAGTTGAGTATGAGGCATTAATTTTGTGTCTCCAAATTGCTAAACAAATGGGAATTCAATGTATTTCCATTTTTTGTGACTCTGAGTTGATTATAAGACAGATTAAAAATTTGTGTCAAACCAAGCATCCAAGGTTGAGATCATATAGGAATAATGTCTGGGATCTTATTAAGAATTGTTTTGAAGCTTTGAATCTTAAATTCATTCCAAGAGAAGAAAACATAATGGCAGATTCACTGACAGTTGCAACCAATACCTTTAAGCCACCCATCAATCCTAAAATGAGATATGAGATTGAGTTGAGGCATAGAACCTCAGTCCCTGATAATGTTAAACACTGGAAGGTCTTCGAATATAATGAGCATATCAATCATTTTCTAACAATGATTGGAAACTTTGAAGAAAGTGAAATAGATCAGGAAAGTGAGCAGACTGATCAAAATGAGGGCTTGAAAAATCTTAAGAAATCAATAGGTGATCAAAAGATAATACAATTGAAAGACAATGTATTACCCAGAAATAGTTAAAAATAACTTAGTCTAGTGTAGAGTTAGGTAAAGTGTGTTTCTTTACCATGTACATTTGTAACTTATAATCCGACGGTCACGATTTGTAGTGATCCGATAATTATCTCTCACCTCGATATTAACGACACTTGATTCGTGGCTTAACACCAAATTGGTCCATGATCTCTATTTAAAGAGCATGGAGGGTCATTTTTCTGGTAACCGTTTATAAGAGAAACATATGTAACTTTTCTTTTTATATTAATAAATTGCCTGAAGTGGCCGCATTGGCTCAGGCCGTGGACTGTTTCCCTCTTTGAGAGTTTTAACCACATGATTATACTAGTGTACTGATTTGTGATCTATTTGTGACTGGTGACCTTTGGTTCTTGATCTACGGAACCTACCCTGTAAATTCCTACATGGTATCAGAGATATTTTGAGGGCCGCGTCCATTGTTGATCAAAATCCGAAGTCGGTTTGACTACATGCGAATGTTGTTTTATATATCTACTATTTCTAAACATTTTTGGGCTTGGAGAACTGCTCGGTTGTGTCCGAAGCATCTGTTATAGTGAGGAACGCCTTTATTTTCATGTGAAAAGGTTTCCGGTTGCCCAAGTTATGACAGTTTAGATCTGGAGGTATGAAGCATCTATTTTGCAGTTATATTTGTTAATAGTTCTTCTTGTTTCTGTTTATTTTCGGTATTAAGATTTTATTTATTTACTGGATCTATACCCTTTTCTCTGTGTATTCTCTTTGTTGTGCGTTGCGTGCGATCTCGGCAAATCAGAAACAGGAAAAGGGATTTGTTTTGCTACGTATGCTCTTTCCCCCCGTCTTTATGCGATCTCAGGAAATCAGAAATAGTGAAAAAAGTGATAGTTGCCGGTAAGGCTAACTGAAAATATAACATTATGTTGTAAGGCTTTGTATTTTTTTTTTTTTTTTTTGGCTCAGATTTTGTGTTTTTTTGTACATGAAAAGACACACACACCGAAGAGTTAAAAAAAAGAAAAAAAAAAGAAAAGAAAAGAAAAAGAAAAGAACCAAACCTTCCTCCTTTCATACAATAACGTGATCCTTTTACTATCTCACTTGGTGAGGGGTTAGTTTATGAGAATATAGGTCTTGAGTTCAAGTCTCATTCTCAAGCTTCTTTTGTAAAAAAATTTGTTTAAAGGGGCATAATTTTTTTTTTAAAAGCCACACTTCATCCCGTTCCCGTAACTATTCGGCATCTATAACTCAGATTTTTCAAAAGGCATAAATTCTTCATCCATAAGCCGTTTTTCAAGCCGTTTTTTTTTAAACGACCTAATTTTTCGAGATATTTCCATTGGAGCATTTATTTTCAACTTTTCTCAGCTTCAGTTGTTTTAAAAAAAATGGAAAGTGCATGCCCGGTTATTCTTAACAGCACCAATTATTTCCAATGGCTACCTCACATGGTAGATATACTTAGAAGTAAAGGGCTTTATAAAATAGCCACAGGATAAGAAACTAAACCTTCCGATGATGATAAAGATTCTAAATGGGAAAATAAACAAGATCAAGCATGAGGTTTGATAGGAAAGTCCATTGCTTAAGATCTTCGATTTCATATCCTTGACATTGACACCCCTGATGAAGCCCTGGAAAAGCTAAAAAATGTTTTTGGCATTCAAAATCAAATCAGGGCCCACCAGATTGAAAATGGGTTGCTTACTTTGGAACCCAATAATTTCTCTTCCATTGAAGATTTTTTGTCAAAATTTAAGACCCTCAGAATTCTTTTAAAAGGTTGTAAGATCAAAAAGGATGATGGTAGCCTCATCTATTGCATTCTTGCTAAGCTTGGACCTGCATACTCTGCATTTTTTTCCTCCTTCCATTCCACTAGAGAAGCCATCATTTCTTCAGGAACCACCTACAAGAATCCCTCTTTTGATGCCTTTTGCGATTCTTTGATAAAAGAACAAGAAAAAATTTTACACCTTGGTCTTATCACTGCTGGAAACACTTCTAAGAAAGCCTTAGCAGCCCAAAAACAACCATATCAAAAGAATCCCAAGAAGCAGTATCCTAAACAATATGGTCCTACACCAAACAAGGGGCCTAAGTAATTTCAGCCGCAAACTGAAAAATCAAATCATCAAAATAATAAGGAAAATCAAAACAAAGGGAAGAAGACAGATAGACATTGCAACTTTTGCAATCGGGATGGCGATATAGAGTCCAAATGTTTTAAGAAGATGGAAGCCTTAGAAGCAGCAATGAAGAAGCACAACATCAATTTGGAGCACTCTTCACCTTCATCTTCAGGCATGGCACTTTCTGCTTGTGGTTGTCAAGCATCAAGATATGGTTATGCATTAAATGTATCTTCTTCTTCTCCTTCTCATGAATGACTCATTGACTCTGGAGCTTCTTACCACATGGCTAAAAATAAATCCATGTTTTCTTCTTTAAATGATTGTAACACCAAACATATTTATGATGGTGATGATCGATCTCTTATTGTTGTAGGATCTGGAACCATTCATCTAGATAATGGTCAGTTTAATGATGTACTATGTGTTCCTACCTTGTCATGCAACCTTATATCTATTTATCAGATAACTCATTCAGGTGAAGGGAAAATAGTATAATTCTCACCTTATGATGTTGTAATCAAGGACCTCAAAGATCCTAAACATATTTTAGCTACTGGAATTGTTGATGATTCCACAAGGTTGTATAATTTTGAAAAATTTGGGTCATCATCTCTTCCCTCTGTTTTTTTTGCTCATAATGATGATGTGAGAAAACTTTGGCATGAGCGATTTGGTCACTTAAACTATCACTCTCTTCAAACTCTATGTAAGGAAAATATGGTGACGGGCCTTCCTATGGTATCTTGCCGAGATGGTGTTTGCTCCGGATGTGTACTCGGAAAACATCATTGGGATAGTTTTGACAAATGTGCCTCTTGGTACACTTCAACGCCTTTGCAGCTTGTGCATAGTGATTTATGTGGTCCACTTCCTGTTGCTTCTTTCTCTGGTTGCAAGTACTTCTTAAATTTCATGGATTATTTTTCCAGATGCACTTGGGTATATTTCTTAAAACTCAAGAGTGAAGTTTTTGACATGTTCTTGGCCTTTAAGGCCTTTTTTGAGAAACAATCTGGACATCCAAATCTTAAGTTAAGATCAGAAAATGGCAGAGAATATGTTAACAAAAAATTTATCAACTTCTGCACTGAGCATGGCATTCAATTGAAACATACTGTTCCATATACTCCACAAAAAAATAGTGTAGCTGAAAGGAAGAATCACACCTTAAAAGAAATGGCTAATTGTATGCTTCAATCTAAAGGGCTTGGTCTCAATTTTTGGGCAGAAGCCATTAAATGTGCAAATTACATAGTAAATCACACTCCTAATAAGGTTTTAAAGAATATAACTCCAGAAGAAGCTTGGAGCTCAATCAAACCAGATGTAAGTCACTTTCGTGTTTTTGGAAGTGATGCTTGGGCCCATATTCCAGATGTGAAACATAAAGCCTTAGAACCTAAGAGTGAAAAATGTATTTTTGTTGGATATTCTGAAGATGTCAAAGGATATAGACTTCTTCAACCAAAATCCAAAAATATTATCATTAGAAGAGATGTAAAATTTGATGAAAATATATCGGCCTGTGAGCCTAGTTCGGCAAGTGTGCCACCTTTGGCCTGCAAGCCCGATTCAGCGTATGTGCCACCTCTCTCTCTCTCCTATTTTTAATAGCATTCCTTCTAGTTCAGATGATGACATAGAGGATGACAATCCTCCTCCACCTCTTGAAATTTTTCCTTATACTCCTCCGCTTCTAAGATTGGTTTGCTCTACTCAGGATGTAGCAGGTTCTCTTACAGGTGACCCTGTCGATCGACGACGTACACGTTCTCAGTTTGAAAGAGACTCTTCCTTATTGGCTCAAGTTACAGAAAAACTTGATCCAGAAACCTTTGAAGAAGCCTCCGGTCATCCAGATCGAGATGAAGCTATGAATGAAGAGTATTGTTCCTTATTGGCAAACAATACTTGGGATCTTGTTCCTCTTTCAAAAGGAAGAAAACTTGTTAGATGCAGATGGGTTTACAAAACCAAGTTTGGACCAAATGGAAAAGTGGATAGACATAAAGCTCGTCTTGTTGCTAAAGGATTTTCACAAGTTGAAGGCATCCACTATACTGAAACCTTCTCCCCTGTTGCCAAAATGAATTCTATCCGCTTTGTTCTCTCCCTTTCTACCTCCTTTAAATGGGAAGTCCATCAGATGGATGTTAAATCTGCCTTCTTACATGGAGATTTGCATGAATAAATCTACATGGAACAACCCCCTGGCTTTATCCAAAAAGACTCCAGCCTTGTTTGTCGCCTTAGGAAGTCTCTCTATTGTCTCAAACAAGCTCCTCGAGCTTGGTATGCCAAAATGGATAGATTTCTCTTAGATAATGGCTTTTCTAGGTGTCATTATGACAACACTATCTACACCAAAAAAGTGGGCAATTCCTTCACCATCCTTGTTCTTTATGTTGATGATCTTATCCTTACTGGTAGTGATCCAAACCATATAAACCATGTGAAGTCTAGCCTCAAAAAGAAGTTTGAAATGACAGACTTAGGACATTTGCGTTATTTCCTTGGTCTTCAAGTCTTGCAATCCAAGGAAGGCATTACCCTCTCTCAGTCCAAGTATGCTTGTGATCTTCTACACCACTTTCACATGGAAGACTATAAGCTAGCCCCTTCTCCCTTTCAGTCTAGCGTCAAGCTTTCAGTCAACTGTACTACCCCTAAAGTTGATGCTACCTTACATCATCAACTTGTTGGTAAACTTCTGTATCTAACCCACACCCGTCCTAACCTTTCCTTTGCCGTTGGTCTTGTCGCTTGGTTTATGCACCAACCTCATGAAAGTCACTGGAAAGAAGCTAAAAGAATGCTTTGATATATTTGAGGTACAGTTAATTTTGGGATTCATTACAGTGCAGGAGCATCTCCATTATTGATTGGTTTCACTGATTCTGATTGGGCTGGTGACCCTGATGATCGAAAGTCTACTGCAAGATATGTATTCACTCTTGGTTCAAGACCTATTACTTGGTCTTGTAAGAAACAAAGTGCCATCTCTCTTTCTTCAGCAGAAGAATAGTAACATGGTGCAGTTGAAACCAGCAAGGAAGCCATGTGGCTTCATCAGATTTTGTCTGAATTTGGTCTTCATCAGCAGCATCCAAATACACTTTGGTGTGATAATCAAAGTTCCATTCAGCTATGTAAATATCCAGTTCAGCATCAACGTATGAAACACATTGAACTCCACATACACTTCATCAGAAAGCTCATTCATGATCGTGTTCTTGAAGTGCAGTACTGTCCAACCAATGATCAAGTAGCCGATATCTTTATGAAGGCTCTCACAGAAGCGAAGTTTACCAAAATTCGATCCATTCTTGGAGTTCAGGAAAGTTGTCATTAAGGGGGAATAGGCTCTAATGCTTCCTTCCTTCTCCTATTGTGTCACTTTTGCAAGTCCTTCAATCCTATCCCAATTTGTTCTTAAGGGGGGATGTTAGGATATTTCAACACATAGGAAATAGGCTCCTTTTGTGTCACCTTTGTAAATCCTTCAATCCTATCCCAATTTGTTCTTAAAGGGGGATGTTAGGATACTCCGACACATAGGAAATAGTTAAGAATAACTTATTCTAGTGTAGAGTTAGGTAAAGTGTGTTTTTTTACCATGTACATTTGTAACGTATAATTCGATGGTTATCTCTCACCTTGGTATTAATGACACTTGATCCGTGGGTTAACACCCGATTGGTCCATGATCTCTATTTAAAGAGCATGGAGGGTCATTTTTCTGGTAACCGTTTATGAGAGAAACATATGTAGCTTTTCTTTTTATATTAATAAATTTCCTGAAGTGGCCGCATTGGCTCAGGCCGTGGACTGTTTCCCTCTTTGAGGGTTTTAACCACGTGATTATACTGGTGTACTAATTTGTGATCTGTTTGTGAGCGGTGACCTTTGGTTGTTGATCTACAGAACTTACCTTGTAAATTCCTACAAATTATGTAGCGCTGGATAAAAATAAGATATCCCATGAAGGTGAGATGGAGGACTGTAATATATGAACTCAGCAGGAGCCCATGGTTGTTAAGATATTCAAAGGAGTCCCGAAGGATTATAAAGAAAGGTATGTTGATCTTTTCAAAAGGCATATGGATGTATTTTCAGAGTCCTATGATGTTTTGAAAACATATGATCTAGATATTATTCAACATAAAATACCATTAATGGATGGGGTCAAGCCTCACAGGAAAAATCTCAGGCAGATTAATCCATTGCTCCTTGCCTCAATTGAAAAGGAAGTGAACAAATTGCCGCAAGAAAAAATCATTGTCCCACTTAGGTATTCAGACTGGGTTTCTAATTTGGTTCCTGTGAGGAAAAATAATGGAGAGATAAGACTATGTGTTGATTTCAGGAATTTGAACAGAGCTTCTCTAAAAGACAATTATCCTTTGCCAAAGATTGATTATGTTTTACAAAAAGTGATAGGAGCTTATAGATTATCTATGGTTGATGGTTTTTCAGGGTACAACCAAGTAGCTATTGAAAAGGAAGATCAAAAGAAAACAACTTTTACCACACCTTGGGGAACGTTCATGTATTCCAGGATGCCATTTGGTCTCATGAATGCAGGGCCACTTTTCAAAGGGCAATGGACATAACATTTGTGGGTGACAAGTTTGTAGTCATATATTTGGATGATGTGACTATTTTTTCAGGTTATGATGATGAGCACTTGGAGAATTTGTAGAAGGATTTCCTGAAATGCAAGAAGTTTGGGTTATTGTTGAATCCTAAGAAATCTCTATTTGCTTTGGAAGAAGGAGAGTTACTGGGGCATATAGTTTCAAATCAGGGGGTGAAAATTGATCTAGCATGAGTTGAAGCTATACAAACAATTCCTTTTCCTAGAAGTAAGAAGGATATCCAGAGGTTTCTAGGAAATATTAATTTCCTGAGAAGGTTTGTCCCAAATTATGCTGAGATTGTCAGAAACATAACAAATATGCTAAAGAAAAATGCTGAAGTAAAATGGGACAAAGATGCAAGAGAGTCCTTTACTAGGATTAAAGAAGCTCTTCAGGAAGCTCCTGTTTTGATCAGTCTAGATTAACAAAAAGCTTTTCAAATATTTTCATTTGCATCACCTTCTACCATTGTTGCTGTGTTGCTACAGAAGAATGAAGAGGGAAAAGAGAAACCTGTGGAATTTTTCAGTAAATTTCTTAGAGATGCAGAACTCAAATACAATATCTTGGAGAAATAGGTATATGCATTAGTTAAAGCATTAAAAGCCTTCAGAACTTATGTGCTGCAGTCTGAAATAGTTGCATATGCACCTAATTTAGCTGTAAAAGATGTGTTAGTTCAAAGTGATGTTGAAGGAAAAAGAGGAAAATGGATTGCTAAAATCCAGGAGTATGACTTAGACATTAAACCAACTAAATTGGTAAAAGGTCAGGGCTTAGCAAAGCTGCTAACAGAATCTAATTTCCAAGCTCTGGGAATTAATCTGCTTGCACCTTTGGATGAAGCTGTTGATGAAATAAGTCAAAGTAGCACAAAGTCAACAATTAAATACAAGTTTCTCTGCTCTGATTGGTATAAGGATATTATTCACTACTTGTGCTTTTTCTATTGTCCACCCTCAATTAACAGAACACAGTACAGAGCTCTTAAGCTCAAAGCTCAACCTTATGTTATAATTGATGCTAAATTGTATTGGAAGGATCCTGCTGGCATTTTGTTGTTGTGTTTGACAGAAGGAGAGTCAATGGAAGTTATTAAAGAATACCATGAAAGTCTGTGTGGAGGCCATTATAGCTGGAAGGTTACTGCTCATAAGATCCTCAAATCAGGTTTTTACTGGCCTTCCTTGTTTGATGATGTATACAGATTGGTTAGAAGTTGCCAAAAATGTCAATTTTTTGAAGAAAAGAAAATGTTAGCTCCTCTACCTCTTCTCCTTGTGTTTGTTGAAGAATCAATTAGAAAATTGGGATTAGATTTTATTGGAGAAATCAATCCACCATCAGGTGGGCAGTTCAAGTGGATTCTCACTGCCAGTGATTATTTTACAAAGTGGGTGGAGGAAATACCTACAAAAAAGGAAAATGATCTGGTGGTAATGAAGTTTCTGGAAGAAAACATCTTCAGCAAGTTTGGGTGTCCAGTTAAGATTGTAACAGACAATGCTCAGGTATTCAATTCAGCCAGATTCATTAATTTTTGTCAAACATATAATGTCATTTTTCTCATTCTATAGCATATCATCCTCAAGGGAATGGGCTAGCTGAATCTTCCAACAAGACATTGGTTAAGATTTTGAAAAAAACAATTAATGAAAATTAGAAAAACTGGGATTCAAAGTTGATATTTTCTCTTATGGAAGTAAGAATGACTACTAGAAGATCTACTGGTAATTCCCCTTATGAATTGGTATATGGTACTCAAGCTTTGTTTCCTACTCAACTAGTTAGACTAGTAATTTATTTTTTTCAAGAAGCACAAGAAGAACCAAATGCATTGATAAGAAGGTTGAATAAGGTGATAGAATTGAGTGAGAGCAGGAATAAAGTCAGGGAAAACTTGGTCACCTATCAAGAAAAGATGAAGTCCATTTTTGATAGAAAAGCATAGGAGATTCTTTTTCAAACTGGAGATTTGGTATTAAGATGGGATACAAGAAGAGAAGAAAAGGGAAATCATGGTAAGTTTGATCCACTATGGTATGACCCATACAGGATTATTGAAGCTAGATCAAATAACACATTCATGATGGAGAATCTTTATGGATAAATAGTAGAGCTGCCTGTGAATGGGCAGTATCTAAAACATTACTTCCAGCATTGAAGTTTTATGGTTCACCATTGTACATATTCAGTTTCCTTCACTGTACATTTTTCATCAAAAATCATTTGACTCCATGCTCGAAGTGAAGGTACTAATCTGAATTTTTTAGTTTTTCATGGAAAAAAACACTATCTGGAACTAGATGGTGTGGCTCATTTGCATATCATTTATTTTTAATTTTCAAAAATACAAAAAAAAATAGAAAATTGTCAAAATATATGTAAAATTATAAAGTTTCATGTACTTTAGCATATAAATGCAATATTCGTTACATTGATTTTAAAGTTTAATACTTTAAGCCTTTGTGGAAGCGGGTCCCAGTGCACAAAATAAATAGCAAGCATGTTATGAAGTGGGATCCGATGATTCATCAGACAGAGAATAAAAGTGTCAACCCGCGAGAACTTTCAACGCGCGGGTTAACGAGGAGGGTGCCTTCACAGTTGACCCAGTTGACTATAGGGCCGATCGAGATCAACAGTTGAGATTCACTGCGGGGGCATGAACCCACGAGCTCTCCATACCTCAAGACCTCCTGCAGTGACATAAGCAGACAGTTGGTGACAACTATCGTCCACGTAAAAATACTTTTAATGGTCCTTTGGTGCATCTTTTCAGCATTTAAGTCTTCATCCATTGCCACCTATTTAAGGAGGATTCTCATTTTTGTAAGGTTATTATTGTTAGTTTATATCTAAAGTTTGTCTGCGCTGTGTCTTTCCCTGCTGTCTTCCACCTTGTCAATTGTCTGTCACCCCAAGCTGAATCATGGCTAAGCGTCCATCCCTTTCAAGTTCTTCTAGTCACATTCCCTTAATGGACACTGAGAGGGACATCCAGGATACTGTCTGTTCTCTAAACCACCTTTCGTTTTATCAACAGGTTTTCTTAAACGATAAAGATTCTCCAATTTACACTGCCATGGTTAAAACTGGTATATTGTCTGCATGCATTCCAAGAACGAACCTTTTTTCCGAATTTGTGTATTGGCTAGTGTCTGTCATGTACCCAGGAAAGTGTTTTGTAATGAATTGTCAAGGAGAAAAAGTTCTGCAAGTCTCAACCCAATTAATTCGTCAAGCTCTGTGTTACCTCGAGTTAGAGTCTTATGTCCAATTCACTGATGATTCATTGATGGCACATTATGATAGTCTTTGCAGGTCAAGAGTTCAACTAATTCATCTTTTTCCTGAAGCCAGATTCAAAGTAGTTTGCACCTGACAATAAAGAATTCTCCATGGAAGTTTTTGATGTAGAAGTCAGACCAATGCTGAGGTGCATTTCAAATATTTCGGGAAAAGACGATGACAGTAGAGTAGACAAATCAGTTATGGGAATGTTTTCCTTGGTGATGAAGCCATGGGTAGTGCTGGATATTCCTTCTTATTGGAAAGAAGCTGTCAATTCTCAGTTTCGAGTTTATCACTGACGGGTTCATTCAGGTTTCACTCTCTTGTTATTTATCTGTTTTTATATCAAAATGTAGAAGAATTCATGCATCTCACATTAAATATAATGTATATGAATAAGAAGAGGCAGTCGGTAGTATTTTGGATGGACATAGTAAGGAAAGAACATAATGAGGCGGGTCTGTGTGATTTTGCAAGTCATTTTATGTCTACCGCATATAAGATTTTGAATGGAATCTCTCCCCCATGCTTCTTGTCGAAGGCTCAAGAGTTCTTGCAATTGGAGACAAGTTGTAAGTTTGGTGATTGGTATGTCTTTGAAGATTATTTTGAAATTAGACTCTATGTAGCTAGTGTAGAACCTTATAGGCTTCCAGTATTTGTGTCCATGAGATTATTTTCTTTGGAATTCATTAGGCAAAGTTTAAATGTTGATCAAATACATTTTGTACCTATGAAGAAAGGTCATATGTTTAAATTTCCAATGACTGTTGGTCCTTTTATAGTTAATATGAGACATGTAGCTGATGAAGTCACCAAGATGTTAGATGAAATGCACTTACTGTTAGGAGAGAAGTGGGCTTATGACCCTCATAGTGTGATTTCTAATAGGAGAGTTGAAGTGGGCTTATGACCCTCATTCATGAAAGCAAACTTGATATAGAAAAGATGGAAAATAAGGGTTTTGCAGGTTCAGTGAGCTCAAATGTACAAACTCCTGTCATATCAGAGAAGTCAAATAAGAGAGGTAAAGAAGCAGTGTTTGATTTAGAGGATGAAGAACAAAGAATTGGAAAGAGGACAAAGCTCAGTGAGGATTCTGTAGATGGTCAACCTGGTTTCTCACTACAATTGGGAGATGAGAAAAATGTCCCTCTTCACCAAGAAGACATGAAAGTACTCAGGAACAAATGCCCTTAATTAAACAATTGTTTTCTCAGATTGCAGAAAGAAATCAGAAAATGAAGGCAAGCATGGAGGCTCAAGCTGAGTACCAGATAACCCCAGATCAAACCAGAATGCTAACTGCAATGGATCTTGAAAATGATCAATTGAAGATTGCCCTTTCACATCCCTCTGATATGTCTGTTGGTTCATCTAATGATTTTAATATTGTGAATCTAACTGTAGATGTAAAGAAAATTCCATTTCTTGAAAAAGTAAATCTACATTTTCAAACAGGTCAACTGATTGTGAATGGCTTAACTAAAACCAATGCAGTGGCTCTCAAGGCTGAAAATATGCTTGGAAAAGTGATCAAGAAATTGAAGTTGGATAAAGAAAATTCCAGGGCTTTAACAATCCAGAATGAAGAGCTTAAAAATATTATTGTGAAGATTGGGGTAGATCCCAATGACAGGTCTGCTGTATATAAGCTGCTGCAAAGTGCCGAATCAGAAATCTCTGTGTTGAAGAAAAAGTTGAAGTTTCCTATAGGAGAACACTCTATGGCAGAAAAGGTTGTAGAAGTAGAAAATGAGAAAGAGAAATTTCTTCAATAGCTCTTGCAAAAGGAAGAAGAAATCACCAAATTGAAGCAAACTGCCTTATCATTGTAGAATCACATTGAATGTCATACTTGTAATTTCATTTTTCCCTCTAGCGATGATGATCCAACAGCACAAATATCTCAATTGACCACTGAATTGAAGATGGTAGAGAGAGATAGAAAAAAGGCACAAGCTGATTTGGAGACAGTAACAAAGATCATACAAGCCAAAGAGGGTGAAATCAGTAAATATAGAACAGATTGCCAGACTGCTGATGCTGAGATTAAAAATCTCAAGGAAAAATTGAAGGGAAACATATCCCTAATATAGGCTAAGGATATCATCTGGAATGATATCATTGAAGAATTGAAAGAAATTTGGGGTTTTTTGACTGTTGTAGCAGAAGAAAGAAGTATAATTAGAGATTTTGAGGAACAAGTTATGGTAGACAAGGTAAAGACAATTAAAAAAGATGTTTGGGCAAGAAATTTTATTGATTTCATTGATTCTAGAAATGATCAAGAGTTGGAAGAAAATGAAACTAAAGACATGATTTTATATGCTGTGGAAATTAATAAGATGATTGTAGAAAATTATTTCAGGATGTCAACAGAGAAAAAGTTGATTGAGCTTAAGGAAGTAGTGAGTCAATTTGATAATTTATTTGACAAAAAAGCTAGAGCAGGTTTTCCATCATGCTGGGGTCTTGGAGGTAGTATTTTATCATGGGATTCTTATGAACCCTTACTAGTGTTGGCAAAAATCAAAGTGGACAATACTCATGAAAAGACTCAAATTATTAAAGGAGCAACAATGATCAATTTCCTTCAAAGAAATTTTCAGCTGTTATGGTTAGTGAAAAATTTATTTACAGAGAGACCATCATTTAACAGAATCATTGCTTTTAGATTGGAATATCACAAGCTAGTTCATTCAACCAAGACAAACATTGAGGTATGGAAAAAATGCAGAGCCTGGATGGCAAATCTACCAAAGGATCCCTCGACTTCAAAGAAAGATAAATTATCTAGTCAAGGAAATGCATCAGCAACATCATCAGTTCATATTCAACAAATAGATTAGAATTTAAGTTTCATGTTATTTTCCTCCTTTAAAGAGAATTTGATTGTAATAAGACATTTTTGATGACGTGTAATAGGTAGTTGAAGAAGTCCTAAGTAGTTGAAGCAGTTAGGATTATTTCCAATAGTTACAAATTGCTTTCTATTGTATTTAAAGAGATAGATAAGAAATAAAAAGGTTCCGAGTTTTGGACCTTCAGACTACAAATTTTGTACTCAGTTTTCAAATGATTAATGAATGAAAACCAAGTTTCTGGATTTTTTTGATATTGATATGTTTTCCAGTTTACATTGTGTATTTTCTATTCTTGAATAAAATGAAGTAATGAAGCTGCATGTCTCTTTTTACATATGTGAACAAGAGTTAAAATCCTTAATGGTTGCTCCTTCATTTTAACTAATCTCTTGTCATATAATTCTTCTGAAGTTTAAAGTGATAGATACTATTTATCAGTGTATCAATTTAAGCTTCCTTCCTTCATATTCTTCTCATCATTCCATTTGATATCAACAAATAATGGCATTGCAAAGCGTTTATTTCATTTGATTCTTGAGGGTTTAATAATAGAACATCTGAAGGTGATTAAGCAAAGACCTTTGATATTAAAATTTTGTGACATACATGTATAAATGTCTTAAGCACTGATTCCTTAATATAGCCAAGGGATTGTCTCTTAAGGTACAATAGGAGGAATAATTCCTGGAATCAAATTAATAGAATGATCATGATCACAAATAGGTGGGAGGAATTTGGGAGTCTCAAATACCTTGGAATGATTGTCCAAGTATTTTTGGAGATCTGGAGAAATAGATGATTTCGATGTTTGAAACTCTATTGAGAATTGTGCAATTACACCTCGTTGTTCTTTCTTTAGAAGATTTTTCATGCCATTAGAGCTGATTATATTTCCTGGTTTCCATGTAATAATCCTTAATTAAACTTCCTTTCCTTCTCGAAACAATTTCAAGGAAAGTTATTGAAAATTAAAAGTTGTTGAACCCAAAGATTGTAACCATTGAACTCTTAGTACCACATTAGCACCACCCATTACAATGGAAAGCATTGGGTTGTTTAAAAAATATTCCCCCATTGTTAGCTTGATATTATGGCACTTTCCAAAGAAATTTATAGTTCCTCCATTTGCAACCATCACTTGACAATCTGGTGCTCGATATAGGAAGCAATTCAATTCTTTGGCTATCTTAAAATGAATAAAATTATGGGTACTACCTGAATTGATCATAACTATTACCTTTTTCTTCTTGATATTTCCTTCGATCTTGAGAGTTTGAGGAGTGGTAATTCCTTCCAATGAATTACAATATATGGGCGGATTCATATCTTGTTTCTCTAAGTCTGGTTCCTGGTGCATATCCTCTTCTTTTGACTTTTATTTTTCCTTTTCTTCCTCCTCTTCAAAATCTATGTAAAATAATTTTTTCTCAGCACACGTATGACCTTTGGTGTATTTTCTTTCACAACTGTAAAAAATCCATTTTTCTCTTCTCTTCCAAGTATTATGGTGTCAACCTTGTAGGTTGTGGAATGCTAGGAGTAGTAACACTTCCATCTTTATAGTTGTGAGTGGTAGGCTTCCTTGTCGCCATAATTTTTCTTTCCAACCTAAATGTCTTTTCCAATGTATCAGGTTCCCAAAGGCGAACCTCATGTTGAATGTTATCCTTTAAAGTCCTTATGAAGACATCAATCCTATGTTCTTCTGGAATATTATTTACCCTTATATTCAATTTTTTATAGTCCTCAATGAGCTCCATCATTCAACCCTTTTGTTTGAGATTTATCAATTGGCTAAAGAAGGTGTTTCTCTTTGTATCCTCATAATGTGCTATCATTTCCTTCGTAAAAATTGACCAAGTGACAAGTGGTTTATGAGAACAAAGTCATTGATACCATACAAACTATTTTTTTTCTAAATATAAAGTTTCAATGTGTACCTTTTGTTTGTGTTGCACATTATGAAGCTCAAAGTATTGCTCCAATTGTAGTATCCATGTTATCGGATCCTTGCCATCAAACTTCCTCGTATCGATCAATGGAATATGGTGGGTCTTAAATCCAAAATTTGAGTCTATGAAATCATTATTAAAATTTATTTTTTTCTCATCACGAGTTTCATCTAATACCTTTTTGCCATTAGGAAACATTTCTTGTAACAACTTTGTCAAACCTTCCACCAAACCTTCCATGTATGTTTTTAAACTATTCTTCAAATCTTCCATGTTTCCTTTAATTTTTTCTTCTATACCTTCCATGTATAATTTTAAATCATTATTAAAACCTTCCATGTTTGTTTTTAAACCATTATTTAAACCATCCATATGAGCTTCCATTCCATTTTTTGTTACTCTTTGCGAGAGCGACATTTATTGCACTTGGTCTTGTAATTTTGATATATCATGCTTCAATTATTCCTCTTCATGCGTCATAGTAGAGTTTTCTGAGGGCTTAATGGGTGTATAATTATTTTTTGGAGGAATTTTAGAACCCAATATAGATATATATGCTTCAATATGCACTTGGAATCACTTCAAACTGATTTTTCAAACAAAAGTTATGCAAAATGTTTTAAAAAATACACACATTTTTCTTTCTTTTAAGAGCTCGATATTGAAACTGTTGTAACTATATAATATTTGATCTACAAGATCTCAACTTATGCCTTATGGTATCCCTTTCAGTCTTCTTTCTAATGCCACATGTTATAACTAATTTGGATTCTTCAAGATAAACTTATGCCCAATATCCCACAATGACCAAGTTATGGACTGGTTCAATAGAGCGAACTTGTACGAAATTCCACATGTTATTGTTTTAACCTTCAACCATGAAATTGATACAAAATAAACTAAACTCCATTCACTTTCATAAATTTTTTACATAATTTAAATCCGATGTCTGAAATGAAAGTTATGACGATTTTCCCTCAGTCACCTCTTCGAGATGAAATTTTAAAGCCTGCAAAACCCCCAACTTCCTCAGATCATATCTCCGGAAATATTGCAAACCAAGATCTGAAATGTTTACAAAAAGTTCCTCAATATTTTAGCTTCTTGTGGTAAAAATTTCAGCTTCTAACCCTTCGTAGAAAAAACTTTATAACGAAAATTCCAAGATGACATGTTTGCAGCAGTGAAACCCTAGAATCCAAAGCTCTGGTACCAAATGTTATGCAACCAGTTCAAAAAATAGAAGAAAATATATATCAACGACTTAGAAATCAGCCTCCTCGAGGGGGAAACCTCCTTTACATTACATAAATGAAAAATTATTGGATAATTCAAATGAAAAAACCTGCTTTTTATATATAGGAGTCTAAGGGGTCACAATATAATCATAGCCTACATAGCAATAATAAGGTAAGGGCAGAAAAATAAAAATAGTTGGCTTCTATGTGGAACAATAATAACAATATGGGGACTACATGGTCACAACAATATTAATGAGGAGATACACTAGTATTATAGGGACCTACCAACTTCCTAGCTTAAATCTCTTGGTGTTATCTCGACTAGGACTCTTATTTTTCTCTCGGCTCCCCAACTCCTTGACTCCTAATTAACCGAGCCATTATCAATTGCGCTGCACCTTTTCTCTTTGGGGAAGGAATCTTAGGATTACGTGTCCCAAATGGGACCTTCACTTCCATGTTCCACCAATCGGCGAACTTGTTTGCTAGTCGACTCTGCCCGAGCCTTCACTTAGCTTATCTTCTTCCAAAGATTTGTCAACTTTGTTTGACTGTCAAATTGGTCACCACTTTGACCGCACAAATATTTAGCTTTGAAACTTTGACTTAGGGGGAACTTACCTTTGATTGGAAATAACTCTTCATCCAATAGGCCATTTGTGGACTTCAATATACCATTGGAAAACTATCTTTGAGCACTATGCAAATATGACACTTGCAGATGCATTTGAGTTGATAACATGAGGAAAAAGTGCCTTCAAATCCATAGAATCCCATAATTATACCATATTTTCCCCTTTTACATCAATGAAAACATTATTATCAACATATGTAGGGGGGTGAGGGTCCCCTTACATGGGCTTTGGGGCAACATCCCAAGGACAAAAAATTGGGTAGCTTTTTTTGCATATGTTTTTGGAAGTTTATGGCCCAAATTTTACTAAAAGTGGTTTTGTGGCACATTATGGTTTGTCCCATGGTTTATTAGTTTCAATTATGGAACTACAATTGGATTGGAACTTCATATACACTGTGAGATTTATATTGCATTGTAACACTGTACATAACACATAATGAAAAAAAATTCTTTTTAGTTTTCCTGGGTTTAGATTTTCAAGATAAAGTTTTTGTGTAATTTGTTTTTGTGTGCCATTGTATCTTTTCTATTTTTTATTAAGAATATATTTGCAAAAATCAATTATAATGGGTTAAAAGTTACATTTGGTACCAGAGTAGTTTTGGCTTCAAGAGGACACCTTTATGGCTATGTGGTGTTGCTCAGGCCTATGGTAGATCTTATTATAGTAGGAGATCTAGAAAAGTGATTCTTTGGGTGAAATGAAATAATGAGAAAACATAAAAATATATATTGAGAAATTCAATGGGAATATTTTTGAGTTGTGGAAGCTTAAAACTGAGGACTTGTTGGTGGAAAGAGATTAGTGGATTGTCATAGATCTAGTTTTTGCACCGACGAGGATGTTAATTGAAGACTAGATGAAGTTCGATCTAAAGGAAAATATTACAATATAATTGTGTCTCTTAGATTTAGTATTACTAATTGTGTCAAGGGAAGCAACAAAAAAGGATTTGTGGGATAATTTATTGGATTTGTATCAATTTAAGTCCCTGGTGAAAAAATTGTTCAGATGGAAAAAACCTACATAACCCGAGGATGAAGGATGGAAACCCCGTGACAGAGACTTTGAATGCCTTCAATATCATGGTGAGTCAATTTTATCTATTGATATTAATATTTCAAATGAGGATAATTGTATTAGTCTATTATGTTCTCTACCAGAATCATGGTATAGTTTGGTTGTTGCCATAGGTAGTAGTGCAACTACCTTAAAATACGTTGAAATAGTTGCATCCTTGTTGTAAGAGGATATGAGAAAGAAAAACATGGAGAACCAGAACAAAGATTCCTTGTCTGTAAGAGGAAGGTCCCCAAAACAAAAATTGAAATAAGTCCTCAATAGGGAGATCTAAATCTAGAGGAATATTGAAATATTTAGTAATATTCATAAATGTATGTTGGATATGTGGAAAAGAAACGAATTACAAGAAAGAATGTAAAGCCAAAATTGCAGAGAAAGGAAAGGGATTTGAATATGCTCCTTCTATATATAGAAGCAAAAACCTACTCAAATTAAGGAGGAGATGTGTACTTTTCCTCTTCAAGTACACATGTAGATCATGAGACATGGCTGGTTTACTTAGGTGCATCATTTCATATGACTCCTCACAAGGAGTGGTTTCATGACTCAGTATGAAATATCTGATGGTGATGATGTTTTCTTAGGAGATGACTTTAGAGCCAAAATGATAAGAAAATGAAAATTCAAGTTGACACTCATGGATGGAAGGATTAGGACACTTCCCAGTGTTCTTCACATTGCTTGATTAACTAGGGATTTGACTTACGTAAGAAATATGTGTGATGTTGTTTGAAAAGGATTCCTACAGGATGGTTCGAGGAGAAATGGTATTGTTGTGAGGAATTCAAATTGGAACTTTGTACAAAATGTTGGGAAGCACTATTAGTGTTGGGTGAAATAATTCCATTATTCTTAAGACTGGGGCAGAAGAAGGAATAACTCTGTAACCACCTCCCTTCTACCCCTTTATAGATTCCCAGGTTGAGGAGGGTGTACTTGTTTGACACAATCCCTAAGGTCTATTATGGAGATGGGGTCAAAAAAAGTTTCGATTTTTCAAGTCAGGAGAATTTATATATAATATCACCATTATGAATAGCTTGTTGAGAGATTTATAACAATATAAAAATTAAACTTAATCTAATTTATGGATCAAAATTTAGTCTTGTTAGAAATTTTTCCTATTAACAGAGGCCATGTCATCACAGGGATGCCATGTGGCACTCATGTGCCCTTACCCCTACTCATGTGGAATTGCCTCACCATCCATGGGAAACACCATGGGACATGTTCTCCATCCATTTTACCATGTGTCTGAGGTGGAACCCATTGTGTCTTGATCCCGCTCTCTTCCATTTCGTGCATGTTCGTTATGTTTTAGCTAGGCCATTACCAAAAAATTTGGTAAGAAAAACCCCCCAATGGTGGGTTTGAGTGTGGGGAAGGGGGGGCGGGGGCTCTTAATGAATCACATCCATTGATAGGAGGAGGATGGTTTGGCACTAATCCAAAATTCCCCCCCCATGTCCTTTAAAATTTGAACAAAGTGGGGCCTCCTCATTTAATCTCGACTGTCGATCTCCTGACTATTCTCCACTTCATTCCTTTGAAAATATTAGTGCCCAAGAGAACTTGTAGGCTCCACACCAATCCATGTCACACCTGACCACATTACCAAGTCACATAACCAATACATGTCACCATAGCA
The DNA here is from genome assembly GCA_034641835.2 of Pinus albicaulis. Lineage (NCBI taxonomy): Eukaryota > Viridiplantae > Streptophyta > Pinopsida > Pinales > Pinaceae > Pinus > Pinus albicaulis. The sequence goes on along the minus strand of CM076583.1, from coordinate 860,540,495 downwards.
TGTCATTAATACATGATACCATGCCACATCATCAATAGATTCCCATGTGGTCACTTCCTGTCCCATGTGGCACTCCCATGTAAACACAACATGGGGTACACAAAACCATTTTCTACATCATGAGTGCATTAAGCCTTAGTTAGATCTCTTCCTACACATTTGTGTAATCACTTTCCACCTTGGATCCCAAAACTTATAGATAACATATGGAAAGGTTTTGCTGGTGTGTTATCCCTTTGGCACTAGGACCAAGATTCGACTCTATCTGTATATAGGCTATCGAAAGGTGTACACCCTTTTCAATTCCTAGATTCATGGACTTTGAATATATTCCTTGTATAAAGAAACTAGTGTGGTCCCAACAAATTTATGTGAAGATATCCCCATATAAAGGTTGGAAGGATTTTAGTTAGGCCTAGAACACATTAAGGTCCTCAAAAAAGTGTTTGCCTATGCCACCCATGGATCCCCAGATACGCTTCCTTGTGCATTAAGTATCGCATGGATCCCGCTAAATGATATCTGACCTAGGTCTCTAAGCCTCTATAGATGTGTTAGCCCTCACCACTCCTGGACCCCCAAATCTCCAGATCCATTTCTTGTACATTAAGTTTGGTGTATATCCCACCAAATGAAATGCAACCTATGACATAGTAAAGTCTTCACAAACGATGAAACACTCGGATGTAAACTTCACTTAGAAGGAAATATGGCCTTGGAGAAATTTTGGACACTATAAAGACGGTTTCTCCCTTCCAATCCCACACCTCTATATTTCTGGATTTTGCATATGCACTAAGTAAAAATGAAAATAAGTGGATTTTCTCAAGAAAAGTAGAAACAACCCAAATGCCAAAATTCCTAGTTTTATGGCCCAAGGCATAAACATAGACCCTCAAATTATTGAGCCAAGGCCATTATAAGAAAAATGACACTAGTAAGGCCCAAAATACACTAACTCTAGGATAAGGAAAAGGGACATGGATCTAAAATCTAATTCACATATATCCCAACACTGTACAAGTTGAAGTATACAGAGTAATCTAGCTTTGTTGTCTATTGTATATTGGTTAAAATATTCAATGAGAGATGAGTCCATCAATAATAAGACATAAAGGGTTTCATACCACTCAAAGAGATCTATAGATCATCCTTTAAGTACTATGAGTCTATAATCATTAAAATTGTTATAATCCTCAATCATAGCAATAATATGGGTGTGCGTAAACCCGTAGATTATCACATCATTCATGAAATATGTGATCACCAACACAAATCTAGAATTAATTCCATTCATAACATATAATTCAACTTGCAAATCCTTTGTATGGTAACAAGCTTCACAATGGAAACATCAATTATAACCATAGACATAAGATAGTTTTTAATCATGAATATATTAGTGAACCTCAGGAATTCATCTATGGATGTACATTACCATGTCTCAGTTAATAACATAACAAGGAATATAATATCCCATAATATAAACATGCACAAATAATTATACTTATCTAAATGTGTTAAGTTATATGGAAACTTAAGGAGGGACTTCAACACTACAACTAACCATAGGCCAATTGCACTGCAAATTTCTTACAACTGACCACCCTCGAGTTGGATCCAAGGCTAGAGGGGATGCTTGCACAAGGAAAATTCACGCTAAGACTTAGTAGTTGCTCAAGATATGGATTCCATTATCTAGATGTTTTTTTAACTACCATCCAAAAATAAACACCAAAGTGACTCACTTACTTCTCTAAGTCCAATCATAGGGTTTCACCCAAGTTTTAGATGTGGGATTTCTCAGTCTAGGAGGTTGAATCCACTGTCCAGGTGATCTCTCAATTGTATTTTCATAGCAAGCACCACAAGGGTCTATAGTCCATTATCCAGGTGGTTAAAAACTCTCTCCAATAAGCACCACAATGAATTATATTGCCTTATCTAAGTTGTTAAAAACTATATAGCTAGCACCACAGTTATCTAGTCATCCACTAAGCCTCCCATTGACCAATCAAGTTTAGAAAAACACAATCCAACAGCCTCAAAACATCAATATAGGGTTACGCCACAATTTTAGAGAACAAGAATAACACCCTCGATTTAAAATTTACAACTAATTACATCAATTTATACAATTAAGAATCAACGCCTAATTACTAATTATTCAACTATTTAACATAGAATTTTCAAAAGCACGAGTAGAGATGACTTACCTATATCGACGTTATTCCTTACTTGTGCTTTGGAGTTGAGTGCCCTTTGAATTCTTCTAACCATAACGATTATTTTTGGGACGACTCTCCACCAAACAGTAGGTTCAACTGCACATAATCTTTCTACAGTTGGCAACCTTGAACCCTCAATAAACATACTACTGCCAGGGAATCCTTTGTCTCACACCACTTTTCTCCCAAGAGAATGGATGAAGGAATGATGAATCTCATCTTCATGATTGTCCTTTAAATAAATCAAACAATGGAAATGGGTCTACTTGCACACATTATATGTGTCAACATGTAACTTTTATTTCTTTATTTTAAGTTTTACTTAATTTAATGTGTCTCTTAATTTAACTCCTTATTTTATTCCTTTTTACTTTTTGTTAACTTTACTTATTTTTACTATTTTATAGTTTTAAAAATTTAACTCTTTCTTATTTTCTTCCTTTTTAATTTTTGTTAACTTCACTTATTTTTACTATTTTTATAAATACTTTTATATATTTTTATTTAGAAATCCTGTTTATTATTTATTTATTATTATTATATTCTCTTCATTTTTTATTATGTATTTAATAGTATTTATTTACTATTTATTTTAATATTATTTTATTTTATTTACTTATTATTTATTATTTTTAATATTATTAGGGGACATTACAACAAGGTTTAGTCACAACTCTAACATTGCTCCATGTGCTCCATGTTAGCATCCAAGGATTATCTTTTTATAGTTGTGTCAAACCAAAATTCTATTTTTTTTCAAGAAATTAATTTAATACTTAAATTATTTATCATATTTGTCCTAGCCATCCATGGCTTCATCACTATTCATCACTAGCTTTCACAGTTATGATTATACATACAAAAATAAGGGTAAAAAGGTGATTCAATTACACACTCTGCCCCCTTAAAGGTTTTGAAACTAAAAAACAAAAGAACAAAGCTAAGCTTTATAATCATATCTCATACATCCAATTATACATTAAACAAAAAAGGGTATAATACCCTCATTTGTTCAGCATATTCCTAGGTTTCTTTATCTAGTCCAATGTGATTCCACTGCACCTTAACCTACTCTATTACTCAATTCCAGAGCATGGTTTGTCTCCAGTACAAGATGTCAATGGTTTTGGTTGGAGTTCTCCCTCAAATTCCATTTGTATCATAGGTCAATCAAATACATGATTAATGTCTTGTACATATTTTTTAAGAAAATAAATATGAAATGCATTGTGATCTTTTATTATGGGTGGTAAGTACAATGTTTAAGCTATTGATCACACTCTTTCCAAAATTTTAAATTGGCCACAAAATGTGGGTGCTAATTAGGTACAAGACCCCACTTTCATTGAATTATTCCTTGGTCTAATGTTGATATATACATGCTCTCCCACTTGGAATTCTTTGTGAATTCTCTACTAGTGTACATAACTATTTTTCCTATCCTAGGTTGCCTTCAAATTATGCTTGATATTGATTAATTCTTGTTCTATTTCTTACAACATATCAGGTCCAAGAACCACTATGTTCACTATTTCATCCCATCTAATAGGGGTGTTACAATTTCAACCATACAATGCCTCAAAAGGACTCATCTTCAATGACTCTTTATACCCACCGTATGCAATCTCCACAAATGTAGGATTTATTCCCACCTCTTTGGATGATGCAAAACATACATCCTTAAAATGTCATCTAAAATTTTATTTACCCTTTCTATTTGACCATGTATCTAAGGATGCTATGTTGTACTAAAAGTTGGTTGTGTTCCAAAACAAATAAACAATTCCTTCCAAAAATTGGAAGTGAATATGGCATCCCAAATTGAGACGATTTTATTAGGTATGCCACACAATTTGAATATTTCCTTCATGAAAATATGAGTTATGTCAATGGCCTCGAGGGTGGACTTTAAAAATATAAAATGAGATTCCTTGCTCAATTATTCCACTACCACCATGATGGAATCAAGTTGTTTGGTTGTCTTTGGTAATACTATAATGAATTCCATAGATATGGCTTCCCATTTCCACTTGGGGATTGACATCGACTGTAGTATTCCTATTGGGTGTCAACATTCTACTTTGACTTGTTGGAATTTCAAGCACCTGGCAATGTACTTAGAAACTTCCTTCTTCATTTCTAGCTAATAGTATGATTTATTTATGAATTTTGTCATTTTTATGATAGCTAGGATGACTTGAGTAAGGTATTTTATGAAACTAATCCATTATTTTCTTCTTCAAGTCATTCACACTAGGCACATGCCACCTATCTTAGAACAACAACATACCACCATCAATGAGATTGTAGCTCTTTCTAATTGATCCTTTTGGTTCTTATTATAAGCACTTATTCACATGTTGGAAATGCTCATCATGTGTCAACGTCTCCTTTATCCTTTCCTTGGTGTCAAACTCACAAGTGCTTATAACTACGAAGTGTGTTACTGGTGGACTTCTACTCAGTGGATATGCTACCCGATTTTCCTTCCCCTTAATATGTTTTATTTCAAATTCAAATTCAAATTCACTAATTAAATATAACCATATGGATTGTCTAGAATTGAAATTGGGTTGATCAAACAAATATCCCAGTCCTCCATGATTTGACATCAATACAAATCTTCTTCCATGAAAGTAGTTTCTCTGCATCTTCAAGGCATGAAAAATTGCTACCAGTTCTAAGTCATGAGTGGAATAATTCTTCTCATGCTCATTTAACTTCATTGACTCATAATAGATCACATGCCCCTCTTGCATCACGATTCCACCTAGTCTTTCCCTGCATACATTTATGTAGACTAGGAAGTCCTTTTTTGGATCTACTATCCTCAAAATAGGTGCATGCATGATAAATTTCTTGAGTTATTCAAAAATTATCATGCACTCTGATGTCCATTAAAATTTGACTCATTCCGTTTATAGGGTTGTGATTGGATGTTCAATATTGGAAAAATATTGAATGAAAAATTGATAATATCTATCCAATCCCATCAAGGATCTAACTTCCATGAAATTTAAGGGAGTGGCCCACTCCATTATGACCTTAATATTTTCAGGATCCACAACAACTCCTCTTGACATGACATATCCCAAATATTGGACTTGTTGAGCCGAGAGGCTCATCCTACAATCTGGTATGAGGGACATGTGTAAGTATGTCACGTCCTCAGAAAAAAAATTAAAATAATTTTCACTCATGTCGGACAAACAAAAAATAAAATTTAAATAACCATATAAATAAAAAAATAAAAAAATATTAACAAAACAATTAACTGAGTCTTTGATATTTCACTTTCACTCTTCAAGTAATAAATACAATATTTAGATCTATCTTAAATAATAGAATTTTACAGAGATAAAACAACCATTTCGAGTTATGAATAAAATATTTTAACATGGATTAATATAAAATGGTTCAATACACATATTATGTAATCTTTATAACATTCAAAAATGCAATTTAAACAGTAAAAAATTACACATTATTTTTTGCACTCTAATAAATTTGCAACAAAATAGATTTGATTTCTCTCAGCTCATGTTAGATTCTTGCTTTAGATGGATCTATGCTGGTGATTAGAAGAAGTTACATTTCCTAAGTTTGGAATATAGCATGTGTTCCCTTAGCAACTGCATCAATTCCTTCAAATTTATTCATGTTGTTCCTTGGTTTTTAGTAAATCAAGATGTGGTCCAAAAAAACTAATACAAACTGGTCCAAATATAATTATGGTTGGCGTATTTATGAGCCCAAATGAAACCACCACAAAATTATAATGTCCATATCTAGTCTTGTATGATGTCTTGTGGGTGTATTCATCTTTAATTCAGGTTTGATGATAACTAGACCTCAAATTTACTTTAGAGAACACAAAAACCTCTCTCAGCTGATCGAATAGATCATCAATTTTGGGTAGTGGGTACTTATTTTTCATTGTAACTTTATTTAGTTGCTAGTAATTAATGTACATTTGTAGTGTGTCATCCTTCTTCTTTATAAAAAATGATGGGGATTCACAAGGAAACACACTAGGTTTGTTGTACCCCTTATCCAACATTTATTTCAACTACAACTTTAATTATACTATGGTGTGCATACTCATACGATATGGATATCTTGAAACTAGCATTGCACCTAGAATCAATACAATATAGAATTCGATTTCCCTCCTAGGTGGAAATATCGATATCTCCTTGAGAAACACATCACTAAAATACTTTAAGAGAGTGTGTTCTTCTATCTTTTTATTTTTTATTTTTCAAACTATTTACGTGGATTATGAACAGGTGACACCCCTTCTAGTTTCATTTATTTACTTGCAATGTTGAAATTTTTCTAAGAAAGACATGATTTCTATTTCCTTGCAATGTCTTTTCCTCTCCTTCATTTCTAAGGCACTCTAGCAATTTATTATAGTAGCCCGCCTTCTTTTGTTGGTTTTCATATAATCCATGGTAATTAAAGTTTCATATGATTCCAACGCCAGTAGATTAAGGGTAGCTATTGTGAGCATGTCACGTAACTCGAGGGGCACAAATTCACTAACTATGTTAACCTTGTTTTGATTCCTGTGGCTTGTTAGACCAACCAAGAATTTTCATGGGACTTTCTTTGCAAGTTGCATATCTTTGCAACCCTTGAGATAATATAAATAAAATTATAACCCATATCAATTAAAATTGAAGTACGATAGTTGGTAACCATACCTTCCATCTCGATCAGAGAGGCTTGATGATCTGCTTTCCTATTGTCTAATGTCCATAAATATAAGGTACGGTCTAAGGTACATCATTCACCATCATTGCCTCTTGTACATCATAAAACTTCTTATTTTTTGTTGATGGAGAGGAAAACCCCTTTGATTTTGGTTCTTTCCACTCCACAATAGTATAATGACCTTCTCTTGGGCTCCTTGATCTCTTCTCTCATTGATTTGGCACGATGATATCTAATAGCAGTAGTTAAAGTTTTCTGAAATTTACCCTTGGCAGGAGTGGAAATCTCAGAATTTTTTCCTCCTCGCTTGTGTCCTAAGGACTATGGTCCTTTTCCTTTGAAACTACTTTTTCCCTTCTTCTAGTTAGATCGGGATTCAACCATATGTTTAGAATAATGATAGAAATAGTTAGCCTTTCATATGGTGTCCTCCAATGTCCTTGGCTCATCAAACTCAATCGTGTATTGATAGGACTATGGTAACCCATTGAGGTATCTTTGTATTTTCACCTTCTCATCCTTGATAAATGGCACATACCTCAAAAACTCCGAAAATTTGTTAGTATAAGCATTCATGGTAAGTTTCCCTAGATTATGTTCATGGAACTCCTTAATTTTGTTGTCATAATACTTCTCAAACATGTAATTCTCATGGAAATTCCTCAAATATTCCTACCATATATCAAATTTTCCCTTCAAGCTAAGTGGGGAACAAAAAAAGGAGAGTTAAAGGAGGAAGAAGTGAAGAGAAAGGGAGAGAAAGGTGAAAAAATACGAGAAAGGGGAGGACCCGGGGAAACACCATATATGTTTATAGGTATGAATGGAATGAGGACCAAATGTATTGATTAAGGGGAGCCAAATTTTATTAATTTCAAGGAAACCATCTTGGTTTGGGTTATTATGGCTTTTAATAATTTCCAAAGCCTCCCTAAAGTGACGTTTGAAATAACTATTCTCCTTAGCAAGACTTTGGGTGTCTTCAATAGAGACATGATGTTTAGTTTTGACTTAGTGCTCAACTAAGGCTAATGAGTGGATACATTTACGTTTAATATTTTCACTATGTTCTCTCATTCTAGTCTTGAAAGAAGCAATATTCCCTTTTTGGTGTCACTTACGACAGGGTTAGGTTGGCCTTCCAGAGTTAGGAGCAGACAGGTCACAGGTACAGATTGGTGCTATTAGCGGGTTTAGGGGATTTTTGGAAGAGTTTGAGGAGTTTCCATGGTGTCCGGTGGCATTCGCTTGATATATTCCTTCATCCGAGCAGTTTGGCTTTCGTTCCGGTGCATTCCAACAAATTTCAGAAATTTGATTTATTTGTGGTCTTAACTCAGTTGATTACGCTCAAGGTGGCATTCCAGGAAGAATACATGATGGAACACCTTAGTGTAATATCTCATTGGAACTGGGACGAGGATACCTACATGATGGGACAGTTGGGCATGAGTTTCAGTGACTAGAGGAGACATGGTAGCCGATTTACTCTTTTCTGCATTAAAAAGGAATATTTTAATAAGAGGGAAAAGTGCACCATGAATAAAATAATGCTCTAGAAGGCTCAAAGAGATCTATAAAAAAAATGGAGGAGGCCATTGAGGGATATATTTGGATCATATCATTTTATTGTATGAGAGGTGTGAGATGCGATTCTCTACTTCAGTCGTAGCCCCAGGAAGGAAACCCTTGGGTGATTTGTGAGTGTTGGATGAAAACCCAACTCTCTTGAGGAAAATTCACTCAGAAGTTTCACAGAGCTTTAGGGATTGGTGTCAGGATCATTCATATCTTCAACAGGTGCTTCAGTGGATTCAGTGGTAGGTGTTGCCAGAGGGAGAGTGCAATAGTTCAATTTTGGAGGCCATCGTCGTGTAGCAGTGAAACATATTGTATTGTTGGCTAGTTTTCCATCTCATCTCTTTCTGGGTCAGATATATATGTAAACCCCGTTATTATTTAGAATAAAATATGAGATTCTTCCTGTTATATGTGGTATTGGATTACAGTATTTTAAGTGTTTATTTTACATGGCAATCTTCTGTTGAGTAAATACTGATTTTATGGCATATTTTGGAGTTTGGTTATTTTTCTGCATTTTTAATTAAAATATCCCATCCGAGATATTACAGTGGTATTAGAGCTTCAATATTGGATCAGCCTGCGGGTTTCTAGTTTTTAGTTGTAGCTATTTTGGTTAGAAGAGCCTACGTAGTCATTCTGAGGAGGCTCATCTGTGGGAGTTCCATTGGTGGGATTTTAGAGCTGGGGTGTTGGGGAGTTGATAGGAGAGTCATATGAGGAGGTTGGCTAAGATTTTGGAGAGCAATGATTGACATTAGCAGCTGCAGTTCCAGAAAATGAAATTGGAAGAGGGACAAACTACAAAGGGTCATATTTTGAAGGTTGGAATTAGAAGAAACCCTTTCTGGTTTTTTTCTGGGTTTTGGGCAAGGATCACCTTCCCAAATTCCTAGAATATTCTGAGCAGTTTTCAGTGGGTAAATCAGAGGCCAAAGTTAGGCAGCAGTGTAGTCTTGGAGCAGAAATGCAGTTTCTGGAGGATCTTGCTATTGGAGCGGTTATATTTCCTTGCACTTATCACATGGTGCTTGTAGCTTGCCTTGTGCAAGTCCACCTAAACCACTGTTACTTCCATATATGTTGTTGAAACAATGAAGTTTTTAAAACAACTCCTAAATCAACATAGTAGTGCCTCAGTGGGTTGCAATCTAAACCAAAGATAAAAAATATTAAACAATGCAGAAGTTAGTTCCTTGAGACAAAACAATAGACCCTTCTCCAAGGAGGTACATAATTTGCTCCAACAAAGGCACCCAAGTAATTTACAAAAGGAGAGAGAAGTGGGAAATTGGCTTTATGCACTTGGGATGGACTTAAAGAGCGGAAGATCAGAAAATGACTTTCCCATGTTGGAGAAAGTGGAATCCTGTCTTCCAAAGATAGAGCAATCTGATTAGAGTTTAAATTGGGCCTTGGAGCCATCTATGCATGCATTGGTACAAACCAGATTATTGGAACATCCAAGTGAGAGAGTCAAGCTTATAGCTTCCTCTTGTTTCAGTGATATTTTGAGGATAACAGCACCCTTCCCTCCCTACAATGATTACATTATGAAAATAATTTTCAGATTGATTGTAGGAACCTTTCAGGATTTGGAAAACTGTGTAGGCTCTACATTTGGGAGGAAGCTTAAGGTTTTAGAAGTCATGGCCATGACCTGGACTTATGAGATCATGTTTGACCTTGAGTGTGATGGCTTGATTCTACATATGTTCCAATGCTTCTTCAACATTAGGAGACATCATTCTGACACAATCATAACACACATGCAGTCCATCATGTCGTCATGTATGGGAGTCCGTGAGGCCATTTGCCGAGAGTTGCAAACTAGGTTGCTGAGCATTTGGAGGAGAGAGCAGTTGGTCTCACTTGCTTCTTATGAGCTAGCCCAAGGGCTAGTTGAGCAGAACATTGAGCTTTTCAGGAGACAGTTGACCAGGGAGGAGTTGCTCCAGTTTGGTGGATCAGGCAGCAGAAATGAGCTAAGGAGGAAGGGAATTTTCTTCATTTGCAAAGAACCTTGGGGGCCTGATCACTCATGCTTGAGTGATGCAGATGATGTGACAGAGGTAGAACATAAGGGCATTCCTTTTGTATGCCAGGATGAGGACTCTTCTTTAGGTGAGTCCACGGGATCATACGAGGATGCTTCTGGGGAGCGAGAGCAGTTGTGCAGAGATGATGACAGTAGGCCAGAGCTGTATTCCAGTGTGCATGGTAAGTAGTCAGGGGACTCTATGAGAGATACTCAGGGTGATGAGTCATTTGTGACAATTCATCCAGAGCAACATATGATGGAGCATGAGTCAGCAGAGGAGGATACTATGCACATCATGCATGATAGTCCTTTGGGGGAGAGCTAGATGGAGGCTCAAATTGAGTCTATGATGGATATGCAGCTAACCTTGGGGTCAGCTCTTGAGGAGGAGTAGTTAGATGCACATACATTGAGTACGGTGGCAACAGTTGCAGATCCATATCCTTTGGAGAGGTTGGAGGTTGATGGGATAGTTCTACAGGGGGTTAGTAGACAACAGGAGCATGACATTCCCGATTAAGAGAGGGAGGCATTGTTGGAGATGGTGGAGCATCCATCTTTTGGCCGAAACACTGATGAGGTGTAAATCGATGCACATGCAGTCAGCAGAGCTGCAATACTTTCAGGGAGTAGCACTCTCCAGGAGTACATCGATGGGGTTGCAGCATATCTTGCCCACTTTGGCCCATTTTAGAGGGGGGGGGGTCTTCTTTTGCAAGCAGATCTCGTCGACAGATGGGACAAAGCAGCATGAGTTGATTACGGGTTGGCGAAAAAACTCCAGGCATGTTCCGTATACAGTTGTCACTTCATTGGATTCTTCTTCCAGGATAGATTAGCAGGAGATTATGAGTTGGTTCCCTCTTTATGGTACGATCTTCTTCGTAGGGAGCACAGGGGATCAGGGGCCCTTATACATGGTAGATGATATAGATTCCAGTTGGTAGTGCGGCACAGATCGACGTTTCTTCAGCATTCCATCCTGGTTTCAGGAGAGTAGGATCAACATTAGATTGAGTTAGGGATTGGATTGGAGAGAGGTGATGAGTTGGTACACAGTTGGTGGGACAGTTTACACAGTCATAGCTACCGCATGGCAGGAGCCGTGGTCTTCACCTCTTAGAGCATCAGTTATAAACAGAGGCAATGTGCAGTCCGAGCCATGGGACTTGGGCGATGATTGGCCATCATGGCATGGGGATCCTGGAGGATTGTTTGATGACAAGTACAGTGAGAGATCAGTTTGGGATCCCTGCCTTGAGGGGTCTATTCCGAGTAGCTTGACATAGGTGCATAGCTGCACCCAGGGGTTTGTATGGGATCCAGGCATTGGGTCTCAGTTAAATCGGGCCAAAAGTGTGGCCCACATATTTGGATTGCTTGAGGGAAAGAAATCTTGGGGCGGAAGGTCTGTAATATTCCCTTTTTTGGTGTCACCTACGACAGGGTTAGGTTGGAATTCTAGAGTTAGGAGCAGACAGGTCACAAGTACAGATTGGTGCTATCAGTGGGCTTAGGGGATTTTTGGAGGAGTTTTGAGGAATTTCCATGGTTTCCGGTGGAATTCGCTTGATATATTCCATCATCTGAGTAGTTTGGCTTTTGTTTCGGTGCATTCCGACAACTTTCAGAAATTTGAGTTATTTGTGGGCTTAACTCAGCTGATTACGCTCAAGGTGGCATTCCAAGAGGAATACATGATGGAACACCTTAGTGTGATAGCTCATTGGAACCATGACAAGGATACCTACATGATGGGATGGTTGGGCATGAGTTTCAGTGACTAGAGGAGACATGGTAGCTGATTTACTCTTTTCTGCATTAAAAAGGAATATTTTAATAAGAGGGAAAAGTGCACCATGAATAAAATAATAATAAAATAATGCTCTAGAAGGCTCCAAGAGATCTATAAAAGATAGGGAGGAGGTCATTGAGGGATATCTTTGGTTCATATCATTTTAATGTATGAGAGGTGTGAGACGCGGTTCTATACTTCAGCCGTAGCCCCAGGACAGAAACCCTCGGGTGATTTGTGAGTGTTGGACGAAAACCCAACTCTCTTGAGGAGAATTCACTTAGAAGTTTCGCAAAGCTTCAAGGATTGGTGTGAGGATCATTCATATCTTCAACAGGTGCTTCAGTGGATTCAGTGGTAGCTATTGCCAGAGGGAGAGTGCAATAGTTCATTTTTGGAGGCCATCGCCGTGTAGCAGTGCAACAGATTGTATTGTTGGCCAGTTTTCCATCTCAGCTCTTTCTGGGTTAGATCTATATGTAAAACCCGTTATTATTTATAATAAAAGCTGAGATTCTTCCTGTTCTATGTGGTATTGGATTGCATTATTTTATGTGTTTATTTTACATGGACATCTTCTGTTGAGTAAATAGTGATTTTACGACATATTGTGGAGTTTGGTTATTTTTTCTGCATTTTTAATTAAAATTTCCCATCCGAGATGTTACAAAAGATCTCCCTGTTTCATCTATGTAGAATTTTCCATAGGAACAAGTAACCTTGTAGACTCGTTTTTGCTAATGGATGTCAATATTATACTTAATAGAACTCATGTTATGTCTCAAAGTGACCAAGGGTTTAAAGAATTTTTTAATATTATTTTGCTTCGGAAATCTCACAATTTTATCAATCACTCCTTGAATGTAGGGAAAACATGCCCTTTTGGTAGTGTTGTTCTGAGGGTAGGTGTGGCCTAAACTATTCTTTATTCTGTTCGGGGATTTCTTAATGTCTTTTTCCTTATATCCAATACTCTTGAATACCTTTTCTAAGTGATCAAGTTCATTATCAAGATGACCTGAGTTACAAATTCTATAAGCTTTGATAGCTAGGGTATTTAATATGCCGATCTTATGAATTTAATATACCCTAGTCACTGGATCTTATAGAATTTCTGACTCAAGTAATCTTAAGCATGAACTTGGTCACTTAAAAAAGGTATTCATAATATATGCTATAAAGAGAAGAACATTAAAAAAAAATTGAATAGAAGCTTAGGCAACACCCACCCTCGAGACAATAGTACCAGAATGACATATCTTCCTTACAGTCAAGGAGTGATTGATAAAAATTGAGTTCTGAAGAAAAATAACATTAAAATTTTCTTTAAACCCTTGGTCACTTTGAGACATAAGATGGGTTCCGTTAAGGATAATATTGACATCCATTAACAAAAAGGAGTCTACAAGGTTACTTGTTCATGTGGAAAATTCTACATAGATGAAACGGGAAGATCCTTCAAGACTAGAATGATAGAAAATAATGCATATGCTAAGCATGAATGTATCTGCTCCTCAGCCTTAGTTGAGAACTTGGTAAAAACTAAACATCATGTTTGTGTTGAAGACCCCCAAATTGTGCTAGGGAGAATCACTATCTCAAACATCACTTTAGGGAGGCTTTGGAAATTATTAAAAATCATAATAACATAAACAAGGATGGTTGCCTTGAAATTAGTACAAGTTAGCCCCCCTAATCAATGAATCTTGTCCACATTCTAGTCATACATAGAAACATCTTTGGTTTTTCCTTAGGTTCTCATATTTCCCTATTTTTTCTCATTTCTCTCCCTTTCTATTCACTTCTTCCTCCTTTAGCTCTTCTTTTTTATTTATGCCACTCTTCCCTCCCTCCCTTTTTGCTTCCTCTTCTTTTCCTTTCTTTGAGTGTCTCCTTTAAATCTCTTTCCTTGGCTCTTCCCTATCCCTTATATCTTCCTTTTATTCCCCTTATTTTGTCTCCTTCCCTTTCTTGGTTATGGTTCTTATTTTTTTTCTTGTTGTTGAAAAATGTAACTAGGTCAGTCTTCATGTTGACTATGTAATTATGTACTTATGAAAAAGAAGAAGTCAAAATAATAATATATATATTTTTGTTGTACTTGCTTCATGGGTTTCATGAGCACTATTTATTAAGTAGATGGAATTCTTGATGTCCATTAGGTTTTATTTAAGTGTCATATTCATGAAATATCTACTCTAGCTATATGCTTCAAGACCTTGTGGAAGAAGAGCACCTAATAACACTCAAACAACGTTGAAGACATTCTCCTAAACACCCTCAAGACAACCTTATTCAACGCTGAAAATAATATGTTAAAGACAACTTACAAACTTTGTGAAGGTCGGCCTAAATGTTGGTTGAAGGGTCGCCCTAAAAGCCAGTCTTAGCACTATATATATAAACATGTTCTGCGACCATTTGGAAAGCAACAACTGCGGATCTCTCTGAGGAAAAAGTGCAGAAAAACAACGGGAAAAAGCGCGGATAAAAGGCAGGGAAAATTTTGGACTTGTAACAGAAAAATGTGGATGAGATTGAAGGTTAAGGAAGACAAAATAAAGTGATAATATTTGCAGATTACTCTGAACTATATTGCAGACCTCAGGAAGAAGTAATAGTGCAGATTTTGTATGAGTTAAGGGCCAGGAAGCTATTATATATATATGATGTTTATATAAGAAAAGAAGGATGTAGAATTCAGAGATAGCATGACAAAAAAGTACAATAGTTCAAGTGCGGATTTGTTTAACAAAGGTCCTGAAGTATATTCACTCACATAGTGCATAGAAAGAGATCAATTTGGAAGGTGTGAAAAGAGACCGAGTTCTCTAGGTAAAGTGAAGAACAATGAAGATTGTTATAAAGGAGAAGAGTCGAGTTTTGGATCATATCAAGAAGCTATATCAACGTATTGGAAGCATATCTAGGTCAAGGGTTTGAGTCTGGGTCATGTTACTTGTCATTTGAATATCTATAAGAAGAATTCTTTGCGAGTTTTTTGCTCCAAGAGGGAGATGTTTTTCCCTGGCTCTAGGAGCCTAATTTTGTGTCTCGTGCATGTTAATAATTAAATTGATGAAATAATAACTAAGCTAGAGAAAGAAAGACATAAGTAACTCAAGCAAGCTCATAAGTAATTATCAAAGAAGAGAATTTGCATTAATCTCTAGCCCTCCAAATTCTCAACACTCGTCTCTATTTTTCTTTCTCCTTCCCTCCCTTCCTCATTTCTTCCCTTCCCTCCCTTCCTCCTTTCTCCTTCCTAGCATAGATCCATCTGAAGCACGAATCTAACATGAGCCGAGAGGGATCAAATTTATTTTGTTGCAAATTTATTAGAGTGCAAAACATAATCTTTTTTACTATTTAAATTGCATTTTTGAATGTTATAAAGATTACATAATATGTGTATTGAATCATTTTATATTAATTCATGTTAAAATATTTTATTCATAACTCACATTGGATATTTTATCTCTATAAAATTATATTATTTAACATAGATCTAAATATTGTATTTATTACTTGAATAGTGAAAGTGAAATATTGTATTTTTTGTTTGTCTGACATGAGTGAAAATTATTTTAATTATTTTTTTGAGTACGTGACATACTTACACATGTCCCTCATACTAGATTGTAGAATGAGCCTTTATATGGATCTATGCTATTGATTAGAAGAAGTCACAGTTCCTAAGTTTGGCATATAGCATGTGTTCCCTTAGCAACTGCAGCAATGCCTTCAAATTTATTCATGTTCTTCCTTGGTTTTTAGTAAATCAAGATGTGGTCCAAAAAAACTAATACAAACTGGTCCAAATATAACTATGGTTGGCGCATTTATGAGCCCAAATGACACCACCACAAACTTATAATGTCCATATCTAGTATTGTATGATGTCTTGTGGATGTATTCATCTTTAATTCAGGCATGATGATAACTAGACCTAAAATTTACTTTAGAGAACATAACAACCCCTCTCAGCTGATCGAATAGATCATCAATTTTGGGTAGTGGGTACTTATTTTTCATTGTAACTTTATTTAGTTGCTGGTAATTAATGTAAATTTGTAGTGTGTCATCCTTATTCTTTATAAACAATGATGGGGATCCGCAGGGAAACACACTAGGATTGTTGTACCCCTTATCCAACATTTATTTCAACTACAACTTTAATTCTACTATTTTTGGCGTGCATACTCATATGATATGGAGATTTTGAAACTAGCATTGCACCTAGAATCAATTCAATATAGAAGTCATTTTCCCTCCTAGGTAGAAATATCGATATCTCCTCTAGAAACACATCACTAAAATAATTTAAGAGAGTGTGTACTTCTATTTTTTTTCTTTTTTCTTTGCCAAACTAGTTACCTGGATTGCGAACAAGTCACACCCCTTCTAGTTGCATTTCTTTACTTGTAGTGTGTTGGCATGTGTTGTCCTTGATGGCAACCTACTTGATGAAATGAGACTGTTGGCATGTGTTGTCCTTGATGGCAACCTACGTGATGAAGTAATATTGTTGGCCATATGATGCAGAGTGTTGTCCTTGATGGCAACTTACTTGATAAAGTTGATGACAATCTACTTGATGAGTTAAAGGGGAGATTGTTGGCAATATGATACAATGTATTGACTTTGATGGAACCTGCTTAATGAAGTTGTTCGTGTTGGAAACTGACTTGATAAGTTGTTAATAATGTAAATCTGATGTATCTACAGATCAGTTCAGAAGTAGCGGAAGAAAGGAACTCAGAAAGTGTCAGAATAAAGTTGAACAAGGTATGTCACAAGGCATATGCGGGTTTGTTAAGGCGAAGTAGCGTATGCACGCGGAAATATACGTGCCAAGTCGCGTATGAATATTTGCGCTCTAAATTTATAAATCCAGGGGTGTTACCATGGTATTGACCCATTTTATTGAGTGCTTGATTATCTATTTGATCCCGTCCAGGAATACCATCGGAAGTGGTGTGGTTTTGACTCATGGTATTGATAAAGGCTAAATCTATATAAGGAGAAGAATATCATTGTGCAAGGGTGTGCAGGAGTAAGGGTTGTGAATGAATAAATCTCTCTAAGGAATATCTGCATGGAGGTACTCTGTTCTTGATTGATAGATCTGAATCTATGATGCACCAATGAAGAAAATGATGAAGAGGGATCTCTAGATCTGCAATGTATATGTATTTTCTAGATCTGTTTATGGAATGTTTAGATCTGAGATGAGGCGAAATACCTTCTGAAGTAAAGGATGAAATTTGAGTTGTTTATCTGATCTGAAGAGCTGCACAGTCCTGAAAAGTTACAGATGTATACGCAGGTTAGCTTCAGCAAAATCGCGTGTATGCGCGGGTCTGCTTAAGGAAAAGCGCGTATGGGCAGATAGGGTTTTCTGAAGAATGCACAGAAGTATACGCGGGTTGGTCTGCATGAAAGCGTGTACATACGCATTTTTAGTGAAGTAAAAGTGCATATGGAATCTAGGGTTTGCTGAAGTAAGTGGAATGAAATGTCTGATCTGTTCTGCTGTTTTACTGCTATCTGTCTATGATGTATTCATACAGAACTGGGTTTTTTGAATGATGAATATGCTGCTGATTATGTTAATTGAAGATCAAGTTGATGGTTGATTGGTTGATGATTCAATGAATGAATTGATGGGGTTATAAATGTCAGTTTGATGAATTTTGAGCTTAAATGTGTGGAGTGGGTCCAGTCTGAAAATATGATGAAAAGTGGCCTACAAGATGTGTTGTATGGAAGCTGTTGGATCCAGTATGAAAATTGATGAAACGTGGTCTGCAGAGGTGCTGAAGGTCGAAGCCTTCAATGAGGGGGTTGTAGCTCCCTTCCAGTGGTAGCTGGTAAACGAGTGCAAGGGGTAGTGGCTCCCTTCCAGGAGAGGCTGGTAAACGAGAGCAGGGGGTAGTGGATCCCTTCCAGGAGAGGCTGGTAAACGAGAGCAGGGGGTTGTAGCTCCCTTCCAGGAGAGGCTGGTAAACGAGAGAAGGTTGTAGCCTTCTGCAGGTGGGTGCCTGCGTGCTGGTATGAGTCTGTGATAGTACATGGTTGTAAAATGTTTTCTTTATAATAAAATAGTGAAGACTAAGACGACGACAGCGGTGGTTTTCTCCCGACTTGGGTTTCCACCTTAAATCCTGGTGTTCATGTGTGTTGCTTATGTGTGATGGTTTATTCTGTTGTTACTGCACATGCTTACTGCTAACTAAACATCTGATGAATGAATGATGCATAGGTCTAAGTAAAGAACTAAATGCATAATAAGATCTCTGTATATACGCGAGTTTTATGAAGTATATCCGCGTGTATACGCGAGTTGGTTTCAGGAAAGTAGCGTATGGGTTTTAGAGAAAGGAAAAGTAAAAAGTTTATCAGTTAGCTCTAAATACTGATTCACGCCTCCCTCTCAGTATTTTTCCCAACAATTGGTATCGAAGCAGGTCCTTCTGCAGAAGCTTGATCGCTTGAAGGAGATCCGTCAAAATGGGGAGGAAGCAAAAGAAGAAGGCTACTCAAAGAAAGGAGATATCTCAGAAAATATGTGCAGCAGAAAATGAAGAAGATAAAACAGGTATTGAATGTGGTTCTTGTGATTCACTTTCTTGTGCATTCAATGGTAAAGATAGTGAAAGTAATGTTATGGATCTAGAAGAAGCTCTCAAGATTAAAGTTGAAGATCAACAAAGATCATTTAAAGAAGGAGACGATATCTACAATGAGATGATCTCTCAACTGAAAGGACAGATAGAAATTCTGAATGGACAGGTAGACAAGTATCAAAAGTTGTACAATTATGGAAGCAATCGAAATAAAAGACTTGAAGTAGAAATCAATGATCTAAATGAAGATCTGGAAAAATCAAATAAGAAGAATGAAGGACTTGAAGCAGAAATCATCTCTCTGAGAGCAGATCTTGAAGCATCAAATAAGAAGAATAAAGAACTTCTACAAACATTTGAAGAACAAGAAAATGGATTGAAAGAAGAAATTTTAAATTTGAATGATCAAGTAGAAGAAAGAAGAAGGGTCGAAGAAAGCATGCAGAAGCAATGCCAAATATTGGAGGTTGAGGTAAACATTCTAAAAGGTAAATTGGAAGAAAAGGATAAACTCTTGAGGTTTCAAGATAGTACTAAGATTCTGGATACTATTCTTAGTAGTCAAAGGTCTCCTTCTGTTAAATATGGTCTTGGTTTTCATGAAATTGTTAAAGGAGAATCTAGTTCAGAAGGAAGTGCTAAAGATTCAAAGGATGTCAATGAAAAACCTGAAGTATTGAAAGAGACAAAAGATCAACCAGCAATCATGAACTCTCAAAGGAAATAATTCAATAATGTTGAATGCTTTAAGTGTCATAATTATGGGCATGTTGCAGCCAATTGCAGAAGCAGATTGTTTCAGTCACAAACAAACAGATTCTACATAGAAAGGTACTCTGGTTTCTTTAAGGGATATTGTTTTTCATGCAGAAAATATGGTCATAAAGCAGGTGATTGCAATAAAAGAAAGAATAGAAAAACACATTATGATCCCTTTGCTTATTTTTCTGGTCATACAAAATGTTATGGGTGTAACAAGTATGGACATGTAGAAAAGGAATGCAGGATGAACAGATCTGAGAAATTGGAGGATTTTCAGCACACTAAAAGAAATTTCAAGCAAAGTTGGAAAAGGAAGGAGGACCGGTAAGAAACGTAGGGAATATTGACCCTACTGCAGTCATCCGCTTCTAAAGCTTACTTCTCATAACGACTGCAGGAATGATGTGAGATACATTATAGGGATTAGTAATGTATCATCATAGGGGGAGAAATGTATGATGATTCCCATGGTTGGTTTGGTAATTCTGGTTATGTTTGTTTCTGACAGTGCATCTGATGTGAAGAAGACAGGTACAGGTGGTACAAATTCAGGGGGAGATGAAGTTGTGGAAATTTTCAGTGTTTCACTTTCCATATGCGGTTTTCGTGAACAAAAGCCGCGTATACATGCAAGTTCCTTTGGAGACAGAAGCGTATGCTTTTCTGTTAAGGAAAATAGTGATTCGGCTCAAGAACAGGAGTACAGGTTCAGGGGAAGCACCAGTCTATCTATTGCATTGTTGGCATTGTATCTGCTTATTCCTTAGTTCTTGTAATACTCATGCTCAAATGATGATGACATGATACATGGTTTCTTATGATGAGATTATAGATGAGCCCTGATTGATTTTTGCTAAAGAATATCTTTTGTTTTCACACATGGATGAGATGAAAGTTTTATGATGCAGAGATAAGGATAGATCATGCAGAGTTTGTTGCTGATGACTATTGACATCATGTTACATCATGATAAATCTTGAAGATCTTGGTGATTACAGATCACATGGATGATTGCTTGACACATCTTGTCTATTGAAGAAGTTTTTCTGGTATGATAATTCCTCTCAAGAATATGCTGATGTTGCAAAGAGTCTGAAGGCTTGGTTACTAATGTGCTTATGCTACAACTGTTGGATACACAACTACATTGTCCTATCTTTCTCTTCTCATATATTCCAGGGAAGCGTTCGAATATCTCAGACAGAAGTTGAGAATAGTCTCTGCCATGCAGAGAATCAGATCTGGTTAAATTTCAAAAGATTAAGTTGGATACACGGATTTCCTGAAAGACAGTCGCGTATATACGCGAGTTAATACACATAAAACCGCGTATGGTTAGTTGCTGACAGAATTTTTCTGAGTCAGCATTTTTCAGCACAGCAGCAGTACTATTTGGTATCTCTGATGATGTTTCATCTCTTATATTTCTGTTTCATTCTCTGATATTGGGTAAAGATGCCTTGATGATTGGCTGTTGAAAGTGTTCAGGTTGCACAAGCTAAGGAGGAGTTTTGGTCATATGGAAAGGATGCATTGGATGCACAGTCTCAGGGGAAGCATTAGCATTGCTGAATATAATGCATTGTTGGCATTATGATGGTTCTGAAATATGATCTCTCTCTTGAGGTCTTTTTGGTCTTGGTTATAAAAAGTCATATTTGTAATTTGATGAAAAGGTCATGTTGAGACCTATGATGTAAAATTGTAATATTCAGTCATGTAAGGACTTGTTCAAATGTGTAAACTCACTTGGTTGGGTACTTGAAGTCAAATTTGTAAACCCACTTGGTTGGGTAGTTGAATCAAAATGTGTAAACCCACTTGGTTGGGTACTTGAGTCACATATGTAAATCCAATTGGTTGGATCATTGATGTAAGTATGAGTCCTTGGTGATAGGAAAGGTCATAGAGTCATGTACTTCATTGAAAAAATATGTTTGAAGATTCAACATGAACTCAGGGGGAGCATGGTAACTTCATTTCACATCAGATCTGCAGAGCTCTTCTTTCTACATGAGAAGAAAAACCTTGCTTTGGTTTTGATCCGCCCTTTTCCCTTGATGTCAAAGGGGGAGAGTAGCATGGTGTTTTAATAGGGGGAGAATATCATGATGATGGTTATATTCAATGTATCTATCTGTTGTGGTGATCAAACACCATCATAGTTGCCATCAAGTCCAAAGGGGGAGATTGTTGGCATGTGTTTTCCTTGATGGCAACCTACTTGATGAAATGAGACTGTTGGCATGTGTTGTCCTTGATGGAAACCTACATGATGAAGTAAGATTGTTGGCCATATGATGCAAAGTGTTTTCCTTGATGGCAACCTACTTGATAAAGTTGATGACAATCTACTTGATGAGTTAAAGGGGAGATTGTTGGAAATATGATACAATGTATTGACTTTGATGGAACCTGCTTAATGAAGTTGTTCGTGTTGGAAACTGACTTGATAAGTTGTTAATAATGTAAATCTGATGTATCTACAGATCAGTTCAGAAGTAGCGGAAGAAAGGAACTCAGAAAGTGTTAGAATAAAGTTGAACAAGGTATGTCACAAGGCATACGCGGGTTTGTTGAGGCGAAGTAGCGTATGCACGCGGAAATATATGTGCCAAGTCGCATATGGATATTTGCGCTCTAAATTTATAAATCCAGGGGTGTTACCATGGTATTGACCCATTGTATTGAGCGCTTGATTATCTATTTGATCCCGTCCAGGAATACCATCGGAAGTGGTGTGGTTTTGACTCATGGTATTGATAAAGGCTAAATCTATATAAGGAGAAGAAGATCATTGTGCAAGGGTGTGCAGGAGTAAGGGTTGTGAATGAATAAATCTCTCTAAGGAATATCTGCATGGAGGAAATCTGTTCTTGATTGATAGATCTGAATCTATGATGCACCAATGAAGAAAATGATGAAGAGGGATCTCTAGATCTGCAATGTATATGTATTTTCTAGATCTGTTTATGGAATGTTTAGATCTGAGATGAGGCGAAATACCTTCTGAAGTAAAGGATGAAATCTGAGTTGTTTATCTGATCTGAAGAGCTGCACAGTCCTGAAAAGTTACAGATGTATATGCAGGTTAGCTTCAGCAAAAGCGCGTGTATACTTGGGTCTGCTTAAGGAAAAGCGCGTATGGGCAGATAGGGTTTTCTGAAGAATGCACAGAAGTATACACGGGTTGGTCTGCATGAAAGCGCGTACATATGCATTTTCAGTGAAGTAAAAGCGCGTATGGAATCTAGGGTTTGCTGAAGTAAGTGGAATGAAATGTCTGATCTTTTCTGCTGTTTTACTGCTATCTATC
The DNA here is from genome assembly GCA_034641835.2 of Pinus albicaulis. Lineage (NCBI taxonomy): Eukaryota > Viridiplantae > Streptophyta > Pinopsida > Pinales > Pinaceae > Pinus > Pinus albicaulis. The sequence goes on along the minus strand of CM076583.1, from coordinate 860,517,424 downwards.
TATGATATATTCATACAGAACTGGGTTGTTTGAATGATGAATATGCTGCTGATTATGTTAATTGAAGATCAAGTTGATGGTTGATTGGTTGATGATTCAATGAATGAATTGATGGGGTTATAAATGTCAGTTTGATGAATGTTGAGCTTAAATGTGTGGAGTGGGTCCAGTCTGAAAATATGATGAAAAGTGGCCTACAAGATGTGTTGTATGGAAGCTGTTGGATCTAGTATGAAAATTGATGAAACGTGGTCTGCAGAGGTGCTGAAGGTCGAAGCCTTCAGTGAGGGGGTTGTAGCTCCCTTCCAGTGGTAGTTGGTAAATGAGTGCAGGGGGTAGTGGCTCCCTTCCAGGAGAGGCTGGTAAACGAGAGCAGGGGGTAGTGGCTCCCTTCCAGGAGAGGTACAGTAGCTTCAGCGAGGGGGTTGTGGCTCCTTCCGGGGAGAAGATTTGGTAAGCGAGATAAGGTTGTGTATACTGCGGTGGGTACTACGTCTTTGGTATGAGTCTGCTTCGATACATGGTTGTAAGATGTTTTCTTTATAATAAAATAGTGAAGGGCGAGACGACGACAGCGGTGGTTTCTCACGACTTGGGTTTCCACCTTAAATCTTGGTGTTCATGTGTGTTGCTTATGTGTGATGGTTTATTCTGTTGTTACTGCACATGCTTACTGCTAACTAAACATCTGATGAATGAATGATGCATAGGTCTAAGTAAAGAACTAAATGAATACTAAGATCTCTGTATATACGCGAGTTTTATGAAGTATATCCGCGTGTATACGCGAGTTGGTTTCAGGAAAGTAGCGTATGGGTTTTAGAGAAAGGAAAAGTAAAAATTTTATCAGTTAGCTCTAAATACTGATTCACCCCCCCCTCTCAGTATTTTTCCCAACACAGTGTTGAAATTTGTCTAAGAAAGACATGATTTCTATTTCCTTGTAATGTCTTTTCCTCTCCTTCATTGCTAAGGCACTCTAGCAATTTATTATAGTATTCCACCTTGTTTTTTTGGTTTTCATCTAGTCCATGCTAATTAAAGTGTCATATGTTTCCAACGCCAGTAGATTAAGGGTAGCTATTGTGGGCATGCCATGTAACTCGAGGGGCACAATTTCACTAACTGTGTTACCGTTGTTTGGTTCTTGTGGCTTGTTTGACCAACCACGACTTCATACGCGCCTTTCTTTACAAGTTTCACATCTTTGCAACCCTTGAGATAATATAAATAAAATAATAACCCAAATCAATTAAAATTGAAGTCTGATTGTCAGTAACCATACCTTCCATTTTGATCATAGAGGCTTGTTGATCTGCTTTCCTTTTGTCTAATGCTACATATATAAGGTACAGTCTAAGGTACATCATTCACTATCATTGCCTCTTTTACATCATAAAACTTCTTATTTTTTGTTTTTGGAGAGGGCAACCCCTTTGCTTTTGGTTCTTTCCACATCCCCAATAGTATAATGACCTTCTCTTGGGCTCCTTGATCTCTTCTTATCTCATTGATTTGGCACGATGATATCTACTAGCAGTAGTTAATTTTTTCTGAAATTTACCCTTGGTAGGAGTGGAAATATTAGCATTTTTTCCTCATTTCTTGTGTCCTAAGGACTATGGTCCTTTTCCTTTGAAACTTTTTTTTCCCTTCTTCAAGTTAGATCGGAATTCAACCATATGTTTAGAATGATTATAGAAATATTTAGCCTTTCATATGGTGTCCCCCAATGTCCTTGGCTCATCAAAATCAATCCTATATTGATAGGACTATGGTAACCCATTGAGGTATCTTTGTATTTTCACCTTCTCATCCTTTATATATGCCACATACCTCAACAACTCCAAAAATTTGTTAGTATAAGAATCCATGTTAAGTTTCCCTAGATTATGTTCATGGAACTCCTTAATTTTTTTGTTATAGTCTTCTCAAGCATGTAATTCTAATGGAAATTCCTCAAATATTCCTACCATTGATCAAATTTTCCATTCAAGCTAAGTGGGGAACAAAACAAGGAGAGTTAAAGGAGTAAGAAGTGAAGAGAAAGGGAGAGAAGGGTGAAAAAAGAGGGGAAAGAGGAGGACCTTGGGAAACACCAATATATATGTTTCTAGGTATGAATGGTGGGGACCAAATTTATTGATTAAGGGGAGCCATATTTTACTAATTTCAAGGAAACCATCTTGGTTTGGGTTATTATGATTTTTAATAATTTCCAAAGCCTCCCTAAAGTGACGTTTGAAATAACTATTCTACTTAGCAAGAATTTGGGTGTCTTCAATAGAGACATGATGTTTAGTTTTGACTCAGTGCTCTGTTAAGTCTAAGGAGTGGATGCATTTATGTTTAATATTTGTACTATGTTCTCTCGTTCTAGTCTTGAAAGATATCCTTGTTTCACCTATGTATGATTTTCCATAGGAACAAGTGACCTTGTAGAATCCTTTTTGCTAATGGATGTCAATATTATACTTAACAGATTTCATCTTATGTCTCAAAGTGACCAAGGGTTTAAAGAAAGTTTTAATATCATTTTTCTTCGAAACTCTCACAATTTTATCAATCACTCCTTGAATGTAGGGAAATTTTCCCTTTTGGTAGTGTTGTTCCGAGGGTAGGTGTGGCCTAAACTATTATTTATTCTGTTTGGGCATTTCTTAATGTCTTTTTCTTTATATCAAATACTCTTGAATACCTTTTTTAAGTGATCAAGTTCATTATCAAAATGATTTGAGTTACAAATTATATAAGATTTGATAGCTATGGTATTTAATATACCGATCTTATGAATTTAATATACCCTAGTCACTAGATCTTGTAGAATTTGTGACTCAAGAATCTCAAGCATGAACTTGATCACTTAACAAAGGTATTCATAATATAGGCTATAAAGAGAGGAACATTAAAAAAAATTGAATAGAAGCTTAGGCCACACCCACCCTCAGGAAAAAAGTACCAAAATGACATATCTTCCTTACATTCAAGGAGTGATTGATGAAATTGAGTTTTGAAGAAAAAGAACATTAAATTTTTCTTTAAACCCTTGGTCACTTTGAGACATAATATGGGTTCTGTTAAGGATAATATTGAAATCCATCAAGAAAAATGAGTCTACAAGGTTACTTGTTCCTGTGGAAAATTCTACATAGATGAAACATGGAGATCCTTCAAGACTAGAATGAGAGAAAATAATGCACACACTAAGCATGAATGTATCTGCTCTTCAACCTTAGTTGAGAACTTGGTAAAAACTAAACATCATGTTTGTGTTGAAGACCCCAAAATTGTTTCTAGGGAGAATCACTATTTCAAACATCACTTTAGGGAGGCTTTGGAAATTATTAAAAATCCTAATAACATAAACAAGGATGGTTGCCTTGATATTATTACAAGTTAGCGCCCCCCCCCCCCCATCAATGAATCTTGTCCCCATTCTAGTCATACATAGAAACATCTTTGTTTTTTACTTAGGTCCTCCTCTTTCCCCTATTTTTTTCTCATTTCTCTCCCTTTCTATTCACTTCTTCCTCCTTTAGCTCTCATTTTTTTGTTATGCCACTCTTCCCTCCCTCCCTTTTTGCTTCCTCTTCTTTTCCTTTCTTTGAGTGTCTCCTTTAACTCTCTTTCCTTGGCTCTTCCCTATCCCTTATATCTTCCTTTTATTCCCCTTATTTTGTCTCCTTCCCTTTCTTGGTTATGGTTCTTATTTTTGTTCTTGTCCCTATTTTTCTTTCTCCTTCCCTCCCTTCCTCCTTTCTTCCCTTCCCCTTTCCTTTCCCTGCTTCCTTCCATTTCCATTTTCCTTGTAATTAATGTTTTTAGGATTTACTAATTATAATTTTAATTAACTCAATTATTTATTATATGTTTACCTAATTCTTATTAATATATTATTAGCTATCTATCTATGGTTTTACTAACTTCCCCTATAGTAAATATTTTGATATTTTTTCTTTAATTAATCATTTTTTTTGTCAGTGGGGTAGGTTCTTCTTCATTCATTCAATTTAAGAGCACATTACATCCATAAAAAAATATGTTTGATGGCCTCAACCTGCCCTATGGGAAACCAAGTATGTTGATCACTAAAACACATTGTATGTCATCCAAAATCTGAAAGTTTTATGTCTATCCATCAAGGCCTTATATGCCTAAATATCTACACACCATTTTCTACTTCTATATCTACATAATTCTATAGTAATCGACATATATACTGTAAAACCAACGAAAAGGCCAAAAAAGCTAAACATGATAACATATATTAATCTGAGGACTCCACAGGGGTTGGGTCATTTGCACTCAAACGTGGAAGTTCTAACTGGGGGAGACACAGAATGTGTTCCTTAATGTGTCCAAGGCATTTGTTCTACTGCTGAATATGGACCTTGATCAACTATAATTCTCTTTGAATTTCCTGCAGCCCCTGATCAAGATCCCTTGCATTCATCTAAGGGGTCATAATGGCTCTGGCCACCAGACTCTTCATAATCCAATATAAGTGAACAATATGTTTGTAATGGGTGGTACGCCCATGGATGTTCCTCAGGTCTGGGACAATATCCCTCTAATATTCCACCTTAAATTTTATGGTTGCCCGACGGTTAAGATCTATCTCCCAATTTGTAATTAGATGTTTAACATCTAGTGGAGTACCCGCATTGTAGGCATACGGGCAGAAACGTGAAGCTGGGTTACACTTTTGTGAGAATCAAGGGCCGAAATTTTTTTTCGGCAATAGTTCGACCGAACATTTTATAAAGTTCGGCCGAACTCGTGATTCCGTTTAGATTGACGACACACTGACGGCGCGGGAAAACAAAATTTTTGCCGAAGATGGGAAAACCAGCAACAAAAGTTCGGCCGAACTTCCAACAAAAGTTCAGCCGAACTTTGAGTTCAGCCGAAATTTTACTTTTAAAATAGTTCGGCCGAACTTTTACTTTTAAAATAGTTTGGCCGAACTAGTTTCTATAAATAAATTGTCCGCGAATTTTATTTTTTTACTAGTCTCATTATTCGCGCGTAATTTCTTCACTTTTGCTGCTGGTCTTTTCGCATGTTTGTCCGCGCTGTTTCTCCTCCAGTCCGCGTTGTTGCTCCTTTCGTCGACACTGTTCGTCTACTGGAAGGTATGTTTCTCCTCCCGTCCTCGCGGAATGTTGCTGTTGTTATGACATTTTTTGTGAATGAGTGTAATAGACATTTCTTTCGTTTCTGTTACCGCAATCTATATATAGCTTTGGTTTCAAATATTATAAAAACTTTTTTGATATGGTTGAGAGAATGTGATACTCGCTCCACTCCACTGTAGAGTCTCATCGTAGAAATAAGAGGCCACCCAAAGATATTTTAGGTGTTGTGTCCTTTTCTTTGTTTATGTTATCTTTAGTTACTGAAGCAAATGATATGAGCTTGCTGCCAAGTGAAGGCGTATCCAATTGAGGAGAGTACTTTTAAATAAGTCTGGGTAAAATGCAAGGGTATAGTATATACACAAAGATCTGAAGGAGTTATTCTCTTTATTTTAGTTACTGGCATTTTTGAGCTTGTGGTGTATCCAATTGAGTAGTCCCTTACAGAGAGTGCATTTATGCACTCATTCAATGTGAAATTCATAATCTGTTAGGAGTTTGAGGGAAAAATTATAAAGAATAGATTCAGAGTCTACATAAAGATGCTTGTTGTATTAATTTAATGTATTGACTTGTATCATGATTGAGAAGGAAAAACAACAGAAATTTCCATTAATCAGATTTCAAATATGGTTGTACATCCACCGTTACCTATGATATAATTCTTAAGATTTGATCAAGGTGTACCTCCAACAGACTTCTTCATATCTGCAATGGAAATCCACTTGATAACATTGCTATACGTTCATTGTTACCTACCGCAGATTCCTTTAGACTAGAGGATCACGTTGAAAACATGGCCATCCCTCCGCTGCTAGGTCGCCCATACAGCTTCACAAATGGTAATTATCTTGCAGACAATGATGTACCTCCATAAAATTTCTTCAGATTTGGTGATTGTTATGACCTGGAAAATGAGGCTATATGTCAGCCACAGTTATTTGAACATGACAATGGTGATTTACAAGCTCAGGAAGATCCAAGTCATGATGAACAAGTATCAGAAGCGGGATACACAATTGGTATTCTTGTGTCAAGTAGATATGTCTATATACAGACCGATAATTTATGTGAGCCTATTTTTACATCCACAGTAATATGATCTAGCTGTCAAGAAAATTTTACTATTAGAAATAAAATAAATAAACCTAAACACTTACATAAATTATGTTATAAAAAATACATGCCATTTTTATATGTCTATACCATATAAACTAAAACTCTTTATGTTGTCTTCCCATTTCCTAACAATTTGGTGGTATCATAGCAATATGCACTCCCATATGAGCACCACTCTATTCGTAATCCTGTACAAATTTGTTGAACCTAGGCATGCCAGAAAACCCTACTAATGTTGGTTTTCAATTGTACTATTATATCAAATTTCTACAAATGTCAGGTCTTTGTGATGCACTAGCTTGCTAATTCTGCTTTATATAAAAGATACCTGAGTTTTTGGGTTACCTGAAATAGGGAAATGGGTTTAGTTTTCAAAACCGCTAGAAAGATACTTTAAAAGTTCTAGTGATTGGGGAAACAGTGGTGTGTCATGTTTGTGAGAGAGTGATTAAGTATGGAAAAGTTCTAAACATTCTAAACATTTTAATAATGTTCACATAGTTGACATTCCTTTGGTTTCTGTTACCGCAATCTGTATATAGCTTTCAATGATAATAGAAAATTATGAAAACATATTACAGATCATATTTATTATAAAGTATCAGAGATTTTTTTATATATATTGCATAGTGTTTTTTATTATAAAATATATAAAATACAGTTATTTTAATTAGGAACATGTTAACAACGATCCTTATTATTTCCTACACTCCCTTCGTATACAATCCTTTTTAGTGGGAAACAAATTATTGATTTATCCCTTGCACTCTGTCGTTGAGGGCTGGAATATGGTAAAAGTGTTTCACTGTTAGTTATTTATTTTTTTATAATTTTACATTATAAAACTGATTTTTTTAAATTATAAAACATATATTTTAATTATTTCTAAAAATATATAAATATTTTATATTATTAGTATTTTTTGAAAAATATTAATGTATTTTTTAATATTTATAAATGTTTATGAAAATCATTTCAACACATTGTTCACTTTAATAAATTTAAATATATAATGTTTGACTGAAAATATGACTAAGTTGTGGATATTCCGAGTCCTACATCTGAAAAATATATAATGGTTTTTTTATATTAATATATGTCTAAATGTATCTAAAAGTTATATGTATTTTTTTTAGGTTGGAGAAGTGTAGATGTTTATCAATACAAAATTTTGTTATTTAATAGTCAAGTTTTATAGTTATTATAATGAAATAGTTTCTCACAACAAATTTGATAAAATAAGTGAAATCTATATAATGAAGATTAATTTGTATTTAAGTTTTAGATCTTTTAATAACTAAATTTCTATTTAAATGAATAAAACAATCAAATGTAAGAAATAGAAAACATAATGAAACACAATGTAAGAAATAGAGAACATAATGAAACACACACATACATATCTACAATCAACACAATTATTTTCCTAGGAAATCCTTACGGGAGACAAGCAACCCTAAAAAGTAATGATGCTCTACTCCTTTTTCCCTAGGAAATCCTTATGGGAGAAAAACAACACTAAAATGTAAACATGCTCTACTCTCTCTTTTCTAGTATGGAAAATATGTAAGTACAAAGAAAGAGGTAATATCTCTAGAGTTAGCTAAGACTTTTGGCGTGTAAGGTTGCTATAAAAACTTAACTTCATACATTTTTCTCTCTAACTTCACACTCCTAGTTGTATTTTCAACTATGGAACAAAATAAAATAACACAAAATGGAACTCTTATTCCTCCTAGTGGCCAAGTATTTAACATAGCGTGATAGCCAACTAGGTGTAAGATTTGACTCCATCAACCATTAACGAGGTTTGTGATTTTAGACCTTTTAGAGTCTTGTTAAAATTTCACATGTAGCTAGCTTGCTATGCATGAGTAATGGGGCTAAAATGACATTCTCTCATACCATGGTGGTCAACATGATAGTTCAACTTACTAAAGACATAAATTTTGAATGAAATTAATTTGATGTTTTTCTTGCACCATTGGATATGTCTGTAAGTGTAGAATAATGGTCAAGATTTCGGCACAAGGGATAATCGTTTGACCCCCAGAAATGTCATTTAATACCTCAAAATGACTTCAAAAGGTTTGACCCCAATTCTCCACCCACCATTAAAATGACCCTACAAGTTGATTCTTTCAGTTTTTTCACTCTATAAGCGTCAAAATATATGACAAATAATATAATTATCCAATCTAGATCATTATTTAATAATTTGTTAAAATTATGAGTAAGATATACATCATGGAATTTAAATAAATAGCGTTAATTCATTGAACACCCTTGTACATTATTTGTTGATACTTTGAAAGTAATACGTTTTGAAAAATAATTTGTTTTTTGGATTCTTAAGATTATGTAACTTTCGAACCATAATTACAAATTTATTTATTTTTTTACTTATCATTTAGTTGCTAAAAGTTGAAGAATTTATGTTGGTAAATAATTAATTAGGTCTATTTAAATCATTTACCACTTTTGGGATTTTTGTTTTCGTGGTTTCATTCATAATTTCACTTTTTTGCAAATTGTCAATTTCAATTTTTCACACCACATGTGCACAATCGAAGGACCTAAGGTCTTTCCCCTACCAAAGTATTTTATTTTAAAACATGTTTTCTTGGTGATATGGGTGATTTAGAAATGATTGGGAGAGAGAAATTCCTCATTTAATACACAATATGTTTGGTTCATGCCATTTTATTCTCATGATTAGGTTGTAATCATGAGGCTCTCACTCAAGAGTGGACCTTCCCAAAATCTTGTGACGTCTTGTCACAAACAAAACCATCAAATTGAAAAACACATCATGCAAGAAACATAGCTCGCTGACATATCATTTTTCTCCTTCAAAGAAAAAAAATTCACATCATGTGAATATCTCCATGTACTCTTACATATTGGTGTACAAAACCATCAACCAAACACAAGTCGACAAAACATGCCTCTTCAAAAAATTGACTCTCAAGTCAAATAATAGCTCATGTACAAATTTCCATATTTGTTGCATTTAAGTGTGTCAACATAACTCTACCTTCAACACCTTGCTTCATGCAACATGCGCCATACTTTGAATTTGCAAAGAAATTCATGAAACATCAAAATACATGCAAGGCCTTAATTGGATAATAAATCTAACCATCCGTTACCAAACCATTTCAATGGCCCGCTTCTTTTAGCTGCACTTCATCATCATGTGAATCATCTTGACCCTCATCTATTATGGAATCCTCTTTTCCATTATTGTCATTATCTATTTCCACCTTCTTCAAATGTTGTGGATGACTTGTTGGATACAAAGTCCAACACTTGTCTACAAGGTGACATTTCTTATGGCAATGAGTAATAAACAATTGCAACTTATTTTCAACATCATTTTCCTTGTCCAATGGGCCTTTGAATTTTTGCCTCATTTATTTAGAAAGTTTCATGTGCATGGATATCTTCTTCCAACATCTATAAACATTATGATTATTCAAACCACAAAAGGAACATGCAAGTTCTTTTCCAAATCTTATGTGAATATTTACCATGTTTATCATAATCAAAAGCAATTTGATTAGAGGCAAATTTATACCTTGAACATTCACCGTTGTCGCCTTCTTGAGGAGGTGAATTTGATGAGGTAGTGGCTCTCCTCTGAACACTAGCAATGAATTCAATGACTTTAGAGATTTCAACATCCTCTTCTTTTACATTCTCATTAGCTGCATGATTATTAACATCTTCTTGCAAAGTGGGTGTCAAACTTTTCCATTCATCATGAACACAAACTTCACAAGCTTGAGGTAATGAACACGAAAAAAAATTCCTTCTTGGAACAGCTTCATGTGCCTCCTTGGCTTTGGAGCATTCTCCATCATGTTTTGCATAACCAAGACCCAAATAATTAGGCCCTTCCTCAACAACATTTGGCTCAACTATGCCTTGTACATGTTTGCCTTTAACCCTTTACTTTCATAGCACATTTTCATCAAAAATTTGGACCTTATTCCTCTAGTGTGTCTCTCAAAAGCACGTACACATTCATTTTGATTAAAATAGTTCGGCCGAACTAATTTCTATAAATAAATCGCCCGCGAAGTTGTTTTGTTTACCGGTTTCATTATTCCCGCGAATTTCTGTCACTGTCGCTGCTGTTCGCGCGTTTTCGCTCCTCCTGTCAGCGTTGTTGCTCCTCCCGTCCGCACTGTTGCTCCTTTCGTCGACGCTTTTGCTCCTTTCATCGGGTATGTTTGACCTTACCGTTTTCAAATTTTTCACATGTATTTGAAAAATTATTCACTGGGATATACTGCCTCTTATGTATTTGATTATTCTTCACTATTTTCAAACTCTTTAAACTTCCGTAGACTATTCGCAATCTGCATACTTCATTTAAAAAATTTAATCTCAACAGAAAACAGGAAATTTATGTAGAAAAGATGCGAAACCGAAATTGCATAGGCCCAAAGTAAGAATGAATATATGATCAAACATTGTATAAAAATATTACCTGTGCCAGGAGTGGCCTTTTACAAATCCGGAAAGCATCTGGTTCCACATTCATTCCTTCGGCAGATGCTGCCTTGTAGATACCATACATCTGTCTAAGGTTAAAATCATACAAGAAGAGCTTCATTCTGGGCTTCACCTTTTCTACAAGCTCCTTTTTGGTTGGTGGCAACCCAAACACTTTGTATCGGAAACACTCTTGCTTTGTTTGAGAATTACACATAAAAATCAAGCCGACAAACTTATCTTTGCCACTGCCATCTTCATTGTTTGCTTCCTTTCCGCCTTGTTTTTTATTCTTATTTTGATCAACCTTTGACACAGCAGGGTTAGATAAACCCTTGGGTTTGTTCTCTGTCTCTATTTTAACAGTCTTATCCACAACATTAACCTTTGACACAGCAGGGTCAGATAAACCCTTGGGTTCGTTCTCTGTCTCTATTTTAACAATATTATCAACAACATTAGTTGGTGCTGCATCCTGCCACATATATCCACATATTTGTTTTAGGCATTTGTAATCTTCCTTAGACTATCCATGATAAATTTACACTATATATATATATATATATATATATATATATATATATATATATATATATATATATATATATATATAAGTTAGATTGATTTTAGATGTATAATAGAAATGTTGTAATGTCATGTTTAACATGTTGACTATGTCAAATTACACAAAAATAAAAATAAAAGTAAATTAAATAAAAAATAATAATAATAATAATAATAAACTATAAAAACAGCCCATGGTATTGACCTTATTTGAAAACAACTTCCCTAGCTACCAATGTGTCCATGTCTGAGCCATTGGATCAAATTTTAGGCCATTAGATCCACAAGTAAATAGTTTTATATATATGTTTTTTTTTTTAATGTTAGTTTTTTCTTTTTCTTTTTAATAAGTTAGATTGATTTTAGGTGTATAAAACAACCCATGGTATTCATGTGGAATATAGTTTATTAAATTATTTCACAGGAAATGATTTATCTTGATCAATAATGATGAATGTTCATAATTCTCATTTCTTAAATAACACTAAATTTACTTTTAATTACTTAGTTGTAATAGTTTGTACCTACATAACAGTTTGTAACTACATACATAATCTATCCAATTTTTTTTGTTAATGAATATCAAATTTCTTCTATTAAAAAAATATCTCTCATTGCTTTCTTAGTAAACTTGTTTTTACTCTCTTGAATTGATGAAAGCAATCATTGTTTCATATAGGAGCATTTACTTCTAATAAGAAAATTGTGATACTTTATATTATACCTTTTTAGTTTTTTAATGATTCAATTAAGATTAAAATTTGTATGTTGTCATGAGGAGATTTTTTATTTTTCATGTCAATTACCTTTTATAACTCTAAGAGGTTCTTAATATTGCCTTTGTTTGTAATAAATGGAACTCAATTATATATTTAAAAATATGATTAGGTAAGAGAATTTTAGGATTTTAATTTTTTTTGGAAGTTGACAATGTGAATTTTTATTTACCAAAAGTTGGCTCCCATGTTCAATACCTCCCCATGGGGTTTGAAGATAATAGGTAATGGAAATTCAATGACATATAAAACAAATAATTTATACATCAAAAAATCAATTCTTTGGCATTCAATTCTTTATTAATATAATTGTTTTAATTAGTGGGGAGTACAATAATTTTTTAATCAAATAATAGGAGAAAACATATTCACAATATAATTTATTTGAATAAATATATGTGTGTCAAATAGTTTAAGAAGAACCTAGATTTGTAATTATAAAATATAAAACTATAACTTAAAATTGTGAAATTACTTTGTATTTTTTGTTTCTTATGTATATAGAGAAAGAATAAACCAAGTTTGGAGTTAAGAAAATAAACCATAACATAAAGAACAATATCTCCTTCCAAAAATGTCTCCATATTAAAATGGCATTCACTTTCTTGTATACCAAGACTATTGTTATTAATATACAATATAAAATTTATTCAAATATGTAGATGAACTTGGAGTAAAATCTATTTTTGTTCATAAAAATTCTCTTTATTTACATATATGCTAGATAGATTGTACTTGAATGTATTTAAAATATCTTATTTGAGTTACATGCTCATTTCATGCTTCTTTCAGAGGATTATTAATCACCAATCGATTTTCACCCCCAATTTCCTATTTCAATATCTATAACAAATTTTTTATATATGTGAACATATTATGTTGGTTTATATATTGGTTTATATATAACAAAATTTTCTGGTTGATAATTCTTATCATCAATATCTTTGAAACCTCCACGACCTGCTTCCATGGAAGAAAAAAATGCCTTTCATTCCTTCACAATGGCTCCTTTGCAAAAACTTATTTCTTTTAGGCGACTCTTTCCTATGCTATTTCCTTACATCGTTTCTTTTGCAACATGTGGTGCAATTGCTAGTATTAATTCATGTTAAAATATTTTATTCATAGCTCATATTGGTTTTTGTAAAATTATATTATTTAAGATAGACTTCTAAATATTGTATTTATTACTTGAAGAGTGAAGGTGAAATTTCAAAAAACGAGTTAATTGTTTTGTTAATATATTTTTATTTGTTTATTTATATGGTTATTTAATTTTTGTTTTTTGTTTTTTTGAATATGAGCTAAAATTATTTTAATTATTTTTTTGAAGACGTGACATACTTAAACATGTGGACCTCATACTGGATTGTAGAATGAGCTTCTAGGCTCAATAATGTATAGCAAAACCAATATAACACTGCTTAAAAATGATAACTGCGAGAAATAGCCATATGAAATCTGATGCTATATGTTCTTGTATTATTCTGCAATGTTAGTTGTTGATTGGATGTAGAATTGCATTACAGCCAACAATATTATTAAGGATTGGGTGTGATATAATTATCTAACAAGTAGTCATGTATAATCACCGCTGCTTTGTAGACACAACAGAATATATCACATTAGAAAAATATATACGAAAAATAACATTCTTATTCATATATATATATATATATATATATATATATATATATATTAAACAATTATATTTTGGTTCCGTTATGATTTTCCAGGGCAGATATAAGGTTATTTTGGTTACTGACATTCTGATTTTCCAAGGTAGAGATAAGGTTTTTTTGGAGGATGTTTCTAATAACATAACAAAATTCATTAGCAAAACAGAAAAGGAGTTAAAGAGAAGAAAGAACTAGAAATAAAAATAACATTTGAAATAGGCTGGGAGCGTGAAAGGAAAGATTCAGCAAAAAAAACTAAAAGGAAAACCTAGAATATGCAAAATTTCGCACTCTATTAAAGTGAAATAAAATAGTATAATAAATATAGGGATAAATGATAATTAAATTAATAAGAATTATTATAGGGATAAATGATAATTAAATTAATAGGGATATGTTGATGTAGTAGAAATTAATTAAGATAATAAAAGTAAAAATATATTAGATACTAAAAATGTTTTATAATAAGAGAAAAGGGATACAAGTTATTTAAAATAATAAATACTAAAAAAAATTACCAATAAATATTAAAAAAGGAAAGGGAAATAAAATAAATGATTAATTACCCTTATCCCTATCCTATTGAGATCATGCCAAGAAATCCAGATTGGGATTCAGAAGATGGACGAAGCGTCGAGAGATAAGACCAAGAGGTGGCCATTAGTCAGTCTGCACATGCAGGAACGTCGAGCAGTTAAGGCTTGAGCCACGCAGATTTTGAAGGGATAGGGCACATGAGGGAAGAGGCACTTCGCCAAGGCGTTTCTGTGGGAAGAGCCTCAATTAAGGAGCATTTCTATCCCAAGCTGGTTTTGTGGCTTAGCTCTGTGGTGTTGGTGTTTCTCCATAATGCTAGATAGCTCGCGATGGAGGTGTTTCTTGTTGGATCCGTCAACGCTTTCTGGCTGTATGGAAAGCAATATTGGGTATGTATCTTTTCTTAACTCACCTCTAGGTCCACGGAATGCCTAACGTAGTCGGGATAATGGAAGGTTTGTGGGCTACTCCGAAATGGTTTGTTTTGGAAGTCATTTGTATGTGGTTTCTTGTCCATAACAATTCTATATTCACCGTGTTGTTTCTATCCCCATCTTAGTTGTGTTTGACATTATCCTATCCCGCATGGGAATTTTTCTCTCTTTCCATGGGGGTTGGGTAGGTTAGGCTCCTGGAGGCCTGAAAAAGGCAGGTGATTCTCTATGTGGTGGGATTTTCTCTAGGTTTTGTTGGTCAATTGTCTATTCTGGCTCTTTGCGTTCCATGGCATGGTTTGTTTGAGGCTGCAGTCTGGCGATGAGATCTTTACTATAAAAATTGTTAAATTTTCTATTGTAATAGTAAGGGATTGTTTTATGGTTTCTCTGTGCAATGGGTGTTTCACCTATCATATACATGGTGGAGCGTTCCACCTTGGGACGAAACTGGATCTGTTTAGGTGGCTCAATTCTGACTTTGAATGTCTTGTGTTTCTCTCTAATGGTAATATAGCAGGTATTTTTAATACATGTGTCTATTGTGACTGCGTGAGAAATTATTGGTTCTTGCTAGTGTTAGTGCTTCTTTACTGGCCTAGTCATGCTCAATGTGACAACGTTCCTTTTGTGATGGCTCGGGGTGCAAAATCGTTGAGTTCTGGAGGTCGAGGTAACGACCATTTTCAAAGGAAGAATATGGACGGAGAATCGCCATTTGAAAAACCCCCAAATAGGAGTGGTCAACGCGTCGATGCTCAAACTTTCATTTTGCGATAAAAAAAAAAGTTGTGAGAAATTTTGTTAGCTTTCTATTACTTTTTTTTTGAAATTTTTTTATGCAGATTTGATATGTCAACTTAGCGTTTCTTTGAGTGTGTGTTTCTTAACAATCAAAGGATTCATTAGAAGTCATGTTATGACGCAATGTTGTATTCATTGAAAATTTGTGTTTTTGAGAAAACAAAATGTGTTACAACAATCTAGATAGAGTCTACTTTGGTTTCGTTATATTTACAAAGTCAATGGATGCATATCATAATTACTAGAATTTTTTGAACTGGTCCAATACGAAAAACTGCGTATTTTAGATATGTTTCGCGACGCAAGAAATTTCTTAACATATAAGTTATAAACTAAAAATCTAAAAGCTACCCATTAGAGACGATGGACCAATGTAATGCCCCATAATTTTTCCAATTTTTTTTACAATGTATTTTGGGAGATACAAAATTTTGATTTCACTGAATCACAATGACCCTCAGAAATTGTTTGCACCCATTTTATTAGAAAAATAATTAAAATTAGTAAACATTTATGAAATTCCATAAAAGTTATATTTCCTGAAAGTAGATTCAATTTTGAAAATGCTTGTCTTGGTTCCGAAAGTTAATTAACAACCTTTCATGGAGTTTAATCGGTCCCAAGTTGCAGAAACATATTCAGAGCTTGGTTTTTGCATAACTGGTGACACATTAGTTCGGCCGAAATATGTTTTGCGCCGACGGCTCATTAAGTCTAACGACTTAATAGTTCGGCCCAAATTTTAATCAAAAGTTCGGCTGAACTATTGTATAACTTTCCGTCGGCCGGAAAGTTTTGCGGAGCCCCTACTAAAACACATTTCGCGGCAATATAAATTGCCCCAAAATCATTCACAATTTTCGCACATTTCGCACATTTCATCTGATTTTACAAAGATCTTGGTTTGGGTTTAAAAAAATTTCTTCAAAGTTTGGATTTAAGAGCATTTCTTGGAAGCAAACTGATTTTACAAAGAATTGTTTTGGGTTTAAAGAATTTTTTTGGAAGACATTTCTTGGAGGCGGCCTGATTTTGCAAAAAATTGTTTTGAACTTAAAAAAATTTATTGGACGTACATTCAAAAGACATTTCTTGGAGGTATGTACGTGTTTTGAGTTGAAGTAAATCTTTTGAGCTTCGTTTCATTTTTATAAGACATTTTTCTCTCGAATTTTTTAAAGTAAGTGTTTTGGATTGGAGTAAGTATTTTTTGCAAAAAATTTAAACTGAATTTTTTTAAATTATTGTGATATTTTTTGTAATTGAGTTATTGTCTAATTTTTGAAGGAAATTTTTTGAACTCATACCCTATTATCATGGGAAATCGAAGAACTTGTGCGAGAAAATATGATCGAAAAAGAGACCCTGAGGGACGTAGAAAAGAGACGAGACAATCTCGCAAAAGAAAGTTAGAAGCCCTCTCAAATATTGAAGAGGAAAATCAACCTCAAGCAGAAATTGAAGCAGGTATGTAAATGTAAATATTATGATCTATTGATATATTTAAAATTTTCCTAATGTAAAATGTGAAGTTTAATTTTTATTTGATGAACTAATTTGAAAAATATTTTGTTTAATGTAAACAGACAGAGATATTCCTCAAAATATTGAAGAAGAAAATCAACCTCAAGCAGAAATTGAAGCAGGTATGTAAATGTAAATATTATGATCTATCGATATATTTAAAATTTTCCTAATGTAAAATGTGAAGCTTAATTTTTATTTGATGAACTAATTTGAAAAATATTTTGTTTAATGTAAATAGACAGAGATATTCCTCAAAACATTGATGATGAGATACAAGGTATATATATATATATATATTAAACACATGCACATATCATTGAAATTATAGATATATTTATTAATTTAGTTATTTATTGAATATGTACTATTTTTTCGAATATGTACATATGAAATCACTATCGATAATGAGATGTTAGAAAATGTTGACACTCACACATATGGAGATAAAAAACCTGACCATGCTATACGATATCGTGTTAACTGCATTTTTTAAAAGTATTTCTTAAATGAGCGGGTGACAGTTCAGGCTCAAATGTTGAAAGGTCTTCTATCATTAAGAAATTAAAAGAAGCTACGACACTATTGGGTATTCGAAAATCAACCAAAGATAAAAAAATGAAGGAAGATGTGATAAAAAATATGAGTGGTGCTATAAAGTCAATTAAGAGATCTAGAGAGAAAGATGTTTCAATTGTACGTAGAGGAATACAGATGGCAATGGTTTCATCAAGTACTCAAGAGAATCATTTGGTAACATCTATGGCACGAGCACTGGGAACCTCGCGAAAAAATTTGCACAAACATCGGAAATTTCGGCTGCAAATAGATGTAAATGATGAACTCACTTGTTGGAGAGCTATTTGTAGGCAACCATACAAAGATAGACTTGGAGAAAATGTTAAAAAAATAATATATGAATATTGGAAGAACAATTCGCGTGTTTCACCAACTACAAGACATGTGATGCGAAGAAGAATAGCACGAAATTAGTACGAAGAACATGAAAAACATCTCTTGGAAACCACTCAGATAGAGTTATTCAACAAGTTCAAAAAAGAGAATCGTCAAATTCATGTTTCACTCAGTGCTTTTGTTCAACAAAAACCATGGTATGTAAAACCTATCATCGTACGCGACACTTGTTGTTGTCGTTATCATGTGGAATTTGAGTTATATTATGACACATTCCTTGATTTCGGTAGAACATTATGGAAGGATTCACCTCCTCTTTCCACTATTCGTGATTTCATATCTCAAATTCTATGTGAAAGAGAAAGCGATGAACTATTTTACAAAAAGAATTGTGTTGGTGGTAAAAAATGCAATGATTGTGGAAATTTGACTAAATTTCAAAACAAATATCGTATTGATATAAATGATCAATCATTGTCCAACATGAAATTGAAATGGAAGAGATATGAATATATCGATACATCGATTCAAGGTGCAAATAGTGTTAAAAGAATTGAATACTAGACATCTAAATTTTTCTCGATAGACTTTTGGAAGTTTGAGGTAGAAATGGCAAATACACCAAGCATTCCCATAGAGCTCGATGGCAAGACTTGCAATTCAAAAAATCTCGTAATTTTTTTCCACCATGGACCATTTTTCAAAGGATTTATTTTGCAGAAAACTACACATTTGTTCCAAAAAAGAAATTCAGAGTGAATACTATCATTCTGACCAAGTCTCCATGCTCGTCCATATTCTATATAGACATGCTGAACAAAATGTCGATCATATAGAAAGCACGAGTGAAAATCGACATATCATTAAAGAATATCATTTTTATATCAGTGACGATCGTACACATGATACATGTTTTGTAAAACATTGTTTTGGAAGAATTTATGATTCATTGAAAAATCGTGGAATAACATTCAATGAACATTGGATATGGTCAGACAGATGCGCAGGTCAATTCAAATCTGCACGATCATTCTTTTGGTTGTGTTGTCTTCATAAGAAAACCTGCATTAAACATTGTTGAAATTTCTTTGAGACTGGCCATGGAAAAGGAGAACATGACGGTGCAGGAGCATGCATAAAACGAACGCTTCGAATATATCAAATGAACCACTCTGCAAGTCGACTTGTGAACGCTGAAGAAGTTGTTCAATGGTGCATCGCTGCTCTAAGCCATGAGAGAAACCCATCAAGAGAAGTGTGAAGGTACATTCAATTTAATTTATATTGGAAATATAATTTTAAACATTGTACATTTATCATGCAATGATTATCTTTGATTGTATTTTGATATCATATTTACAAATTCTTCTTCTAATTTTCCATATAAAGATTTTTCTGGCATATTGGAATCGAAGACATAGATAGATCAATTGGAAATAACTTTGAAACAATAAAATGGACTCGAAATTTGCAATCAATTCAAACAAAGTCATCCAGAAATGTGTTTGCATTGGATAAAAGAAAATATTCTTGTTTTTGTGATGTTTGCATAGACAACACAAAATCCAATGACGTTTGTGAAAACAAAATGTATGTGAACGATTGGAAACATACAGAGCTAAATATAAAGGGAAAAATGTCTGTTGCAATGTTTGAAGAAATGCAATCAGAGGAAACTACAATATCATCCAATGGTGATAGAGTTTCTGATCTTGTTAGAGAAGGTAACATTTGAATTACTTTCTAATGATTTAAAAATCTAGAAATAAATTTAAATATGTATAATTTTGTTAAGTTTATTTTATTGTGCAGGAGATGTTTTTGCTGTAATTGCACCTATTGACAACGATGAAAATGTGAAGTATTTTTTGATGCGTTGCACTGAACGAAAAATGAAATTATTACAAAACTATAATGATCATGGATTTCAATATGACAGAGGGTCTATTATACTGAAAGGTTATTTTTTCAGACAAACTCATCAAAGTGGAGACTTTGTTTACTTTGAAGACTATGAACCTCATTCCATAATTTTTCAATATAGTCATTTGGTGTGTGCAACGCGCATAAAGTTGATAGAAGTTCAATCAAAGAAAAAATCAAAAATTAAGAGATGGAAAATGTCGAAATCCGATCATGAACGGATTATTGAAGATGGAATTCCATTAGAATTTTTTTGAGTGAATTTTCCAACAATTTATTCTCTTTGGATTAAATATGTTTTAAAACTTCTAGTACTCAACTAAGAATTGAGCTTCTTATGTTATTTGTGCAAGTGTTTGCACATGTACAAATTGTTTTGGTACAAGCACGTGCTCTAGTATCAACTGAAAGTAGTTTTTCTATACATGTGCATTCATGAAAAATGTTATATGTATTGGATATATATATATTCTAGAATGAAATTAATTGTTCTAGTTTTACTATGTGTATTGATGAAAAATTATTTATGTACTCAATATATATATGTTCTAGAATGCAATTAACTGGAACTAGTTTTTCTATGTGCATTGATGAAAAACTAGTTGGATTTTCTGATAAAAAGTATGGACACAATGTAAATAAATCATCTGCAGTATATTTTTGTATGAAAATTCCTTCCAGACAAGATACTCGGAGCACTTCTCCGACTTTTGGTGGGATTTGACCCACATCTCTAATCCTGATTGAAAATCTAGTACAAAATTTGCTTGTCCAATGGTCGGATATGTTCAATGTGCATTGATAAAAAATGTTACTTGTCTTGGATAGATATGTTCTAGAATGCACAATTAATTGTTCCAAGTAGTTTTTCTATGTGCATTGATGAAAAACTAGTTGGATTTTCTAGTAAAAAGTTTCCACAATGTAAATAAATCGACAAGGCTACCTATTTGAGTGCATTAACGACATTGACCCAAATTCAACAAACATATATATGTACTAGACTTATATTTCCAATCAAAATTAAAGGGATAATTTGTACATATATATACTTCTTTAAACTATTTTTTCAATTAGAGCTCAATTGATACATGGTTAGTTGAATTGAAAAGCTATGTTCTTCGTATTGGAAATTTTTTCATTCAAACAAAACTACATGGAGAGATCAAAAGCAATCTTAAAATTCCAAATGTACTTCAACCATCCAAAAGGTATTTGTGCAAAATTACTTGACATGCCATGCCAATTATAGTGAACAACTATCCAATAGAAACATTTAACATTATATACCACATGTGCCAAATGTAGATTGAAACCATCCAAAACTTTAAAATTTTAAAAACTTTTGATAATATATCGTGCAACATTAAAACATTAAACATCACATGCGAAATGTAGATTGAAACCATTCAAAACTTGAGTTTAAAATACTTTTTGATTATATATAGATCGTTACTTCACATGCCATGCCAATTATAGTTCAACTAGATCCAATAGAAACATTTAACATTATATACCACATGTGCCAAATGTAGATTGAAACCATCCAAAACTTTAAGTTTTAAAAACCTTTTGATTATATATCGTGCAACATTAAAACATTAAACATTTAAAGTTCATTAAATATCACATGAAAAATGTAGATTGAAACCATCTAAAACTTGAGTTTTAAAAACTTCACATGCCATGCCAATTATAATTCAACTATCCAATAAAAACATTTAACATTAAATATCACATGCCAAATGTAGATTGAAACCATCCAAAACTTTTAACTTTTAATTTAACAAAAAAATATAGATCACAACATTACTTCACATGCCAAATGTACTCCAAGAATCCAAAACTTAAATTTTAAAAACAAAACAAATTATAACACATGTCATTACATAACACGCCAAATGTAGTTCAGATGACAACATTAATTTATAGATGACAACATTACTTCACATTCACATGCCAAAAGTACTAAAACCATCCAAAAATTAAATAAAACAAATTATATTAACAATGTAATAAAATATGTCCAAAAATTGTAAATCTCACAAGTATCAAACTGTATCAAGTTTAACAAATTTCAAGACCATCTAAATCTTGAAATCAAATCTACAAATCATGTCCATCAAATGGAGACGGATCTAGTGTCTTTCCTATTAGGGTCTCAGTCCGCGCCCTATCATGTGAATGAGAAACCTACATACACAATGCACATGTACTTGAACATTAAAATTTGATAACATTTTAAAAATGAATGAGAATATATATATCTAGAACTTCATGTAAAAAACAAAATATAACAAAAAAATCATGCAATACCTCATGAGGTTCCCTCTCCATTTGATGAACAAGTTCTCCCATAGGAACATCTGCAGCGGTAAACTGTACAATATACATGTACAGTTATATATATATATTAAAAACTTTCAAATGAAAATGCACGTGTACATATATAAACTTATTTTCAATAATATTAAAAAAAGGAACTAAAGACAACTTGTTCAAATGTTGTGGATGTTCCTATCTCCGTCGCTAGAGTCCGCGGATTAAAGAAATCTTCTATAGGAACCTAAATTCAAAAATTTTTAAATAACTCAAAATATCTCTCTCTCTCTCTCTCTCTCTCTCTATATATATATATATATATCAATTTTTAATGGAAATTTTTGAGGTAGAATATATATATATATTAAACATAAATTTTAAACCTGTGAAAAATTGTCCATACTTGTGGCTCATCTCCCAAGGAAGTAGAAGGTACATCTCCCAAGGAAGAAGAAGGTACCGCCATCCCAAAAATATCAGACGGAATCGGTACCTGTTAAAACATTTTATCAAATTATATATATACATACATGTACATGTGTGGCAACAATTATTTATTTTAAAGTCACTTAAAAAACACTAACATTTTCCAACATATCTTGATGGTCAGACCCATCTGCATTGTTTGAACTAGAGGTCCCGAACGTGATATTAACATTTTCGTCACGCATCACGTGTGAGAACTGCAAATGGTGTTTTAACATATAATCATACATTTTTGTTAGATTAATGTACACATACAAATAAATGTATACATGTACATACACATGTATTTATTACAAATTGTACACATGTATATGTAAAAATAATTTCAAACCCTAAGGTCACTAACACATACCATTCTGGTGCCCTCTTCCTCATGAAAAATTAGGTCTTGCAAACCATTGCGACAATTTTTTGCATATGTTCGGAGATCTTCAACATTCATGTTGTCAATCTCCTCATTTGTACAATAAACAAAATTGGCACGTGCATTTTCACGTGCTCTTTGTCGATTTAAACAAAGATCGACTCCACCCAATCCACTATGAACATTGTCGATCATAAAATCTCTTGCTTCTCGACTTATTTTAGAAGTCGCATCCATCTCTAATCGCAGAGTTTCGACTCGAAACGGTCGACTCACCAATGGCAGCGCAGGGCGAGGCAACTCCACATCTCGCTTAGCACCCTTATGGTCATATAATCGACCTTTCCCCGGGCCAAAAAATTCTGACGGAATGTCATTGTAATTGGGTTTCATACCCAAAAAAAATTCTACATAAAACATTTGTGCAAAATAAACAGGAACCTCATCGTTCCATGGAAGCCTTCCATAGGCCGCAAGGTGCCTATCATACAAATAACGAGCTATGTCTGGGTGCTTGAAATAGTGCACCTTCAACATTTTTCTTTTTGGCCCTTCCTTGTAATTAAACATTGACTTGGCCACTTCTTTTGTAACTTTTTGTTTTATGTCCTCCCATTTATCGGGACCCATCACTGTTTATTTTCTCTTTCTCATCATTTCTACAAATGAATCAGTCGTTGGCCCAAGATTTCTGTACACATTTACCATTTCACCCAATGAATGTGTAACTATTTCAAGGCTTTTTCGACTCTCAGAAGGTAGAGACAAAGCCATGAGATCTCCTTGCAATTTTGCATGAAGTCTTTCACACCTTTGTAAGGTGCATTCCTCCATGTTGGTTTCCCATGGTATATCAGTAATCTCGGCCGGATAAGTTGTGCTGGGTTGACAGACTTCTTCTTGAATGTAGCGGGCTACCCTGCGTCTATTTTTACCACTAGTTCGAACATTTTCGGCCTTTGCATCAATATATACAAAATTTCGTATATTAGAAAAAACATGTGTAAAAAAATTTGTACAAATAAATAATGAAAAAATATTGAAATTGATGGCAACCTTGACGTTGTTGGTTAACATCTTCTCCAACATGACCCTGCTGAGAACCAGACCCAGAATTACCCTACTGAGAACCAGACCCAAAATGACCCTGTTGAGAACCAGCAGTCGTTGATTGGCCTTCGGGGGAATAAATATCACCCCCTTCACGCAACCTGCTACCACTTGTACCTCAACCGGTTGAACCATGGGCACGCTCCATGGATGGAGTAGAAAACCTTCTCCTCTTACCTCCTAAAAATTAAAATATGAAACTTATTAACAACTAATTTAACTCACAAAGTTAATAAAAAATCAATTCCATATGTACACACATGTATGGAGATTTAAGATTATATTTAAATATCGTGAACATCCCCCGATCCCTGAACCTCCATATGGGATTCGACTGATCTTCATCGTTCATCCTCCATGATATATATCTATTGGTCGACATTTACACAAAATAGATTTCAAAAAATCATTTTGTAATTTAGTGTACACAAATTATGTAGAACACAACTTTCAAAGCAATAATTGATGTGTGAAACTAAATTTAATCGAAAAAGAAATTATAAAAATGATAAGTTCACCAAATTACGCTTTACATGGTGGGAGCACACTTGGTATAAAATATACCAATTATACACTTTAGTTTGTGGGAGAAATGACACATGTACATAGTTTACCTTAAATTTGTTGTGTTTTATGGATATTAAAATGAAGAAATTCTATTTAGATCCATTCCAGAGATTGACTGTAGGGGCATTTACTAGATATGTCACCTTTCATAAAAGATGAGATCCAGAGGCTACCTGGTCCTTTACAGACTCTGCCTATAGAACTTGTAGAAGTAAACACTAAAGGCATTAACAATATCAAAGAACGTTTTCATGCTCAGACATGGGAATGTGTCTCTTTCCCTACGCAAAAAAATAGTTCAAGGTAGTTAATCTTCATAGACACGTCATCAAGCAGGTCAATGTGATCATCCCCAACTTACTTTTCATGAAATTATGCTTGGAATCCTCTACAACCTGGTGGATGGAGTTGAATGGGAACTAGGTCAAGGCCTTTACAAAATACATGCTAGTGAATAACACTTACTAGGTTATGCCAACAAATAAAGTGGGAGAAATTTTTTCTCCTCGAGGTTATCCAATTGGGTGTGTAATACCAACTTCACCCATTTCCTAACAGGTATCTATCTTAGGTTACAAAGTGTCTTCACCTTATTAGTTATATTTTTTCAATTCCCGTGGATTCCTTGAATTTTTTCTCCTACCATCTCCCTCTCTCACTCCCCAAATTATTGTCATAAAAAATGCCCCATTGAGGATCTGGAGCAATGTTTGCACCATACTTAGAACTGTCATTGCTGCTAATTGAAATTGAAGAGTCATGTATACTAGATTGCTTGCTTAAGTGGCTCTTACTTGGACAATATCCTGAGATGAGTTTGACATGATGGTCATATGAGGCTGGAAGCTACTTGGTGTAATTTTCCTTAAATCTTCAAAAAAGCAAAGCAAAAATGTCATTTTCAATCATTTTTTATTAGCTTCTGCATACAGCAGATGTTATCGCAATTGCAACACAATCATGTTCCATGAGAATGAATTATGAATGTTGCAAGCCAAATTGCAAATAAATTTGCATTCATTTTAGGCAAAAGAAGGCTATGACATTAAGGTCCATGCTAGAAAAAATTATGCAAATAAGGTTGCTAAGTCTTGATACTTACCATGTGTTTCAAATCCATAACGAAGGTTGGCTTTGAGAGTGTCCTCCCAAAGCCCTGTCTTGAGATGAAATTTAATTCAATGTCTCTTAGAGTTGCAAGGTGGAATTGATAGAATTATTTGATTTCTTTACCATAGATGGATATCTCCTTTCATCTATACCTTTTCTCTACCATCTGATTTCCAAGTGAAATGGGAATTTTCACATTTTGAATGCCATTACCATGTACTTTGGTAGTCTGCTAGCTAGACCTATCACAAGGTTGTCATACCAAACTATTTCTCTTGCTCAACTTAGTGACCATGACTCTCTTCTCACACTGCTTACCATAAGATCTTCAATTGTACATGTCACGCAAAGTTGGGGGTTCTAGGTCTACACCTATTAGGTAAAGTTGTATTTTATGGCATTGTGGTCCTTAAATTTGGAGGTGTTCCACCTAAAAAATTAGGCATTAAATATGGATGAAAAGGATTTGTTTTAACTTTGATAGAATTTCCTCGTGGAATTACTGAATTTCTCGACGACATCATGCTAGCTTTGCTCAGAGAAGAAGGTTTTGGAGGAGAAATTGAATTCTTTTGACTTATTTTTGGCATTGAATTTTGAAATAGTAGTTTTGATGACTCCATTGATGACCTTGTTGAGGAATTTGATGCACACAATATTGACTTTGAAGATGGTTTAGAAGACGTTGAAGAAGTTGTAGATTTTGGTGTTTTCACTGAATGTTTCTTTGTTGTTGGAATTGATCAAGACACAATTTAACTTTACGAGCAGATTGAAGACCTTGAAGAGGTTTTAGATTTTGTTGTTCTCACTGAAGGTTTCCGTCTAGTTTTGTTTCATAAACCATCATTTCCATAGGACATTTTTGGTGAATAGATTCTTGACCTTGATGAGAGGATATGATACCTTGAAGAGGCTACATCTTTTGGTGACGTCACTAATTTTTTCTCTATTATTATTTTTGTTAAACATCTCGCTTAGGGCGAGGCAACTCCACATATATTGTATAGTTTATGGGACATAAATCAATATGTAGAAATATTCACTTGGTTTTTATAATTGGATAGAGGAATGACTTAAAATGACCTTGTATGTCTTCTCGTTTTAGAGCTCAAATTTTTAGGAAGGATTTAAGCATCCACATTTCAAGAATCACTAGAAGAGGTTGATAAAGAATATAGGAAGACAAAAACTAACCAGTGGTGTAATAAATGGATTTCTTGGGAGGTAGATTGGCATATGGACTTTTGGTAGCTAGAACGTTTCCAAATAAGTGAATGTATTTGAAAACCGAACCTCTAGTTTATTTTGGTTTAGACAAGGTCTAGAATTTGAAAAGTGAATTCCCTCTTTCTTCCTCTTACATGTCCAATGATCAGAATCTGGATTGAGGGAAAAAAATTTCCAAAATAAAATTTTGCATTTTATTTGTTGTACACATGAGTTTTTGAAAGCTAATTAATTCATAAATTTCTCAAAAAATACACTTAAATCTTGACACATAAACCCCTTCCCAATTGGCTAACTTTAGATGATCCTAAAGACATTTTTATTTAACTGATGAGGGAGATAGCCCAACAAAACTAGTTTGTCCATATTCAAATCAAGTTGGTATCAAAGTACAATTTAGCTCATTTTAGTCAAGGTTAGTTAGAATAATTAGCTATTGGTTTCTGTCTTCAATTTCCTCTCAAAATGAATGTGTACGTGCTTTTGAGAGACACACTAGAGGAATAAGGTCCAATTTTTTTATGAAAATGTGCTATGAAAGTAAAGGGTTTTAAAGGCAAGCATGTACAAGGCATAGTTGAGCCAAATGTTCTTCAGGAAGGGCCTAATTATTTGGGTCTTGGTTATGGAAAACATGGAAAATGCTCCAAAGACAAGGAGGCACATGAAGCTGTTCCAAGAAGGAATTTTATTTTGTGTTCATTACCTCAAGCTTGTGAAGTTTGTGTTCATGATGAATGGAAAAGTTTGACACCAACTTTGCAAGAAGATGTTAATAAGCATGCAGCTAATGATAATGTAAAAGAAGAGGATGTTGAAAGCTCTAGAGTCATTGAATTCATTGCTAGTGTTCAAAGGAGAGCCACTACCTCATGTCAAATTCACCTCCTCAAGAAGGCAACAACGGTGAATGTTCAAGGTATAAATTTTCCTCTAATCAAATTGCTTTTGATTATGATAAACATGGTAAATATTCAAATAAGATATAGAAAAGAACTTGCATGTTCCTTTTGTGGTTTGAATAATCATAATGTTTATAGATGTTGGAAGAAGATATCCATGCACATGAAACTTTCTAAATAAATGAGGAAAAAATTCAAAGGCCCATTGGACAAGGAAAATGATGTTGAAAATAAGTTGCAATTGTTTATTACTCATTGCCATAAGAAAGGTCACCTTGTAGAATATTTTGCTACATACAACACTGCACATTTTTAAAACATAAACTAACTTCTAGCAGACAATAATATTAAATTAGATTTAATTGTTTGTGCATTTGAATTGATGTGCATAGAAAAACTGGGAATAGAAATCTTTGATACATACAACAAAAAATGAAAAATCTTAAAAGATAAATCAATCTTGCAAACATAAGGGTATTTAAATAGACAGAAATGTCCATATAGATTCAGTCAGAAACCCAGACCTAGTCAAAGAAAACATGAACCAATGGTTTATTTCAGCTCTACATCAACGTTGAAAAATCGAGCTATTATGATGTGTTACAAGTCAGCCTACATGCAAAAGTGTTGGTCGGCCTAAAAGGAAGTAATGAACTATCTATATTTATATACCTTGTCTGTGGCTCTTTTGATAAGGAATAACTCGGAAATATCTGAAAACAGTTTACATATTCTTGTAAGATTCAGTACGAATATGTTGATGGGCTTTCAGTGTGAAGTTTAAAGAGTTTGAAAATAGTGTGAATCTATTATTCGGTCATCTTTGAAGCAGATTGCGGATAGTATAGTATGAAGCAGATTGCGTATAAGGCTAATCTATGAATGTGGAATTGAAGGAAGAAGATAGTTTGTGGATGGTCAAATAATAGTTTGTAATAGCAAGTGGTTGATATACATAGTTAAGAACTGTGAGCCTAATCTTTTTGTTTTGTGTTTTGATAATTGACTTGATGAAATATTAACCTAAATAAAAGAAGAGAAGACATAAGTACCTCAAGTACGTTCAAGTACGTTGACAAGTAATTATCTAGAAGAGAATTTGTATTAACCTACAACTTTTCAAATTATCAACAATTACTACCAGTAAAGGAGATTCTACAGATTAGTTAGCCTCCACACTCCAAACATGACTTTGTAGATTGAAGAAATAAAGAAGCTATAGGACAAAGTGAAACTTCTTGAAGAATAACAGAAGAATTATGACACTTTTAATGCATCAGAGCTTCAGAGAGCTCAAAACCAGGTAGAAATATGGAAGAAGTCAGCCACTGAAGCTTCTATTGGCTACACTCTGGGTAATGTCAACAAAATCTTTTGGAATAACATCTTTGAAGAGATTAATGAAATTTGGCCATCTATCAAGATCATCTTCGAGCAGAAAGAATTAGTAGAAAAGGAAATCAAGTAACTTCTAATGTAAACAATCAACTAGTAGAAATGCCCAATACAGCCAGTAGCATCATAAAATTTCTAAACTCTAAGGATAGCCAAGAATTGGATGAGCTAGGGGTAGATGAAAGGACTGAGACTATCCTTGAAGTAAAGAAATTTCTAATTAAAAAGAAATTGGTAGTACAGTTAAAAGAAAAATTTCATACTCTTGATATGACAATTAATAGGTTTCTTACAAGGATTGATGCGTTGATTAAAAAATGTCTCCCATCATTGTTCGTTATAAATGAAAAATTAATTCCCAGGGAAGATTATATGAAAAAAATCAAAGAAACAACAAGGTTTTCATCTATGTATTCTATTCAAGGTTCTATGACAGGTAAATAATTCTATAAAGAAGTTGAAAATATCAATTTTATTCACCATGAAATAAAACACATTTTCACTGTAAAACCAACTTTTACAAAGTACACCGAGGTAGATGAAATCTACCGCAAGGTTATTAAACCTTCAATTCCAGATGAAGAGCGATGGGACATGCTTTGCGAATACCAAGAGTAAAGAACAAGTCATCATGCCAGCACAACATTCAATCTTGCCAGTGTTGTACTAAAAAGGTGGTGACTCAGGAACAACTTTCCAACAAAATAGGGCCAGAAACACAAATCCACTCCTTTTAGATCGATTTATTTCCTTTCTGTTCGTTTTTAGAAAATGTAGTTTGCCTCGTCACTCAGGAATTGATTATAATATTTTACATTTTGTATAAATACTTCATTCATTGAAGTATCTGGGGTTTCACCCTTGGATGAGTGAGTTTTTTTAAACAGAAATTGTACAAGTCTTTTTTATCATCAATAATACAAGCAAGATTCAGAACTTATCTCATACAACTCTGTTTTCTCTATGAGTTTTTCCAGTTTTCAGTCATTTTGTTTCTTCATATATTTAATTATTATCAATATAACTAGGTGAGGTTGACTATGTTTCAACAACTTTATAATTCCTCCTGAAGTTATTGCTATTATAAAGAATTATTTACTTGACAATCTGTTGATGTAAGTCCCTTTTATTTATAAATTGTGAGTATCTTGGTAATGTTAGATATATTTTGTTGAATTTTTAAACACTGTTTAAAATTTTTCCAATGTATGTTTTATTGAATAATTCAATCTGAATATTTAATAATCATATTCTCTTACATAAGTCCACTTAATCGAATTATAAAATTTTAATCACTGTGTGAGATGAACAAGCAACCCTGACTTTTAATTACTGATATTATCCATTATATTTAAATACATAACTGTTTGCTAAGATTTATCTTATGCATTGGTCCTCCAATATCACAAAAATACAAACAAATCATTATAGATGATTTGGCATGATTATTGACCATAATCATCTCAAAGGACAACACAACCCAGTCTAGTAATAGTATTCTCTCCCTCACATAAAAATTCGGAGAACGATAAAAATAATGCAAATTTTAATACTCAAAAACTCTACAACAAAGAATTAACGATCTTTTTGCCAAACTTGAAAGCACTTCTATAAAAAAGTAGTGTAAAATAATACAAGAAAATATGAACAAGAAGCCAACATTAAGAACCACTTTGCTTTGTTGTAGTTAAATACTAGGTCAACGAAGAGAGAAAGCACATCCTTGTATTATTAATTATCAAAGTCACTTTACATAGTTGTAGAATATGGTCCAAGGAAATTATAAAAAATAGAGAGTGAGCAGGTTCCCACTAAATCATTAAACATATTCACTTGTTACAAGGCCTAATTACAATCATTTTGCATCCAGTATATCAGTGACTAGACTTTTTAATTGACAAGTTGTCTAATACTGCAAGTGGGTATCAAAAAAAACTTAGTTGGTTGAGTTTCTGTTGCTAAGTACTTTTCCAATAGGGAGGTCACTGGCTCAAATATCCTTAAAGCCCTTGGGGTTAGGCCCTACTTATTGTGTCTACTGACCACCCTTAAAAAAACATGTTAGAAAACTGAAATACAAACAAAGATAAACGAAAAACAGATATTGTAACTTGGTTTGCTTCGTTGTAAACTACTACAAAGATACCTTTGGATATTCAATCATTTTTGTTGAATATCAATCAATACCAACAAAAGAAGAGAGAAATCATGTCCTAGTATTATTAAAATCACTTTTCATGGTTGTAGAGATCCAACTAACAATATTTAATCCTTTAAAAAAAATTACAAGAATTTTAATAATGCAAAGCTTGCCCTCTCTCTTCTCTTATAAGTGTGGCCGATTGAAAAATATAGTTAATAAAAACCATAAAAATAGAACACTGATAAAGTGATGAAACTGCACTGCATGAGAAAATAAGTGAAATTCCAACATTCCATGGAAGAAAAAGGGAAGTTCCAACACATTTATAGCTTGAGCGGGCTAGTAAAGAACCGTTGAACATAAAAATTCACTAGTGACAAGGTTTAATTAAAGTCTTTTAGCATCTACGACGAGAGTTCAATAGTACAACAATTTTACTACCTTGCAAGTACCGATGGGTATCAATTCTGGCGATACATATTTCTTGGGCTATAGGATATTAAATGAAGTTAGACATATATTGCTTATCATTAGATTTAAATGAATTTAAATATAAGGGTTGGGACTATATGCCTAAATACATTTAATATCCTATAACCCAGGAAATAATAGTCCCCACCAACTCTCTTCCTACAATGTCACGTTGCCACCAACTCTCTTCCTGCAATGCCACATGTGTACCAGGTTGGTACTGAGTCACATGGGTTAACAATAATGATATATCATGGACCTATCCATTATATATATATTCATGCTACATGTGTACTAGGTTGGTACTGAGTCACGTGGGTTAACAATAATGATATATTATGGACATATCCATTATATATACTATCATGATAAAATCTGCATTTTGAGAATATTTCTGTCAGTATTATTGATATTGGAAAACTTATCAAATACAACAATTTGCATATTTCCAGAGTTGGAGTTTAAATTGAAGTAGGTAGAGTTCAAAACTCAAGACTTCTATTTAAAATCTTTTTCTTATTTTTTAGATTGGAAAATCTCTTCAAACTGTACTGAATATCTATCACTATTTTTTCAAAAAAAAAAAAACTATATCTTTTCAAAAACAATAAAACTATATCTTTCCATTTAGCCATTATCAATCCTTGGGATGCATGGAATATAGCCAGCGCTTTACATTCAAGTTAGTTTGTCCTTTGCAGTCCAGTTAGTTTGTCTCTCTTCAAGGTAATAGTCAAAATTCTTATGATGTTTTTTAATATTTATATTTTAAAATAAATATTGTGAAAATAAAAATCATTTTTTTTAATATTAAAAAATTATAAATAATAAATTTATTTTATTGGTAAAAAATAAAATAAAAAGACAAATAAAGTAACAGAAAATGGTCAATAAATATTATATATATATATAGATGGTCTAGAAATATTATATATATAGAAAAATCATTCCCATTAACAACCATTTTCATTATTAAATATACTTAATTTTCAAATTTAAAGGAGAATTTAATTATTTTAATTATTCACCTTTTTTTTATTACTCACAAATGAAAGAGATATTGTTTAGGTTACATGTCTTCTGAGACAGTGCATATGGGAAATGATGTGAAGTATGAAAAACTATTGTGAAGTGTTATGTTGTTGATAAAAAATAAAAAAATTTAAAATTAAAACTTAAAATTTAGTGAGTTAGTGGCTATCTTAGTGGTTTTCTATATTCAAGATATATATATATGTGTGTGTGTGTGTGGGAAAACATATATTTGGACTTTTTCAAATAATTAATGTTTGTCTTTATGATAATGTTTGAATAGGAAGGCAATCTTTATGCTTACTCCATGATGTAGTAAATGCGTTTATGCTTATTGTAAGAAAATGAGGACATATTATTTTACATCAAAATTGTGTTGAGTATTTTATTAAGTTAATACATATAAATAGATGAATGTTGTTTATTTAAACAACATTGGTTACACTAATAATTAGTTGAGAGAATATCTTAACTATATACCAAATTAGGAGCTAATTAATTGAATAATATGTCTCATATCTAATTAGTTCTAACTATTAAAATATGTAACTAGGTTAGGTCTTCGTAATGCCATGTGTAATCGTGATTTTATATATTTAATGAAAAGAGAAATACAAATATTATTTATTTTTCTTGAGGCATGGGTTTCATTATCAAGTCTATTTTATTTATAGTTCAAGCACCCATTCAATGTTTCTAGGGCTTGTCATTGAGTCTACAAGTCAATTGAGTCATTTTCATGTATGGAAGACCATATGGGCATGTTACATATTATAAAATAAAGTATAATTTGAGCCAAAAATAGAGTCAAAGACCCTCCAAGACCAAGTCATGATGCTATAACAAATCAACCTTCAAAGGATCACAAGTCTACATGCTAAGATGGACAAGTTAGCCTATTAGGGAACTTGAGGAAGACATAAATAGGTGTACTCAACCTTATTCAAGAGGAGATCATATAATCATAAGAAGTGTTATTATAAGGAAAAAAAAATTATCCTAAATGAAGAATGGAAAGACAACATGAGAGGAAGATTGAAGTATTTGGAATTTTTTTTTTGTTTTATTTATTCACAAGGCATCACTTTTTTGCAGCAAGTACCAAATTGTAGTCACATAAGGAAGACAATATTTGTCTTTAAAGAAGTCTTCATTTGCAAGTTGAATTCCCTGGGAGAAGAAATTATCTCAAGTTAAGGAGAGGAAAAGGGAAAAAACACCACCTTCTCTCACACAATGTGCAAAAACTAGGGTTTTTGCAGTAGTCGAAATCACAGTCAAGAGTTGCAGGTTCTGAATTTGAGGTCGTGAAATAAATTTGTAGTAATTGAGGGGATAATTTTACTTGGATTAACTTTACTAGAACAAAGTTATTCAAAGGAGAAATTTGACTTATTCTTGGAGGGGTCTTGGTCAAGGGTCATAGGCTTTGGAATTCTTCAAGTGAAATTCTATAAGAAGAGAAGAATTCTAGTGGGTTTTCCTCTCTAGAGGAGAGGTTTTGGTCCTAGATGTTTGCCTACATCTTGTGTCCTCTTGTATGATTATTCTTGATGGTTTGGTAGTTTTTTGATGATAATAATGTAAAAATAATAAGTGAAATAAGAATCTAATCAAGTTAAGTTTAATCACAAGTAGTTATCAAAGTAAGAGAAATCACTTAATCTATTGCCCCTAGATTTCTCAACATGGCTAAGGTGAAAATACAAGGAAATGTAGCTTGAAGAAAGTACCATCAAAAGGAGTATCAAGAAATGTCAAGGCATCAAAAGGGACATTTTACCATCAAGAATGGATACACAAGGTCTGAGCATAAGGAAATCATCATGAAGGAATACTCTTCTCATCATCTTGAATGAAGGAACTAAGGAATATCAAAGAATATCTCTAGGACCCCAAATCCACTCAAAGAAAGAAGGACTACATATTCAAGTAGCTTGAAGCCTCTACATCAAATAAGAATCATTTCCATAACCATCAAAAGGAATCAAGGTGTTCTCCCTCTATGTGAATCGAGAATCACATCACTAGCATATTTGAAAGACATCTCTAGAAGAAGCATTATCATCTTCAAACATCATCATCAAAATCGAGAAGGAATCAAGTTGAAGATGTCACCATCAAAGGAACATATTCACTTGAAAAGTAAGTATCCTTATATATATGATTGAATCTACTCTCAAAATTACTTCATTCTACAAGGAGAGTAATAAATTGGTTGGGTCACCAAATTTTCTTGCATGGAAGAAGAGGACATATTTGATCCTCATAGAATTAAATGAAGTCATTAGAAATGTTAAGGATTTAATTGTCGAACCGCCAAAGGAATAATATCAATCTCTAGAAAATTATTTGAAAGGGGAAATAAGGGTTCAAATAATCCTTATAGAATCAATCAAGGATTCTCGCATCCCTTATGTAGAAAAATTAGAGAATTCAAACGACATCTATGACAAACTGGAAGAATTATTCTCCATAAGGACTGCAAGAGAAGTGATATCTTTGATAACCGAGATATACAAGATGAAGGTATCAAAGGAATAAGGGATAGCCACATATCTTATGAGGGTTTCACAAATATGATACCAACTACAAGAGTTGGGGGAAATAATTTTTGACAAAGAGATGACCATTGTGGTGCTCAAAGCCCTACCCAATGAATGGAGAAAATTTGCATCAAGCATCTATGGAAAGAAGGAATCCACCCCATTTAGTGAGCTTTGGTCATTATTTAAGATTGATGAAACAAGGTTGAAATAAAAAAGCTATGTTAGGATAAAATGAACAAGTTTAGGCATTTGCTTCCATGGGTAGGAGAAAAGGAAAGTTTGGGAGGCTTGGTCCTCAGAAAAGGAAGAAGATCAATATGTGAAAGATCCAATTTTATGGTTTTTAGGAATATGAGAATTTCAAGAGAGATTGTATGAAACTCAATAAGGAAAGCAAGAAAAGGAAAGAAAGGAATGAATCCCATGTCACCGAAGAAGTGGAAGAATCTTAGAAGAAGAAATCAAAGAAGGAGGAAGTGAAAGATCTCTACTATGATTGGGATAATATTCTTCATTTCGTTCTTTTCAGCTTTTGTGAAAGATGTATATCATGGTAAAAATAATTGTAAGTATGATAAGATGCATCATATTAGGAGATGGAATCATATTAGAATCATATGATTGAAACAAGAGCTCATGACATCATTATATTTACCTGAAAGGATATCTGAAGTAGAAGTATACATAGATGTAGCAATCATCATAGAGAGGAATTAGCTCTTGGTAACCTCATTGAAATCATAAGTAGTATATATGATTGAAATAAATTCATCTAGCATTCATCATACATCATCGTCATTAGAAAATAGCATTTGCAGGATGAGGATAATTGAGATCCTCCATTGGAATATTCATTAAAAGGTTCACCTCTACTTGGAAGAAACAAGTGTCTCACTTATCATTTCACCTTGTGTGGAATCAATTGTTTAGAAGGATGATGGTATGGTGACAAAGGAGTGCAGCATTTCAATATGGTTGAAGTAATTTCAATCAAGGAAAGGAAGCTACCGAAGGAAGTCTATATTACCAAAAGGAGCAAAAGAGGTATGTAGAAATTTGATAGATTAAGACATGTCAGCATATAGTTGCAGATATCCTGGATAAATGCTCTAACTCATGAGCATGATCAAAGAAAAAGGATATCTTCCTTTTTAAATATGCATTAAGGCATATATTTTGAACTAGTTCACATATTTACAAGATGAAATCAACATAATATGTCCTCATATGGAATATGAGATGGTTGAAAAAGATGAAGGAACTATGTATAGAAGTTCCTGCAAAAAATATGTGAAGAAAGGAAAATGAGTTCATAAGAAATGCAACTATGGTCACACAAGATAAGATAAGTGTTCAACATTTTATTACTAAAATAATTGGCTAAAACATATCCATCGAGAAGGTATGAAGAATCTAATAAAGTCTGTAAATAAAGGATACCCTTGACATTGAATGTCTTCGAGATATGCTTATGAATGTGTAGGATGTTGATGTTGCAAGAAAGCATATGTCATGATGAAATGCTATCATTAGAGGAAATTTCAGCCTAAAAGTGGCCTCCTAAGGAAAAATAGTAAAATAATAGTTAAAACAATAAAATAAGAGTTATGAATTTTGGAGGGAAAACAAAAAAACTATCTTTTTTAATTGTATTTTCGGCTTATATCCTTATAGATTTACTCAAATTTCAAGTTTAGACAGTAATTAGATGCAGAATTAAATTACACATCCAATGAGTACCCATTATGCATACTTTTGAGAGGACCCACATTGATAAAAAATGCATATACATTAAAAAACATGTTAAAATACACTTTTTTAATGTATCTGCAATTTTTATCAAGGCAGGTCTTCTCAAAAGTATGTATAATGGGTACTCATTGGATGTAGAATTTAATTCCACATCTAATAAGTGTCTAAACTTGAAATTTGAGTAAACTTATAAGGAGATAAGCCAAAAATGCAATTTAAAAAAGTAGTTTTTCTTCTTTTCCCTCCAAAATATTTGCATGTACCTTTTTTTAAATTTAAATAATTGTGATTGGTCTACATATTATGACATGGAAATTACTTGAAAATTTCATGGGCAATTTTAAGCTGAAATTTCCTCTAATGCATAAAAGGTAACTTTGATTTGATGTTCATTTTGATTTTTTAACAACATCTCGTTGGGTTGAAATAGGGCTACCGGAAGAGAGTTGTAGGTGTCACCTACAACCAAGAATGGATGGAATATCATGAAAGTAACATGACTTGGAAAGGTCGTTGGATGAAGAAAGTCCAGATGTGGACTAGAAGATCATTTTCTGATGAAGAGAAGGATGACATTACTGATAAGGTTTGTGAAGGAAAGTGATGGATGGTTGATTCCCTATGAAGAAAACCTAGAAAATGAAGGCTCCATAATGATGAAGATAAAATACATGACATTGAAGGAAGGAGTTCTACAAGCAGCTAAAGATACCATGATATCCACAAAAGAGAAAATAGTTGTTGTTGGAAACAAGTCCTTAGTTAAGAGAGAGCTTAATCAAGTCCCTAGTTAAGAGGGAGCTTGGACAAGTCCCTGGATAAGAGGGAGCTTGGGTATATTCCTTTTACATGAATGAGTATATCTTCCCTAGTTGAGAGGGAGAGATAGACACATCATTATTGTCTTCATATTGTGAAGAAATAATGGAGGATTGGGTAATCATCTGAGATTGATTTTGATACTCTTTGAGGATGTGGTGAGGCATCCAAGATGTAAGAATAGTCGAAGAAGAAATTGCTTGAGGATTTGTTCTTCCAAGATAGGAATTTTCCCAAAAGTACATACCTTGTGAACACTCAGATGGGGTATGTTCCTTAAGAGACAATGATGATGGTGTCTATCAGTCATTGGTCTCGCCAACATTGGTCTTTGATATTGTGGATAGATAGAGTTGTTAGTCAAGGCCTTACTATGTGAAAATTTTAGTTAATATGATAAGATTCTTTGGCATAAGCTAAGGAATTAGCTTTTGAGATGCCTTACCAATTTAAATCTTCTTACGATAATTCTTTAGTTTGAGAATGTCAAAGTACCTTGTATGGATTATGAATACCTCCCTAGTTAAGAGGTAGTGTTGCAATATGTAACTAGATTCGGTCTTCATAATGACATGTGAAATCATGATTTTATATATTTAATGAAAAGATAAATAAAATTATTATTTATTTTTCTTGAGGCATGGGTTTCATGCTAAAGTATTTTTGATTTATAGGTCAAGAACACATTGAGTGCTTCTAGGGTTTGTCATTGAGTTTACAAGTCAATTGAATCATTTTCATGTGTGGAAGACCCTATGGGCATGTTGCATATTATAAAATAAACTATTATTTAAGTCAAAAATAGATTCAAAGACCCTCCAAGACCAAGTCATTATGCTAAAACAAGTCGACCTTCAAAGGATCCCAAGTCAGCCTGCTAAGAGGGACAAGTCGGCCTATTAGTGCACTTGAGGAAGACTATAAATAGGTGTACTCGACCTCATTCAAGAGGAGATCAGATCATCATAATAAGTTCGATCATAAGACACAAATAATTCTCCTACCAAACGAAGAAGGGAAAGACAATAAGAGAGGAAGATCAAAGTATTTAAAGGACTATTTTTTGGTTGTATTTATTCACATGTGCAAAGTTAGGGCATCACTTCTTTGCAGCAAGTACAAAATCGTAGTCACACAAGGAAGCTAAGATTTTTCTTTAAATAAGTATTCATTTGCAACTTGAATTCCCTAGGAGAATAAATGATCTCAGGCAAGGGAGAGGAAATGGGAAAAAACACCACCTTCTCTTACACGTGTAGAAAATAAGGTTTTTGAAGTAGTTAAAATTGCATTCAAGAGTTGCAGGTTTGAAGTTGAATTCACGAAAGAAATTTGTAGCAGTTGAGTAGCTCATTTGACTTGGATTGACTTTACTAGAATAAATTTCTTCAAAGGGGAAATTTGACTTGGTCTTGGAAGGGTCTTGTTCAAGGGTCATAGGTCTTGGAACTTTTCAACTTAAATTCTATAAGAAGAGAAGAATTCTTGTGGGTTTTCCTCTCAAGAGGAGAGGTTTTAGCCACAGCTGCTCACCTATATCTTGTGTCCTCTTTTATTATTGTTCTTAATGGTTTTTTAGTTGTTTGATGATAAGAATATAACAATAATAAGTGAAAGAAGAATATAATCAAGTTAAGTTTAATCACAAGCAATAATCAAAGTAAGAGAAATCACCTAATTTTTTGCCCCTAGATTTCTCAACACAAACAACCTTCTAAATAATTGGAAATAGACTATTTATGTAGAGATGAAACCTACCCAATAATTATCTATAATAATAACGTTGAAAAATATGATCACCCATAAAAAAATTAATATTTAATAATTTCAACACTTAAGGATGGGTATTTTTATTTATCTATAAGTCTTCATCATTTAGTTCTCTGCAACATTTTCTTCAACACAAATGAATGAACCTTTTCATCAACAAAGTTTATATTTTGTTCAACCTAGCACTTAAATTACATACCTCAATCATGTAAACATCACTAAATTTTCAAAGAATATTTAAAGGGACAACCATCTATTGAAATGTATGGGTCATTAGTTGTTGTAACGATTAGTTCTATAGGATGTCCTTCAGATACATCATTCATTCAACTTAAAAATGAAATCCGCTTGAATATAAATCTTTCAATTTTTATGCACCTCCTATATTCTACAACCAACATTGTCTTTTTGTCCATGTGCTTACTGACTATATAATATATATTTCTACATCGTACCAAAAACGTTGATCAAATAAATAGGGACAGATGGAAAAGGAGTATGCATGCACATGTAGGTCTTATAGTGACATGTATTTTACATGTTACATACGAAGATGTAGGAACATGAAAATAATATGTCGCATTAATGGATACACTAAGTGTAAA
Source organism: Pinus albicaulis (assembly GCA_034641835.2). Lineage (NCBI taxonomy): Eukaryota > Viridiplantae > Streptophyta > Pinopsida > Pinales > Pinaceae > Pinus > Pinus albicaulis. The sequence goes on along the minus strand of CM076583.1, from coordinate 860,476,881 downwards.
ACTTAGACAACAATTCCTAGGTACCACTAGAATACTTATCTTAAGCACCAACTCTAAGAAAAATACAAGCTTAAAATTCTCAAGAACCAATGCATTAGATGAAAACATATCATCATATACTGGCTACAAATACAATGTGTGAATCTCATTACCATATGTCAAGCCTTCTTTTATTCTAGAAAATTCACAAACATTTACCTTATTTGTTTTAGATCATTTGATTTCCTTTTGTTATCACAAAAATACCACAAGAACTGTCACTAGCTTCCCTTGTACCAAGCTCCAAAAATATTTTTGTGTTGTATTGAAGAAAACATATATGTCCTTCCTATTGCAATCTTACCATTCCACTTAAAATTTTAGTTTGCAATCAACCCGTGGCTTCTCTAGAAAAAACATTGCAACTTCATTGTATTTTAATTTCCAATATATTTACCCAAGAAAATCGCATAAGAACAAAAATGTCGATGCTCCTCCATTCACTTGTCGCACTATTATCTTGAACACATACTAGTTGGGAACCATTGATACCTTTGGGCCAACCAATAATACCACATAGATTGAATGGAACCTAATATACTCGAAGGCATAACGTCAACCTAACTATAAATACTGAGAAATTGGCCATCCTATGGAAATATTTTCATCTAGCAAGACACCTAGGTAGCCAACCAGAACACTCTAGTTCTCTAGGAAAATTGTCTAGAAACATGATGTGTACAATCAATCTTACAATATTTATACACATATTAGTGAGGATTTATAAAAAAACATTCATCAAAAAACATTTCATCAATGAAGAGTTAGAGGGGAAAAAAACATAGCTAAATTTCATTTTTGGCTACACTAGACTTTACCAAGTGACACTAACTAATGTTTTTTTCATTATATGAGATACTCATAAAATCTACAAAAAATCAGCAAGAGATACATGACCAATGACTTCTTACTTGTTTCATACTCATAACAACTACAAAAAGTCAACAAGAGATACATGACCAATGACTTATTCTTACTTGTTTCTTTGGATTCATTTACATGCTACGAATATTTTTTTGCATCTTTGGCATCTTGATCCAATATTAATCTTGGATATTTGACTTCTTAGATTCAGTTATTGGCGTGGATCTTTGTGTTTCACCTATTATTTGTTAGAGTAACTAATAAAGTAACTTTACTATAATATCTAAGTGTATAATATCTACATGTTTATTAACTTGAACTCCAATAAGCTCACACCATAGTAAACTACAGAGTAACACAATTCCATTTGAATTCACCAACCATGCACAATAACATGATCCAAAGAGTTTACCATGATCTCACCAATTTCATACCTCATAAAATAATTAAATAGGTTTAAATAACTATCTTGCAAACAAGAGGCATTACTCCTGGAACCTGTTTCAATTTTAACCTACATTTCAAGCTTGGAGTCTTGGACACCAAAACCCTGGGCGGTTTCACAGAAGATCATTTCCTCACATAAAAATTTGACAATCGTAAAGGCTTTGAACCTCTATAAATTTGATTACCTTGCAAACACATGGTTTTCAATCTCTACTACAATGGTATTAATACTATTGAAAATACATTTAAACTCATTTTCAAATACCACATTCAATACGCAATCAAAATGAGCATATCAAATAATATGAGTGATTTTCTCCATAATGTTGTCATTATCTCTTGCAAGCAACCTTGTCAGCATTTCTAGGCACACAATTCCTCCACTTGCACCAATGAGTATTAATCAATCTCACCACCGACTCCACTTATTTGTTAAACTCTTCAAGATGATTGCATACTCAATTTTCCTTGTAGCACATCACTCTCATTTTTCTTATTTCCTCTCTATGTATTTTATGGTGACAAGATCCTCCATCTTCTTATTCTGCATCGTTATTTCCAAACTAAAATTTCTACTCAATTTCCTTGCAGTATGTCACTCATTTATCTTATGACCTTTCTATTTATTTCATAGTGACAAGGTCCACCATATCCTTATTTTGCATCATTCTCGCCAAACTAAAATTTCTAAAGACGATGTCTTTCACCACCACGAAATCATCTACTTCTGATCAAATCTTGTGTTATTCCCTTAGATTCAATCCCATGATATATAGCAACTGAATCAAAAACAAAATAGAATATTACTTGGAACCAACAAAATGGATCTCATTATGTCCATTATTATGCTTCTTGGATTTCCTCCTAAAGGTAGAGGTTGATGACTTGGTTGCAATTCCCCTTCTCCAATTTTGAATTTATTGGAGACTTTCATCTTCACAACATGATACACAATCTCCATTTTTACAAGGAATATAACATGAAATGATGGAAAACCAACATACTTAAACTAAAAAACTAGGAACACGGCAAATTATTCTCATACTAGTAACACACCAAATGATTTTCATAATACTAGTAACATAAGTAGCAAGATTGATTGTGACAAAAATAATTGTAAATCCATGCACCATAACTCATTTTCAAATTTACCAATGTTGAAACACATGGAAAAAAATGGACAACATACTTGTGTAGATCCCTACTTTCTTAGCAACACACCTTCCTTCTCCTCGTACTAAGGAATCTAGGAGGTAATATCGTTACATAGTCAACATTACAAGAAGATTACAGGGAGAAGAGTTAACAATAGTCAACATTACAAGAGGCTTCCAGGGAGAAGAAGAGGTTCCCAGGGAAAACACATGTCTTAACTCGAGAATCGAAACCAGGTATGGAAGATGACAACAATCCATCCCCACCACTCAACCTACAAATAATGGGTAGATCCCGACTTTCTATAACAACCTAAACTATCAACATCCAAAGCAACACCACCACTTTACTCGTATTTTTTTTAAATGTTGCAACTATATTTTTATTTCCCAACAACACCATATTCTCCATCATTTTCTACAAACCTTGTTCTAATTTACTAATCTATAACACACATGGAATAGTGTTGGCAGCTCCTAATGTTGTCGATAGTATAGCTTGGAATATTCAACATAGTCAACATGTTCCTCACCACCAGTTAGAACTCTCTCATTAAATGAATCAAAATTCCTCTCATACATCCTCTTATAAATGGGAAAAAAAACATTGTGTTCATCACCCTACACTGCTTTAGGCTCATCTATCTTTGTAAAATCCAACAATCATACTTTTAGCCTTGCATATGCTAATTTAGGATATTGATTTCGAACTTGGGAGGAACTTTTTCTTACATAATCTTATTTCTAGTGGGGAACCCAAACAATAACCCATATTATACATCCAACTCTTCACTAATCATGATATGAATGCACTCACTCTTGGTGGGGTGCACACATCTATTGCAGAATCTAGGCTAAGAGTATCTCAAGAATGTTGTACAAAATCCCACCATTACTTTCGAGTGACTTTCTTTTCTACAATTCTTACATCCTTGTTAGTTTCAATATACAACAATGACCATTGAAATTTGATCCACAAAATATCTGCTCACATGGTGATCAATAACACGCTTAATTAAAATACACCATAGCTTCTACTTAAACCTTGACAGTGGTTGCTTCTTCTAAAACCTTAAACATGTATATATTTGAAATACCACCCCACGTTTAATAATCCATATTTTCAGAGGAATACATCATAGAACCAATATACCTATGTAATATTTTATCTCTTCTTGATTTTCAAATTTTGGCTTAAATTTTGCTAGCCATTTCTTCTATGAGTTATATATTGTAGCATAAGCCTCCTATAAAATCACTCATGTGAATGGTACATACCTTGAAAACCAATTTTCATTAGCACTTATCATCCATAGAAACTTTGCTCGCAGTATTTATATTTAGAACAATATCAAAGGACTAATGATAAAAAACACACATACAATAGAAACACACATAAACCATGATTCACCTAACCTAAATTGAAAAAACCACCGAACAATAGATTTATTATTACCCTTGGCTTAAACATTGACAACCAACCAACATTCTGACACTCGCTAGGTGAGCCTGCACCACTCAACTTTGACACATTACAATGGAGAATTCCCAATCCTTTTAAAGGTTCCATCATATGTAATACCATGGGCTCAATAAGGTGTATGAAACCACAATGGTTAACCTAAAAACATTAAATCCTTTAGCTAATCAAGTTTACCTAAAAATTCCCCACTTAAACATTAACTTGGGGTTTTGTTTAACCAAATCCATCCAAATCGTCCAATTGAGAAGGAATAGCTCACCTCCAAGCCCTATCCCCCTTAAATTTTATGTCTAGGGTCTAACTCCATATTTTACCGGTAATTTTCTAGGGATACGCATGCCTTATCAAGTCTTACATTTGTATGCTCATTTACATGTAAAAGTTTCAACCCCGTAATATTTTTTCATTGTTGCTATTATGGGGCTTAATATTATATCAAACATTTCAAAGGTGTCACATCCTCCACTAATCTGAAAATAACCCACAAACTTTGATTCAAGAGATCATCACATTATGTTCAATAATTTTACCAAACACTTCCATGACCTTCTCAAGTTGAATACTGAAGGCCTATTAGTGGGTGCACAAAAATAATATCTCATTATCCAATGACTCAATGTTGATGGTCGATCGTCATTTTGGTAAGAGGAAAAAATCTCAATTCTAGAGACCACAAGGTTAATTCATGCCCATTTTTTATAGGATGGGCACAAACCTTAATTATTGAGGCTTACCAAAAAATAAAAAACAATAACGTAATTTAATAGTTATTTTTTTTGCTCCTCCAATTTAACAGGTTCATTATTTCTATTTTTCTTGAGGGTATTTGTCTCAGGGTTGATGCATTTATTTATTATTGTTTCAAAGTCCTATTTTATTCCATTCCATCATTGTCCTCAAATGAATTTCCAAGGCACTTGTTTCCTCTGTGGGCACTTCCACCTTCCCGTTAGCAATTTTTTTTGGAATGACGGGAGCTATGCCCACCTCAACCATGTTCATTATGGTTTTAGATTCTAAAATCATAAATCCCTAAGTGTCCCAAAACCCTAAGTATTTGTTCGATCATAAAACCCTAAAATTAAAAAACCCTTTTTTGGTAAGCTCGTAGAAACATGAACGAAAACTTCTCATTGTCCTCCACTTGGGACTTTTTCATCCAAAAAAAATCCTTTGAACACTCTTTGTGTCTCAAATAATATTGCTAATCTCATCTCAATTTTTCTACCTTCATCACAATCAATACTTCCACTAATTCTTCTTATTGTGGTTCTGATACTACTTGTTAGTATTTAGAACAATATTAGAGAATAGTGATAATAGGAACACATATAATATAAACAAATATAAATCATGAGTTACCCTGAAAATCCCTATTCGGGGAAAACCAAGAAAAAATAGATCTATTATTATCCTTGAATTAAACATAGCCAAGTTGACCAACATCCAACCCCTAGTTAGGTAATCTTGCACCACTCAACTCTGACACATTAAAATGGAGAATCCCTAAGCCTTTTAAAGGCTTTATCGCATGTAATACCATGGGCACACTAGCACCAGGTGCTTTAAGCCACAATTTTTATCCTAACAACCTTAACTCCTTCATCAAGTCAAATCTACCTAACATGAACTTAGTATGTCATACTGCCTTTCTTAGTAAATCATATAGAAAAATCATATATAGGTCTAAAGCTTGAATTTATTTTTCCACAGTGGGAAGCTCAATGTAATAATGTGCCTTCTAGAGGTGCCTATTGAGAGCTACAACTCTTGGAATATGTGTCTCTTTGGCCATAGGAATATCTGCCTCCATTTAGCAAACCAAATCAATGATCAACATTTAGGTTGTCTCTCCAAAAACACATAATTATTCCTTCATGGCTCCACTCTGTGAAATCGATTCCTTTAACAAGGGTGTTTCTCTCTACACCCTTAAATTACAATATGTCTCCTACTACATGCCATATCTCATTTACATGCCATTAGACATATCTTATCTTCATCATCAATATGTAGTTCACCATGTGATCTCTATGTTATGAGTATTGACGAGAACCTACTAATTTATATGCTCACTTTCTGTTAGGTCCTTATAATACTAGTGTATCCCCTTATTGTTATTGTTACGATAGCCACCTTATTGTTATTTTTGTGCCCATGTAGTCCCCATATTGTTATTATTGTGCCCCATAGATGTCCACTATTTTTATTAATGTGCCCTTACATTGTTATTGTTATGTTGTCTACAATTATATTGTGATCTGTTGGACTCCTATATATAGAAAAGAGGTTTTGTCATTTGAATCGTCAAGGAATTGTTCATTTATGTAATGTAAAGGAGGTTTCCCCCTAGAAGAGGTTGATTTATAATTCGTTGATCTATATTTTCTTCGATTTTGTGAGTTGCGTTCATAACATTTGGTATCAAAGCTTTGAATTATAGGGTTTCGCTGCTACAAACATGTAATATTTCCATTTTCACTACACCTTTTATTCTACGAAGGTTTAGAAGCTAAAAAAAACACATTTGAACCAAAATCTAGAGGAACATCGTGTAAAAATTTCATATCTTGTTTCGATATATTTTTGGAGATACGATTTGAGAAAGTTATGGGTTTTACAAGCTCTGGAATTTCATCTCAAAGAAGTGGCTGAGGGAAATGCATCATAACTTTCGTTTCAGACATCGGATTGGAATTATGTAAAAATTGGAAGAAAGTAAACAGAATTTATATTCTTGTGTATCAATTTCAGAGTTGAAGGCCGAAACAATGTCACGTGGCATGTCGTGAAAGTTCGCTCTATTAAACTAGTCCATAATTAGGTCATTCTGGGAGATCGGGCATAACTATATCTTGAGGAATCCAAATTAGGTATGACATGTGGCATTGTAAAGACGACTTAGAGGGATACTATAGGACCGAATATCAAATATTGGGGATCTTAAATTACATAGATCCAATAGTTTCAATATCGAGCTCCTCAAAAGGAAGAAAAAGGCGTGTATTTGTTTTTAAAAATTGCGTAAGTGTTGTTTGAAAAATCAGTTTGAAGTCATTCCAAGGGAATATTGAAGCATGGATATCAGTATTGCGTTCTAAAATGCCTCCAAAAATAATTATACACCCATTAAGCCATCAAAAAACTCTATCATGGCGCTTGAAGAGGAACAATTGTAGTATGATATATCAAAAATACAGTACCAAGTGCAACAAATTTTGATCTCACAAGGAATAACCAAAGATGACATAGATGGTTTAAAAGTAGACATGGAGGATAAGATGGATGGTTTTAAGGTTTAAATGAGAGCTAATATTGATGATCAAGCAGCGGAAGATCACATCGAACATCAACAACAAGTTCTCAAACTCTTAAAGGAAACAATAGGCAAATCAACATCGTGGCAAAAGAAGTTTTGATGTAGGTGACTGGGTATTTTTATGGATAAAACCATACAAACCAATGTACCTCAATAAAGCTAAGAAGTATAATAAATTATCACTAAATTAATATGCTCCTTACAAGGTGCTGCAAAATATTGGTACTATGGAATACAAATTGGAGCTGCCTGCATCTTCCCGAGTGCACTCAGTTTTCCATGTTTCGTGCTTAAAGAAGGTTACAGGTGACAAAATCCAAATTCAAACAATATTTCCATAAATTTACGAGGAAGAAAAACTCATATTGGAACATAAATAAGTTATGGAAACAAGAACTCGACAACTACAAAATAGATCAATTTTAGAGTATCTTAGCAAGTGGAAGAACTTACCCGCTGAAGATTCCACGTGGGAGGATGAGAATCTTATACAGAAGCATCCATAAATAATCAAGTGTTGAGGACAACACTTGTTTGAAGGAGAGGGGCATGTTATGTCCCTATAATAATAGTGTATCCCCTTATTTTTATTGTTAGTATATCCCCCTTATTGTTATTGTTGTGCCCATGTAGTCCCCATATTGTTATTATTGTGCCCCATAGAAGCCCACTATTTTTATTGTTGTGCCCTTACATTGTTATTGTTATGTCAGCTAGGATTATATTGTGACCCATTGGACTCCTATATATAGAAAGAATTTTTTTTCATTTGAGTCGTCCAAGAATTGTTCATTTATGTAATGTAAAGGAGGTTTCCCCCTCGAAGAGGCTGATTTCTAAGTCATTGATCTATCTTTTCTTCTATTTTGTGATATGGGTTCATTACACTTTCCATAAATCCAACATGATTTATAATAGCTATGAGAGGAACTACAAGATATATTCTTCCAGTTCCAATATCAACTTTATCTTGATCTAGATTTGCAAATCTACCCTTAGATCTACAAATCTACAATTATTAGATGGCTACAAAAAAATTCAAACTCTCACAATTAGTCACAATAAACATAGAGTGTACTCTTTTAGTCTAATTCTAAAGCTTCATAGGCTTAGAACTCAAATTTCTCATGTTCCTAATCCCTCTTGTGGAGAATTTAAGCCCAATACTGCTTGGATATAATATAATAAATGGAAAAATGGACATTAATTCACTCACCAAGATTGTATTAAGAATTATGTTAAATCAAGGTAATAATACACATATAAATACATGAATATTGTCTCATCATAGACACACTATCTTAGTCACATTGACACCCAGTTGAGAGAATATCTCAACCAGATACCAAAGTAGGAGCTAACTTAGTTGGAGAATATCTATCATGTCCAACTAGATTTAGCACCCTCCTAAAGACTTGGAAACACATTATTTATGTAGAAATGAAATCTACCTAATAATGAATAATAATCATAACAACCTCAAATATAATCACACATAAGACAAGTGGGAGTTAATAATTCTAACACTATTCACTATCTCTCAATAGAGTGGAAATTTTTAAATTACATCCATTTGTTGTGTTTTAATTTGCCTTTATTTTCATCTCTGTATTATTTGCTTATGAATGTTAAATTTAATTCTTACTTATATCTAATTAATGTCCTTTCCAATACACTTACTATCAAAATAATGGATAAAAAAATGGAAAAAAAAGTCTATTTCAACTTATGCAAGTGTCAAATGCAAGGCTAGGGTGGAATTACCAACCTCATCTCATACTCCATGTTATGAATGAGGTACAAATCCTTACAACCTAGCATCACAGTCCATGCCATGAGGAAGATATAATTGAACATGATATTTCAGAATGAATATACTTCACTTTCACTTATTCCATAGGACATGATCAAGCTTTCATGGATTTTAAGAAACTTCTAGATGTTATGTTTCTTCTGGAAAATTTTTGGTTTTGGTAGCAATTATGTAAGGAGAGGATTGAAAAGAGAATTAAGGATCTACTAAAGCTAGTTCTTAATTCCCTTAAGCCTTTCTACTTTTGGATTTTTACTTATCAATTATGTTTTCTTCACATTCCTTGAAAATTCAAATACCCAACAACTATTGTAGCATTAATAAAATTCATTTTCCTTCAATAGTAGATGCATAAAGATTCAATGTTGGTTGAAATAATTCATTATGTGAAGTTTCTTTAACTCTAAGTGATGGTTTTTATTACATAAACTCATAATTCTTGATATAAAGACCAAAATTTGAAGTTAAATCCCAGCGAAACTTGAGAGGGGACATCACCACCTTACTAAGCCTCTTCCCACTTCAGGCTAGCTCTCTTTTGGCTCAATGGAGGCTTCCCTAGGTTAATATTGCTAGGATTCGAGGCAGTGATACTCAAGGTGATATGAATATTAAATATAGCATAATGGATTTGAAAGAGTTTTAGAATATGAAATATGACGGGAGGATTAGAAACTAGTGTCTTTTTATTTGGCATATGGGGTCAACCAGGTCTCCCTTGAAAAAGTAAAGAATGGATACAAGTGGATGACTAAGTTTTTCCACTTCTAACCTTAGAAAATCACTATGTACCCATTATTTACCTTCTTAAGAGAGACCTACTAGACATGATACGCACAATGAAAAAACTTATATTGCATGGGAACTTGTCCCCCCGAAAAAAATTAGGCACCTTGCATTTTATATTTTCAATGACTTAGGGAAAAGTAGAAGAATTGGTGAGCCGGGATGAGGGTGAATTATGGCACAGGATATTGGGCCATCTTCACCATGGTACTTTGAATATTTTGCAGTAGATTTCTATTGGAATTCCCAAGGGTACTCTTGCGCAGTCAGATCAATGCAAGAAATGTACAATGGGTAAGTTTATGAATACCACCTTTCATGAGAAGGAAAATCGTGCTTCAGTGATCCTGGAGATAATTCACACAGATGTGTGTGGACCTTTCTCAGTTGCTTCAACAAAAAAATACAGGTATTATGTTATATTTGTTGATGACTATTCTCGTAGATGCTGGATCTTCTTCATGCAGAAGAAGAACGAAACATTCTCAAAGTTTTGTGATTTTAAAGCATTGGTGGAGAAGGAGTTGGGGAAGCAAGTGAAAGCTCTACAGAGCGATAATGGTGGTGAATACATCTCAGGCGAATTCAAAAACTTCTGTAGCAAAGAATGAATTCGAAGATAATTCATAGCGCCTCATAACCCATAGTAGAATGGGGTTGCAGAGAGGAAGAACAGAACGATCGTGAGTGCTACATGACCAGGGCCTACCGATGCATTTGTGGGTGGAAGCATGCAACACTGCGGTTTATGTACAAAATTGTTTTCCTCATAGAGTACTTGGCATGAGTACACCTGAAGAAGCTTTTACTGGTAAGAAGCCTGATATTTCTAATTTGAAGATTTTTGGCTCATCTGTTTACATTCATGTGACAAAGGACGCCAGGAAGACGCTGGAGCCGACTGCAGAAGTTGGGATATTTGTGGGGTACACAGAAACACCCCATAATTATCATGTGTTTTTTCCAGACAGTCGGATGAATGTGGTGTGACGGGATATAAAATTCAATGAGGTGAAAGCCATGAAGTTGTCGCTTGAGAGGGAGCTACACTTGCATGCAGAGGAGGAACTTATTGTTCCCAAAGATGAGCCTCTAGATGTGGACCAGCCATAGGATGAGATTCATGGAGTGGAGGAGTCCACTCATGCATAACCAAACATTAGAAAAGGAAGAAAGAATACCACAGAAGCTAAGAGACTGAAGCTTGATGCGGCACAGAATGTAGGAGTCCCTACATCACAACACAGATAGAGACAGACACCCGACCGATTTACTAGATACATGGCTCTGATGAGCAATTGTATCATGACAGAGCCATCTTATTTTGAAGAAGCAATGCAGGAGCCCACATGGGTAGATGCCATGGTGGAGGAGTATGAATCCATTGTCAGAAACAGTGCTTGGGAGATTGTTCCAAGGCTGGTGGGAAAATCAATTGTAGGATTAATAATGATCTACAAGGTAAAGCAAGCTGCTGATGGGAGCGTCAAGAAGTATAAGGAAAGATTTGTTGCCCAGGGCTTCTCACATATCTAGGGGATTGATTATGAAGAAAAAATTGCACCTGTCACACAATATTCTTCCATAAGGACCATCCTTTCTCTCTCAGCGCAGATGGGTTGGCACATTCATCATATGGATGTGAAGACTGCATTCCTTAATGGGATCATTGAGGAAGAGGTGTACATTGAGAAGCTTGAAGGATTTGAGATCTTCAGTAGCGAGTCGCATGTGTGCAGGCTCAAAAGAGCGTTGTATGGGCTGAATCAAGCACCACGTGCTTGGTACACTCGGATCAACAACTATTTCACTGGACTTGGCTTCACCAAGAGTGAGGCAGATGCAAACCTGTACCAAATTGTGGTGGAGGGTAAGATTTTAATCATTGTTCTTTATGTTTATGATTTAATACTAACGGGTGATGAGAAATTGATACACTCATGTAAGGAAGATCTTGCAAAGGAGTTTGAGATGAAGGATTTGGGCCTCCTTCATTATTTCCTTGGATTGGAAATATGGCAGTGGGAAGGTGAACTGTTTGTGTCTCAAGGCAAGTATGCTCGGGAGATACTGGAGAAGTTTCAAATGCAAGGCTGCAAGCCTATCGACACTCCTCTTCCAGGAAATTGGAGGAAAGAGGATGCTACATCAGTAGAGGTAGTGGATGCCACTGTTTATCAACAGTTTGTGGGTTCGCTCATGTATTTAGTTAATACAAGACCGTCCGGACATATGCTATGCGGTGAACCAGATTTCACAAGCGATGGTTAAGCCTACCAAGCTCTTTTGGAAGGCAGGCAAGCATGTCCTGAGATATCTCAGGGGCACATCTGAGTATGGTTTAAGGTACATACAGAAGGATGAGATGAAGTTTCATGGCTTCACGGATGTAGATTGGGCAAGTAGCCCAACAGACGGAAAGAGCACATTAGGAGGGATTTTCAGTATCGGATCTACGACAGTTTCTTGGTATAGCAGGAAACAAAGATTTGTGGAACTCAGTTCAGCGAAACCATAATACATGGAAACAAGTCAAACTGCATGTGAGGCTATCTAGATGAGGAAGATTCTGGTTGGTTTGTTCGATTCACATTTATATCCTAGAGTGATACATTGTGATAATCAGAGTTTCATTAAACTCTCGATTAATCCTGTGTTTCATGATAGATATAAACATATTGATATTCGGTATCATCATATCAGAGATTGTGTGCAGTGGAAGATCATTTTGCTTCAGTTTATTCCTACGGAAGATCAGGATGCAAATATTCTGACGAAGGCGTTCAACATGAGCAAATTTGTTGTGTAACCAACTCTAGAAAGAGAAGAAAAGAGATATCAACGCCTTAGAAATAAGCCACTTCGAGGGGGCAACCTCCAATACATTACATGAATGAAAAATTCTTGGATGATACAATTTACAAAACCTCCTTTCTATATATAGGAGTCCATGGGGCCATAATATAATCCTAGTGGGCCACAATGTAATCCTAGCCGACCTAGTAATAATAATTTAAGGGCACAATAATAATAAAATGGGGGTTACAGGGGTACAATAATAACAATAAGGGGGGCTACACTAGCATAATAAGGGGCTACACTATTAATATAGGGACTTAACATGCCCCTCTCCTTCAAACAAGTGTTGTCCTCAACGCTTGATTATTTCTTGATGCTTCTGTATAAAATTCTCATCCTCCCATGTGAAATCTTCTACAGGAATGTTCTTCCACTTGCTGAGATACTCTGAAATTGATCGCACTTGTCGAGTTCTTGTTTCTATGACTGCTTCATAAATTCTTTCGATGTCATGTTGATCTTCCTGTTGTTTCATTAGATTCTGCACCAAAGTTGGGTTATCCTTTGAGAGTTGGAGAACTTGTTGTTGATGCTCGATGTGATCTTCCACTAATTTATCATCCATATTTGCTATTATTTTATCCTTCAAACCATCCAACTTAGCCTCCATTTCTACTTTTAAACCATCTATTTCATCTTCAATTTCTCTTCGTAAGATCGAAACTTGTTGCACTTGGTACCATAATTTTGATATCTCATACTGCAATTCTTCCTCTTCATGCGTCATAGTATAGATTTCTAAGGGCTTAATGGGTGTTGAATTATTTTTAGGAAGCATTTCAGAACCCAATACTGAAATATATGCTCAATAGGCCCTTGGAATCACTTCAAATTGATTCTTCAAACAAGACTTATGCAATTCAAAAAACAAAACACACCTTTTTCTTGCTTTGAGGAGCTCGATATTGAAATTGTATTATCTCTATGATTGAAAATCTTCAATATCTGAAATTCAGCCCTGTAGTAGCCCTCTGAAGCTTCTTTCAAATGCCACAGGTCTGACCTGATTTTGATTCTCCAAGACAAAGTTGTGTCCAATCTCCCACAATGACCTAATTCTGGACTGGTTCAGTAGAGCGAACTTGTACGACTTGCCACATGTCACTGTTTTGTCCTTTGTCTCTGAAATTGATAGCGAAGAAACTACAGGCCGTGTACTGGTGATCACTTTTGACAGCACTCCAATCCAATCTTCAGAGAGAGAGTTATTAAACTTTTCCCACGATCACCTCTTTGAGATGAAATTCAGGAGCCTGAAAAAGCACTACCTTCCACAGATAATATCTCCAAAAATATTGCGAACCAAGCTCTGAAATTTTTTGATGAATTTCCTCAGGATTTCAGCTTCGCACCATATAAATTTCAGATTCTGAACCTTCGTAGAAAAAAATTTATAGCGCAAATGCCACGATGACCTGTTTAGGAGCCTGAAAAAATACCTGACTTCCACAGATCATATCTCCGAAATTATTTTGAACCAGACTCTGAAATTTTTATACAAGCTTCCGCAGGATTTTTTCTTCGCACCCTAAAAATTTCAGCTTCTGAAACTTCGTATAAAAAAAGTTATAGCGAAAATGCCACGATGACCTGTTTGGAGCAGCGAAACCCTAGAATCCAAAGCTCTGATACCAAATGTTATGTAACCAACTCCAAAAATAGAAGAAATGAGATATCAACGCCTTAGAAATAAGCCACTTCGAGGGGGGCAACCTCCAATACATTACATGAATGAAAAATTCTTGGATGATACAATTTACAAAACCTCCTTTCTATATATAGGAGTCCATGGGGCCATAATATAATCCTAGTGGGCCACAATGTAATCCTAGCCGACCTAGTAATAATAATTTAAGGGCACAATAATAAAAATAAGGGGGGCTACACTAGCATAATAAGGGGCTACACTATTAATATAGGGACTTAACAAAATTCGAATACCATAAAGGCAGGATCGGGGTGAAGGATAATCCCTATCTTGTTGAGAGGGAGTGTTGAGATTCAACAAGATGATGAGCTTAGTGAAAAGAGTCGCTTTCACTAAGTGGGCCCGCAAGCTATTTTGGTGCATGTCTATTTTTAGACATGGTGATCACATTTCAGAAGTTGCATGGAGGACTCAGTTAGAACTGAAGTGGAAAAGTTATGACAAAGTTGGAAGAGTATTTCATGGAGTTGTATTCAGTTTAACTCAGTTAGACTCAGTTGAGCTAGTTGTATCTAGTCTAACTGAATGATACACTAGTGAGAGTGGAGTGAATTAATTATTTAATTAATTCACAAATAATAACTCATTAATAAACTGAACAATACAACAGTTAACTACAGTGCATGTTAGTTCCAGTGGAGACCCAGTGGAGAGATAAGTGAAAGGGCAAGATGGACTATCTGTTGTGACTATAGTGATGCATTGATTTCACCACACACACATTAGAGTTGCCAATGAGGATTTCACAGTCAAGGCAAGGGTAATTCGAATTCATTTAGAGCTATTCTTCAGCAGGGATTGCGCAATGGAGGCAGGCTATCAGGAGGGAATAAATCAATGCATGGATTTTCAGATTTCATCTTGTTAGTGTGTGACAATTGATTGTACTAAGAGCTTGATGTACTAAGCTTTGTATGAGATTGTTACATGATCTCCATGATACAAAATATATGATAGTTGGGTTTTTCAGCTTCAGGCTTTCCCGTTAAACAACTATGTTATGTGTGATTGTTTTTATTTATGCTTCACATGTGTTTGTAATTAATTTTCCACAAAATATTAATAGTGGAATGATTCTATATTTTGCAAGAAGTTAAATATTGTGAGATCAGGGGAATCTAGATGTATACATGCTTAGTGTATACTAATTTCTACATTAAGTTAGGGGGTTTAGGGCTTAGGGGATAATGGCTTTAGTGGTGAGGTTAGGGCTTAGGGTTTCTAGGGATTGGGGTATTTACAGGTTAAGCTCTTAAGGATTAGTGGATTAGGTGCACTAACTAACATAAACGCCTTGTGGATTAGAAGGTTTGTTGAAGTGACAAAATTAAAATGACCAACATAAACAACTGATTCATACTATTGTAGGACTTGCTAGATAGTCGTATTTTTGTTCCTAGGCTAGATTAGTCATTTGCATTAGTCATTTTTAGTTGTATTACTTATTAGCTAGTCGTATATTTTAACTTTTGACTAAATTAGTCGTTCACGTTAATCATTTTTAGTTGGGTCACTTAAGATTACTAATTTTTGGTATTATTTCACATGGAAAAGTTGTGGTGACTAACTTTTTTAGTCACCTAGTCACTAATTTCATCATTTTCTACTATTTTATGAACAAGGTTTTAACTTGGGAAGTTCTACAAAGGAGACCCAAGAAAGGACCTGGAATATGTATTTTATTTAGAGAAGATAAAGTATCGATAGTTCATTTTCTCATTAAATTCTCATATACAAAACAAGTCTGGTTAGAAGTGGAGCATTTCACAGGAAAAAAGAATGGATGGGTCGGGAAATCTGTTGAAGAATTTTTAAAATGTTGGATAAGGAAATAGATCATATGGAATGGAAGGTTGTGCCATGTCTAACTTCAAAATTATTTGTATTTACATCTCACCTATAGCAGCAGAAATTGATGAGAGCACCAAAGAACTTGATGGTACGCTAGCGATTGGGCCTGAAAATGTACTTCAAAGAGAAAGCATGGGCTCCCATAGCCTCTTCTGAATTTTTGAAATATAATTAACATTTCCCACAAATTCTCTATGGTTCCTCATTTTGCAGCATCTCCACCAAATGTACTATGAATAGCCTAGTTGACAATAGAAAATTAGGACTCTCTAAGCCACTTTCCAAAGCATTCGCTAGTATGTCTCTGAAGGAGGGAAGTTCTTTGAGATTGTTTTGACATACAATAAGAATTATGAGTATCACATAATATTACTTCTTCCTTCAGTTGGGTCTAAATTGCAACCGTGACTCGTCTTAGCTCCAGACAAGAAGGAATATCAATTGGAAAGCACCAGAAGAAATGTTCTCTATACATAGGAGGAGTTGGTTCCACACCGCACAAAAGGGAATAAAAGGTAGAACAAAAAGCTGTTGGAATGCAGTTGATTATTCCTTGTTTCCACTTAATATAAAAAATGATGCTCTCTCTGGAAGTACCAAGTAAGAAATATGCTTGAATTAAAAATGGACATCCAATGACCATTTCTGTGGGGGGGAAGCATAAATACCAACAACCATCTTAGTTCTTGATCTATTGAGGCGTTCATCAAATGGCAAAGCCAATGTTATTACCCACATGTCCATGTCTTTCCTATCCTCTCTCCTACTCTTCTCCTGCACAGGAAAAAATTGCATCCACATAAAATAATTGCATTCAGTCCTTGTGTCTTCATTTCCTTGTGTCGAAAGATGTAGAATGAATGATTGACTATGTTCATTTTTGGTAGTTTGAAATTCTATTTCTCGGGAAACACAAATTTAATTAACCCTGTTCTGTGTGGAATTATCGTTATGTTGACAAACATATAGCTTTCTGATTTTAGACATAAACAAAATTACTTTAGGATGAATACTAGCCAACTGCTCTTTCACATCATCAACCTTCTCAAGCCGCAAAGATTGTGTCATAATAGTGTTTGGAAGCTCACAATCAAATAATTCGTGGAGTATCAAATCTTCATCTATCTATTCTAGAATGATATATCGAATTCTAGTTCTAGATGGAGGCATATTAAAATAATAATATATTTATGTTGAGGATAATATTTTTTTTTTTGTTTATAAAGGGTGTGTATCACATTATATCTTAGATTTTTCACAACTAAGTTATTTGGTTGTGTTTATGTCATGCCTACACTATTGCATACATCCCTTTTCTCAATAAGAAGCCATGGAGATCTCATACAAATAAGACCTCTAACATTGCATCATAATACAAAATACTCCCACAAGCATTGATTTTCCTTCATGTGATAAAAATATGACCCTCCAATGACAAGCAGCTTTACTTCTTCTCCACCAAGTTTCTATTTTTTTCCTTCAACAATAGTCTTCCAACAATGTAGGTTGGGCCTTGTGTGACATAAATTCTTGTGTTGATGGGGTGAAACTACAAGGAGAGCACCCACCTTATGTGTGGCCTTCGTTTACATATATATGTGCATGGGAAACTTCCATATACTTCACCACTTCGATGGATGGTAGATTAGGTATAACATCACTTCCCTTAGGTAGAATTGGACCTCTAACCTCGCCAAAATGGGGAGAGAGATATCACATCTTACTCATGGCTACTTAAACTAACCCTCAAGGCTACAAATAGTTTAGCCCGTTTTTGGCGAATAGTAAATGGAATACTAAATTAGTGATATTGTGTTGATCCACATTGACATATAATGTGGATTATGTCTAACCCTCTGCAGTAGATCCACACAAGGGTGATAATTACTTTCCCTCCCCCATGATACTTAGCATGTGACCCTCATCCATGCATTTGATGAGATTTGTAAACATAATAATTTTCAAAGAAAGGCAAGCTCCTCACTCCAAGGTGTTCATCTCAATTCCTATGTACTTCATTTTTTGTTCAACCCTACTCCAGTCATCTCTCCTTTAGTTTTTGTTATATCCCTGACAAAAAAAAAAATATTACATAAACATTGAAGATAAATGCAACATCTTCCCACTTGCTTTCCATTTTGAATTTCAAGCCTCCATGAATTCAACATGGCTCTCCAACAAAACTTATTTTATATCATAAACATTATGTTTTACCAATTTTCTATTAGATTGATGTTAGTTGAAATAGAAATAATTGGGATTCGAGGATGTTCTTTTGAACTAGAGAATGTGGCTTATTGCCCAAGATATTACCCAAAGGCCTCCATTTCTCCCTAATATATTTCAATAATTTGGAATTGATTTGGGGCTAGTTGATTTATGCTCAGGATACTTCCTTCATCACGCCACTCGTTTAGTTTTGAAAGGAAACAATTAGAATTAGTTGCAGTTTTCATTTTGAGATCTCGAGTTTCATTATGAGGGGTTATCATTAATTGGGCATTATTTTCCTTTATTCACCTTTTTCTTATATCTAGGAATTAGGAAATGAGGCTTTCATTAGTTTGGAACAACTCATATATATAGCATTTACATGAATTTTCACTTCAACCTTAGATTTTAGACTTAGATACATTATACTAGTGTATCTTTAATGATTTTGGCTTTCAATTTTTTCTTTTCGTTCATCAGAAATGAAAAAATGGGAAATAATTTTCCACAAATCTATGAATGCTTAATCATAAAGGTGTCACCTGAGGAAAATGAATGAATATCCTATAGAATGACATGGGATAAAATTTGACTAAGGGAGATAACGGGTGTTGGAGTGTGTTTGGTGCACGTATGTACGAAATCACACGAACTTAAGGGGTGTGTTCTACCACTTAAGTTATTGGTAACAGGCAGAAAAATAAGTGGATTCAAGAAAGTTAGTGGAACAAGCTAGAATCAATAAGCATTCTAGATAGAGAAATAGCATGCATATATAAACTAAAAACTAAAACAAATAAACAAGAGCTCTGAAAAGAGTCAAACGACAAAAATAATACGAATGGTGGCTCTAGGCCCCTCTTATTGAGCGCTGGTAGTAATAAGAGTGAAACTTTACCCTCTTGCGAAAGGGCCCCTAGACCATGGGTTCTAGGTCCCGATGCAAGGATTTTTTTATCCCAAGCTTGCCTCGGTGCAGTCTCCCTCTCTCTCTACTGTGTTGGATTGAACTTGTTGGATGGCCAACAATTGAGTCCCCTCTATCTTCAGCTCTGGTTCACACACTGCTGGTATTTCTTGGGAAATTATGGCCATCATAACAATGTGTTCACAAATTATTCATCTCATGGTGGCCTTATATAGGAGGTTTTCAATCCTCCCTTCCCTCTCTTGGTACATTATGGATGGTGATCCAAGAGAGGGGTATGATTCCTTTGTGTGCTCCAAATATTCCATTGTGTGCTCACTTAGTGTCTAAGGAGGCATTGGTGGTTGTCCTTAGGCGGCTCCAAGTAAGGGGTCACTTGTCCTTTGCTTTGTGTGGTCCCGGATAGTGACATTTCGCCACTCCTAGGATTGTGCACATATCAGGCAAAAAGTGCGCAAAAGGCACTCTCCACGAAGGATTATGCATGCAAAGAGAATTTAGGACTTGTTCAAATTTGATTTTCCTCAGACCTTAGAGATTTTTAAATACTTTCCAGATTCTGTAATGTCTTCCAACCTTGTAAATCCTTTTGCTGACATTAATTAATGTCGTCTTCTGTTGTACGATTTTCTAGTGTTAACAAGGGGTACATTGATATTGATGTGTAGCATCTAACACCCTCTTCCCACATATACCCAAGTAACTGGCCAACCGGGGTAAACATGTGACGAGAGGCTACTAATATGAGATTCAACCTCCTATATGAATTTGAGGAAGTGGAACCGATGGAAACATAACAAACAGACCTTACACTGCATCATTGACATCGCCAGGAGGTAACCCAACCTTCCAGGGACCTGTTCCCTGAGGGGGAACTCGTTTTTAACCCTCCTCAGCCTTAGCCACTGGAAAATAAGGGTAAGGGAGTGACTATATACCCTTAGCCATGGGATTTCCTTGTTAAGGTAGTGGATATGTCCCCAAAATCCAGTTTTGTGCTTAGGGATCCAGGATTTGTGCCACATTTTTAGCCCCTGAGCTTAGGTAACTACCTAAAAATTCTTGTAACTTCAAGAGAGGATAAATAACCAATAAAATCGACCATCAAAACCCAAGATAAATCAACCTATTTAAATGTAAGTCGACCCCTTGAACTTATGTTAGAATTCAGCCCTTAAGAGTGTAATCTATGCTTGTAAAATTATGATAGAATGCTCCACATTAGAATATAAAATAAATTGATAACAAATTCAACTGGAAAACTCAGTCACATGTGCATGGTCTCTACCCAACACTCTTCCAACACTCTGCCAAGACATGTGTTAAGGCATGACAAGATGTGCCAAGTGTTAGGGTATGCGAATGTGTGTCAAGAAGTGTCAGACAACAAAAGGGAACACCAAGTTAAAGTGAAAATAAATGAACACATATGAGGGTTAATAATTCAAGACCTTACCTTTTTAAGATGGGTGTTGGGTCAATTTACAAGGTAAACTAACGCAATTATTTAATTATCAATCTGGGTTTGTAAAACTTGGAAGCATGTCCAGAATATATGGATTTAAACTACAATAAATTTTAGAAGACAAATTATAGAACTTGAAATAAATGCATATTACAAATATTAAATTTAACTAAGTAATTTCTAATTCAATATGTAATAAGTAGAATAAGAGGCTCCTAACTTAGGAGAACCAGATTGACCTTATCTACAACACTACATCATGAACAGAAATCAAAATAACTAATGAACAATAGCTTATGATGCATAAAAGAATAAGAGAAGAGGCTCCTAACTGAGGAGGTCCACGTTGTCATTTTTTATAAGTTTATTCATCATTAATACCATCGTATGAAAATTGGAAATTCAAAAAATAACTTAAACAAAACAAAGGAAGATGAATTCTAGTAACTATTCTTTGATCAGATAGAAGGAGAATTTTACTAAAACTCTTGTTTTACCCTTCATATGCAGATTATAATTTAAAATAATAATAATCATCAAACATAAGAAATTTACATACATCTAAATAATGGTGTAAACATGAAGCAAAACTAGTTTATGAAATTTCAGCTAAATTAACCAAAAAGTGTCCTTAGCTCGGTGTGGGGGCCCTCCACCCTTGCCTTGCACGCTGAAATAAATTCTCAGCTACTACAAATCAATCAATCATTCATCACACTGAAAAGAAAAAATAATATAGAACTATTTTCTCCAATTAACTCACAATATTCAGAAATCTCAAAATGAAATCATAAAAATTATCCATGTTCATGCCTTCAATGTTCTTGGCTTAAATAGAAAAATATTAAAAAAACTTGACTAAATGTCTCTAACTGTCATATATATCATAATCCAATATATATTGGTCGAAATCATCCATCCAATCACACAAAATATGGAAAATCCCACAAATTACTAATTTTGGTCTATTTCCTAGGGATTTTTTGAAAGACAAGTCATGTTTTACCAGCTTTGACTAGGCCTGTTTTAGCTCGGTTTGACTAAACCAATAGGTACACATCCATCCTTGGTTCCGAATATTTCTAAATATGTTCTCAGGTCGTGCTTAGGTTTCCTACAAGTATGAATTCAATGGAGCCATTACGAGAATTTTTAGTTTTGTCCAAAAATGCACTTAAAACCCAATTTTTGTAAAAATATCTAAAAATTGAAAAACATAATTTATTGACCTGAATATGCATAAATTGGTCAAAATAAGGTATTTATGGATGGTATATGTTTGGATATAATGGAAATTAGGTGTATTTAATAAGAAAAATTTGATAAAAAAATGAGGGCCAATATCTCCCCCTTGTTGATTTGCAAGCATGTCCTCATGCTTGCTTTCTCCTCTTTGACCTTCTGAGTTCTGATGTACCCACTATTCCTAATCCTTATGACTCTTATTGTGCTTCTTGTAGAATACAATCAATTTCTTTGTATTTTTATTCCTTGTAAATTGTAGCCATGACCTTATGTCTCTCATACTTGTACTTCCATGTGTTTTTGTCATTAAGCCACATATAAGCTTGCCTGGAAATGAGAGTGTTCTTTGTTTCTAGTTTCCCAATTTTATCATTAAAATTTTCTTTTTATTTGATAGGGTTTTCATTGTTTTTCTTGTACATATTGTATTCATTTTTCAAATGTCTTTCTATAATTTTTCTGACCTCCAATTCTCTGTTAGCTCTTTTTTCTTGTGAAGGTGCAGCTCTCTTTCCTCTTCTCTTGTATCTTTGGAAAATGAGGTGGCTCCTACTTCAACATTTTCAAAGTAATAATCCTTCTCCAAGGGTTCCTCATATACTTCTCTTTCAATTTTCTCAATGATTTCATGAATTTGTTTTGCTGTGGGAGGTGGTTCAACAACTTTTACTTCAGGATCTTTTTCTTTGCTACTTGTTTCTTCTTTACTTTTCCTCCTATGCCTCCTATGAATAGATAGAAAATATGTTTCCTTATCAACCATGATAATATCATGTTGTTTATTGGACCTCGTCCTAGGATATACGAGATACTTCATTATGCTTCTTGTCTCATGAACTGGCTTCAATTTCTTCTCTATTACTTGTTCCTCAAAATGATGTTGGGCTAAAAATTCCTTCCACACTAAACCCTTGCTTTTCACTTGATGTTCTACAAGAATTTTAATAATCCCCTGGTGGTAGATCTGTGTTTCTTTGGTTTTAGTCTCATTTTTCTCACTCTCTATCATTTTGACCAAGTTCTTGGAGAAGAGGTATGGTAGATTGATCTTTACTTCTTCCTTTATGTGTTGGAGTAGTCTGATGTGGTAAAGATGTACTACACTGTACTTGGTATCACATGTGAAATATCTCTGTATGAATAATACCAATTCTACCCATGGTTCATTGAACCACTCCCTTGGGATGCCCTTTTTCCTATCAAATGATCATTTTCTATGTTTTTCCAAGAAGAAAGTCCACCCTTTGTCTTTGAAATGTAGCCCTTTATGGTATTATTCTCCTGAAAGTGGAAGGTCTAGAGAGTGTGAAATGAATTCTAGGCTTAATGGAATAGAAAGGTTACCCACCATTGTTTTTTCCTATCCATAATTTTTTATGAATTATTTAGTGATACTTTCATTGTGCCCATTAATTTTTTTTAGGAACACTATCAATCCCGCATGATATAGTTTTTCTATAATTTATTTCTCCCAATTCTCTATCTTCAATTCATTTGGCTCTATTTTCGTGGCCATTTTCTCTATATACCAATTTATATACCCTTGTACTATCAACATTTTCATCATAAATAAAAATTCATGCATATATATATCTTTGTCAATTTATTCATGCTTTTTATTCATGACAATTATGCTTACCTCTTCTCTGAAGCTCCTCAAAAGAAATGAAATTATTGGACTAGTGAATCTTCTTCAATCCTCTATTCTGCTGCAAGAATGAGTCCACTTCTTTCTCAAAAACTGATAAAAACAAATTTTATTTATGTATAAAGATCATAAAAACATTGTTAAAATGTTTTTATTTCTCTATCGCCCATTTTTCAATCACTGTTTTATCAAATTCTCAAAAAAAATTCCTTCTCTGTTTTCAGTGTTGAAATGAATTCTTTGCCTCTAAAATGAAATTCATGATGTAAGAATCAACAAAAATCATATTACATTCTCCTATTTCTCATGAATTCATGTTCTATCCCTCTTCTACAAAGATAAAATCTCACTGTGCATTTGAAATTGAAACAAAATTTCTCACTGTTTGTATGAGAACAAAAGAAATAGCTCATTGTGTTTTAGGAAAATCACACACTGTGTAAAAATATTAAACTCTGTTTTTTTTACATGTGATAACTTCGTGGCTATGTATGGAGTATTTCGAACTCGGTTACCTGATCTGGAGCAATCTCGGAGATATCTCTGAGTTAATATTCGTGCTCCTATGTTTACACAATGCTACTTCAGTTAGAACTCCTCTCCAACATCTAAAGGTTCACACATTTCATAGGTGGCAGAGTTGGGTTTAATGGTGGAAAAGACCCAAATTTATAACTGGAGTTTGACTCGTTTTTCAACAACACATCTTAACCATAATCCCGTGCTTCACTATCCCTAAAATTTGTCCAGCAGTGAAGAAAATTCGGAATCGATCCTTACCTATTCACTTTACAAAAAATTTGGAGTTTGTTGGAGTGCTCAATAAACTCGGCGAACAGGAGATCTTAGCCTTCAATATTCATTAAAACCAATGCAATTCTTTCCTATTTCTCCACAACTTCCATGCCTATTTCTTATGTTTCTCTTTCTCAGTTCGAGCGTCTTTGTTTTGTGCAACCCCTCTCTTCAATTTTTGTGTTTTCTCCCTTATTCCTTCTTTCACGAGGTGAAATTACTACACTATATGCATGCATATGCATTGCACAACGTTAACCTCCTCTTCTTGAGCTTAAATATTGCTATGATGGTGGAAGAAAAGCTTGATACAGATCTTGAGTTTTTTTAAATGGTGAAGACTTAACACAAAGCTTCACAATTACACAACGTTTTGAATGTGTTTGATCATTTTACCATGCCAACTCACCTTCTGAATTGCGTGACCGTGGTTGCGTTCTTCTGGATTTTGTACAATCCTTCCTTTTTATGCAGAACTATGATCTACAGATAAATAAAATTCCCTAAGTGTGGTGCTAGGCACTTAGAACAACAGATTAAATACTTTTTAATCGCTTTCTCTAAGAATAAATAGGCACACAGAAAGATAAAAGAACCTATTTGTGATCCAAGCGCTTCCTAATCTCCTTCTGTCACTTTTGTTGTAGCCTCCTATCCAACTTAGATCACCAGATTGATTCCTGCAAGTATAAATAGAGAACACCAAAGAGATTGCAATATACATATGCCTATTTATCTTAATCACTTAAATCAATTAAACATGAAACATACATATCATTTAAGAGTCCATTACATGAGAAATAGAAACATAAACAAATACATATATGGGAAAATGAACAACAATATTTATTAAAGAGTAGAAGGGGGAGGTTATAACCAATGATCGATTTGATGTCACTAGCTCTAGCTTCATCCCAACCTCATCACATTCAAAATCTCACCAGCAGCATATCATTTCTTTCACTCTCTCAATTGAGAATCCAAAAACATTTCTTTACCAAAATTCTTACCCTTTTTAGCACTAATATCTGTGCTCAATTTATAGGGCAACTAAAGGAAATTTCTCAATGAATTACTTTATAATAACATGAAATACATGTTTCCAAGTTCAGAGGTGTTATACAGACACTTGGATTTGAATTTTGACACATATGGAATCTTTTAGAAGGCACTGGCCATGTGGAGATTCCGAAACAATGAGAATTTCTCTCCCATTTGACCAACGCACCCTTGAATGTTGGGAAGTGCATTGCAGTGCACCCTTGAATGAAGGGAGTTACATATGCAACACAATTAGTCCCTTGAGAGGAAGCATTGGTGAGCTCATAAGTGATATAACACATACTTCAAACCTTGGAAATCTCATAATAGAAGTCATGAATGGTTTTTTCTTCTCTTAGGGCATGTAGAAACTGAAATTTAAGGGGATGATAGATCCTATTTCATTGGTCCTGGGGATGATGTCTAGTTTGACCAGGTCATGGGGGATGATGCACAAATTTACCTATAATAGGTTCCCCCTAAAGAATGAAGTCAGAATAATAAAAATATTTTTTGAATGAGATGCTTTATGACATGATGGGTTGGAACTTAAGCAGAGTGGCGACCTGCATCAATATTACAATACATTACATCACGATATTTTCATTTTTATCATGAATTTTTGAGGGAGGCATTCTCATGCTCAACACATAAACTATCTAATAACATGTACATAGTGCAGAAATTTGTCTAAATTGGAATGTTACCCAATACAGACATGCCTACATATATAGGCCCATATTCGGATGACGACCTGTATGTAAGGTCACCATACAGATGATGTGTACAAAAATCCTGAAATCGCAAACCGGATGGTTGAAACTAGATCCGGGGTCTTCTTATCTCATTCACACGATCGTTTGAGTACAAGTATAGCCATGTGAATATATGATTTGTAGTCGAACATGGTAAGACATTGTTTGATTACTAGCCAATGATGTGAGTTTTTAACAAACACGATAGAACCACCATTAATTTTAATGGCTCTCAAGGTACTCCAGTGCATTTCGTAAGGTGTGAATAGATGATTTGATGTCAAAATCCAAACAAAATATTTTGGTTAAAGGTCGGAAGCGAGGATCTTATTGATGTTGTAACAAGCCTCATGGTACTGGAAGATGATGTTTCTAAATAAACTTCCTGAATGATGATTTGATGTCGACAAGCAGCCGCTTTATTGCGAAATGGGAGTTACTGATTTCAGAGAGAAAATGTGACTTGATATACCAATATTCAGGGATGAGTGTCATGAAAATGAAGCTTTATGAGTATTTCAGAAGGATGAGTATTCATTGGATGACATTGAGATGAGTTGGAAACATTATCCCAAAACCGAAGTGAAGGTATGATGACCCATAGGTATGAATGACTCATCAAGAATATTACCCAACCCAAACAGTCACGATGATGGAGTGAAGTGTCATGTTCAAGAGTGACCTACTACCATAAAATTTCTGTTCACTTTCCCAAATTTTCCCCGGTCATTTGTCGACCAGTACCTCTTTATTTTTTAACAAGATTGAGGAGGATAACATATGCTTGATCTATAATTCAACCCTTCGGGTGAATAATATATCGCTATTTAATAATTTAACGAGTCTATCAATGAATGAAACTCGATTCTTGCCATGATCGACAAAACCGTCGCTATTTTATGTTTTAACGAGCCTAAGGACAGTGATAACCATGTCCTTTTTCATATTTAGAGAGTTTGAAAAGAGGACAAAAGACAATATTTAAGTACTTTTTCGTAAAGTTCTAGCTTAGATCTAAAAAAGTGTAAAATGATATCTGAGAGAACCTCCTAGCCATGTTTGACTAAGGTTTTCCTTTTTCGTAAATAATCTATCTTAGTCCGGAAAAGGGTTAAAATTATACTGAGTAGATATCAATTCATTTACTTTTACGAGCTCGAAAAGACAAGTTCTCGGAAAAAATTTCACATTATTGGAGTCTGAAAAGAGCTAAAATTAGACTCTAGGGGTTTCTTTTTTGTTGTTATCGAAGCTCGAAAAAAAAGATAAAAGTGCGCTTCAAGTCCTTTTTCGTTTTTATCAAAGCTCTAAAAATAAGGATAAAAGTATGCTTTGTGGTGAAATAATTCTCGAAATAAATGTGCACGAATAATATGCTATATCAGTGCTAACTTGTTCAGAACAACATCAAATGGATTAAAAATACCATTTTCATGATAAAAAGTGAATAAAACCATAGTCACAGCAATAAATATGATTTGCAAATAATCAAATGACTAATTAAAAGAGTTTTTACTATTCCTTTTTACCATTTGCATTTTGGAGCTTTGAACCTGTTTTTTCCCCCAAATTTCAGCTGTAGATTGTGATCGATTATGTGGATGGTTTTCCTCGTCGTTTGATCCAGGTTGGTGCCATAAAACTCCTCCTTCCTTTAGTAGTATTTCTGTTTCATTTCATTGCAAATTTTTAGGGATTTGGGACCCTTAGGGTAAATATATTTTTAAAAGACGACAACACACCCTTGGATGTCAAAACCTGCATTGGAATATGCAAGGCATTGTCTCTTGTCCAAGGTTGCATTGGGCGCAATTCACATTTTTTTTCTTGCAGTGTGCCCAAATTTTTCCTAGTTTTTTGCATGAAAAGGGTCCTAATAAGTCTTATGGCTATATTTCAAGGATTCCACAGACCAAAATGACAATTACTTGGAGGGAAAGAGAGCATGAAGAAAAAAACATGATTTCTCTTAATGATTAGGGTACTGTAAGAGCCCTCAGAGACTGTGGGTTATTGAAGTACTTCCATCTTTCAGGTATGAGGCAACAAATGGAACTATCGGAGTTCCTTGTTCATGCATGGGATCCAGAAATTGATGAATTTCATATTGGGAGCAAAGTGGTCCCAATTTTAGTGGAGGACATCTATTTTTTGGCAGGCTTGTCGAGGAGAGGCCTACCCATTTCTCTCTCAGGGTCTGCTCTCGGAGGAGAGACGGTGAGAGACTATATATTGCACTATTGCAATCCAGGGGCAGAGCCTAGAAAGGATTGGAAAATAAACATCCACTATGTTCATGATTTTCCATTGAGAACTATCTTATTCACGATTGCAAATCTTGCTAGTACCACTACACCCGTTAAAAGAGCAGATTCATATGTAGAAGATAAACAGAGTTAATGAACCAACAATTAACTAGGCTGAAGTTGTACTCTCTCAAATGAAAGAACAACTAAGAAAGGAAAAGGGAGGAAAGAAGAAAATTTTCAACTATGGTTATATCCTCATTTATTTTTCCTTAGAGTGGATTCCACTGATGCAACCTCATCATGTGACGTTGGGTATATCTAACCCTAGAGATCCAAGGATGAAGAGATGGGTAGAACTGATGGCTAGACATGTTAGTCAATCATCCATCGTTTTCTCAACTACATTCTTCGCCTAGTTTAGGTGACAGATTATCGCCATTGATGACTATGCATATGCAGGCATCGAATTCCAAGGAGTTCCAAACTTAGGTTGACCAGAAGGTGCTCAGTGGGGTGCAATCGGTAATAATTTTTTGACCATGTTTTTTTTATTTTTCTAAGGTTTATAAATGTTTTTTTTTATTTTAATGTTTTCCCAATACTAAACTAAGGTTTTGATGTAATTCCGATGTGGGTCGAGTTCAACCAGTGGGAGAGCCAAAGCATGGAGCGGATGAGACAGTAGACAGGGTTGTCAGGAGAGAGGCCCTTAAGGATTTAGATATGGCTGAGACTCTTGTTGAGCTTCAGCAGCACATACATGGGTTGACCTTCAGGATTCTAGATTTCTGGATTGAAGAGTTACCCATGGGACTGTAGCGCCACATTAGTGGTGTTCCTAACTGTTGGATGTGGTTACTGTGTAGGATAGCTAGATCAGTATTATGTTATCATGAGCAACACTATTTTACTTTTGACATGTTGCATACATTTTGAGGCTAGATGACCAATATGTCTCGGGCACAAATTTTTGTAAAATCCTATAACTATCTATCTATTTTATTTCAGTGTTTTCCTATGTTTATTGCACAATCCTATTCAATTATGTGAATGTATCTTTACATGTGTTTCAAATGTTTGTTTATAGCATAATTCACTAAAGAATTAGTTATTGTGTTCAAGTTTCTAGAAATATGTTGATATTGAATAAAATCAAAATTCATTTCCAAAAGTCAGACTCTTAGGAACATATGATGTAGTGTTGGATTTCTAACAGTATAAACACTAGTAAATTTTAATACCACAAGTTGTGAGTCTAATATTATGATGATGCGATTAATACCAAATGAAATGGCATCAGAGAGAAGTTCGATCAATGCACTATACTCAGCGATATTGTTTGTAGATCGACCAATACAAATCCCTTGAAAACTCACTAACTCATCGTTCGGAGAAAAATGATCCATGCTGCAGAGGATAGATTCTGCATACTACGATTAGCACCATCGGCATACCTAAAAAATGGTTCGAAAGATTCAGACATTAGCGATGAAATGCAAAGCGGATTACTAACATCAAGAAAAATCTAGAAAACAAACTAAGATAGAAAATGCAAATCAACAACATATATATACAATATAATACAAAAAATTACTATGCTCATGATTAAGAATAGTAATGTTTCAAATACAACCCATTTCAGGGTTGTGCCAATGGAATTCCATCATAATCTACCAACTCATAGGCACCCTTAGCAAGAACTCTTTTGACAATATAGGGGCCATGCCATAACGGCTCAAATTTCCCTGTACCTATTACGTCAGATTCATAATAATAAAGAAGGACCAGGTCACCCTTTAAGAAAATGTGAGGCTAGACATGCTTGTCGTATTATGCCTTTATACGTCTCTTATGTGCTTTGTAGGCCAATTGGGTTTCATGATGCGTTTCATCAATATGGATGAGGTTAAAAAAACGCGCTTCTTCAGCAGAGGTGTCAGGTAACAAGTCGATTGTGAGTTTTAATGACAGTATTTCACATTGGATTGGCAAGATGGCTTCCAGACCATACACCAATTGAAAGGGGGTAAATCCGGTTGTGTTTCTCACTGAGGTTCGATATGCCCACAAGGCCGAGTACAGGATTAAATGCTAATTTCGTTTAACTCCTATCATTCGTTGAAGCATTCGTTTAAGAATATTGTTAATAGCCTCAACTTGTCCATTTGATTGTGGATAATAAAGAGTAGAACTATCGTGTGACAGTGTTAATTTTGCAGTCAATTCATTCATCATATGGTTGTGAAAATGTGAACCATGATCTGTGACTATAACCTGTGGGATCCCAAACCATGAAATGACATGATTAAAGAAAAACAATGCAGTTGTTTGTCCTGTGTTGTTGAATGTAGGCATCGCTTCGATCCACTTGGTAAAGTAGTCTACTGTGACAATAATATAACCATGCCCCTCGGACGAACGAGGGTTACAGGTCATGAATTCAATGCCCCATTTTGAAAATGGTCCCACAGAGGCAACATGATGCATTGGTTCTGGCGGTTTGCGGATTTTACAATCAAATATCTGGCACACATGACAACTTCTGACTGCGAGAATGCATTTGTGAAATATGGTAGGCCAAAAGTAACTGGAGTGGAGTATCTTCTGTGTGGCAGCGTATCCATACAAATTTTCACCACAAGCCCCAATATGACAATAATTTAAAACCTTTTCAACCTCCTCATGAGTGAGGCACCTTCTTAAAATTATATCGATGCCACGACGATAAGTGTATCATTTATGATCAGATAATCTTTAGCTTGGTATTGAATACATCGTTGGTTAGAGCGAGAGGTATCAGGCCGAAAAGTCTGGGTCTGGAGATAAATGATAAAATCCCTATACCAAGGATTAAATGATCCGATTAGAAACATATATTCGTCACGAATAGATGGTTCCAATGTAGTGGTAGTACTATTAGAGGGAAGGTCACAGAGAAGCTCAGCCAAAACTAAAGACTTATTTGACTTAGATTTGATGAATTCGAAATCAAATTCCTCCAAAATGACAATCCATTTTGAGTACTTGCCCCCCAGCAATTGACGTGATAAGTTGTAATTCATGGGATTTCAATATGAAATGATAATGGTCTTCTGGAACCAGATATAATGGTGAAATATTTGGACAGCTTGAGTAGCCGCCAAGGAAATCTTTTCTACTTATAAATAATTCACTTTCGTATCATTGAGATTACGACTCAAATAATAGATCGGATGTTATATCCCATTTTTTACTTGGACCAATACTATAGCAATGGTCGTATCAGTCGCGTCAATGTATAAGAAATAATTACTCTGATAATTCGGGGGATACATTAATGACGCCCGGACAAGTGTATCCTTGACAACATCAAAAGAATATTGTGCAACTTGGTCCCAATGGAAGGGAATCCCCTTTTTCAAGAGCCGAGTAAATCCTTTAGCCATTTTGACGTAGTTGGGTATGAACCTCAGAAATTTAGCCTTTCCTTGATGTTTATGTAACTGAAGCAAATTTGATGGCGCAGGCAAATCAAGAATGGCCTGGACCTTCAGTGGGTCTATTTTAATTCCTTCTTTTGAGATGACAAATCCTAGAAAATGACCAGAACCAACACAAAACATAGATTTATGTGGATTGAGGCGTATTTTTTAGTGTCAACAGTGTAAAAAGATAGCTCTAAAATGCATCGGGTGATCAGTCCAGTTTTTTGAATGCGCGGGTAAATCGTCTAGAGAGGGTTGAACAATGTGCTTGATGTCATTGAAACCATAATCCATTGCTCTTTTAAAGTTTCCCCAACGTTCTTTAAACCAAACGGGAGTTTTCGATAAGCGAATGTGCCCCAGGGACAGGTGAATCTTGTCTTATATTGGTCCTCCAGGCATATATTTATTAGATTGTAGCTAGAAAATGAATCCATGAATGAAGAGATTTCACATCCAGCAAAATTGTCAATAATCTGGTCGATAAAGGGAGTATGATAGTTGTCTTTTGGACAAGAGAAATTGACATCCTGATAATCGACGGACACTCTGACAGTTCCTTTTTTTTTCATAACAGGAACGATGTTGGAAACCCACTCAGTTAGCAAATAGGTAAATGAAACCAGCAAATTTTTTCAACTTCTGCTTTAATGGCAGTGGCCTTCTTCAGATGAACAGGATGAAGGTGTTGACATATCTTCTTGACATCAGGGTACATATTAATAGTGTGTTCAACGATACTAGTATTTATGCCTGGCATTTCCTCGTAAGACCAAGAAAATACATCACGAAATTCACGAAAGAGAGATCGATATGTTTTGAGTTCTGATGGAGAGAAAGAAACACCAACACGAAGGTTTTCTACAACGCTGAGTTTGGTCAAAATATTGATAGAAATGGTTTCTTCAATATTTGACAAATTTTGCTCGGAATAGATTGCATGAATAGGAAAAGAATTTGAAAAAAATGTTTTGATCGATGGGTGACATAGTTCACTAAGATTATCTTCTTCATAATTTTGAAGATGGGAATGATGATGATGATCTTCCCATGGTTCTCCTTCTGACATCATGGTTTCCAGAATATTCTCATCTGTCAAGAAAGTTAATGAAAAATGATCAGATGGAGTACCATAATCTAATGAATGATCAACCCAAACAACTAGCGATGATGATTTCGGATTCGCCACCAAATCCATGTAGATTGATTTCTATGCCAGCTCAATTGCGTTGGGCGATAGAAACTCATCCAACGTAACAACTTCAAAATCATCTGTAATATTCCTTAAGCCAGATGGAGTGGAAGATATCATGTAGTGGGTCTCTATATTGCAATTTATGTCGACGTCGTAGGCGGCAGTAATGCAAAGGTTACCATGAGAGTGGAATCCTTTAAGATTCCTACACCAATGTTCTGAAGTGCGAGTTAGGGTGTGTGAACTAACGAAACATTTCCAGTTACCTGGGAACTAGAGGCAAAGAAGGATAGTTGATTGCTGACTCTGATGACACATTTACATGGAAAGGAAATCATTCTAAAATATGTAGAAATGATCGCAGTTGTAGCATATATCCATGGAATTTCGAGTAAAATATTGTGGTCAAGGGGTCCGTCAATGACCTCAACTTCAACATTCATTTTTTTGCCCCCTATTTCAACATGCAGGTTATTAATAATACCGCAAGGCTTATATGTACATCCGCCGAAATCTTTCAACATCGTTGGCGATTGAGATAGGTGCGGTGAGCCAAGTGACTTCCAACAATTTAGAGACATAATACACGTTGATTCTCCCTCATCAATAATAGTACGATGAAAAAGGTGATTGAGAAAATTTACTTGGATGGAGAATGCCAATTCTGCTGGTAATTGCAGCACATAGCCCGTATGATTAAAGACTACGAGATTGGAATCTATCGGATCAATTCCACCAATTCCCCACAAAAAAGCATGTTTCTGGGGGGGGGGGGGGGAATTTTGTAGCACCTTAAGCGCTAACATAGTTGAAGGGGATTGAACCAAATCTTCAACTATATTATAATTTTGAGTAGCTCTTGCTCGAGGATTAAATTTCTATTTATGAACGACTCCCTTCGGTGGCTTTATTTTCAATTCATGAATAGCAAGTGGCGGTATCGATTCTATAGATGGATTCATGGTCGAGGTAGTAGGTTGATCAGTAGCCTAACTATTACGCATTGACACCAAAACATCAGTCGATGGCTTCGTGACATACAACATAAGCACTTGGGAACTATAATTTGGATCTATAGCAACCAAATTTGTGTCTGGATTCATAAATGGATTTGTCAATACAGCTGACGCATTCGAGGTCTTAACCATTTTTGAGACTTCAGCTCGGTGAGGATAGTCTCAAACAAAGTGTTCCTCATTATCGATTATGCATGGGTAATGATGTTTCTAATTTCCAATCGATTGATCAGATGATCTTTCCTGTGGGGTA
The DNA here is from genome assembly GCA_034641835.2 of Pinus albicaulis. Classification (NCBI taxonomy): domain Eukaryota; kingdom Viridiplantae; phylum Streptophyta; class Pinopsida; order Pinales; family Pinaceae; genus Pinus; species Pinus albicaulis. The sequence goes on along the minus strand of CM076583.1, from coordinate 860,442,293 downwards.
GTGTTGGAACAGGGTCCCCCAACTGTGTTTTTTATATAAATTTTGTAATAATTAGTCTAGCGCAGGGGCTTTGGGGTGGGTCAAAGCCCCCAATATTTTATAATGGGTAAAAGGGTAGACAAAGAGTCTGCAAACCATGGTTTTTGGACCATAGGATAGCACAAGCTATAATGATATAAATAGATGGATAGATTGAGCTAGAGAGAGACAAAGTACGATTGATGCTAGTTGCGAACTATTGATATTTGTTTTGGGTTTTATTTGGGTAAGGACTCCTGATGGCTATGTGCGTGGATATCCTCAGTCTTGCTATGCGTGGACCTCGCTAGCAATGTGCACAGGTCGGGAATCGAGTCTGTAAGTGAATTTTGAATTCTAATGAATAAGAAATATGTTGGAAATATCTAAGTGTTATAAGCATTGACTGCGCTTTGTGTTACTTCTTTGATTATATTGATACGCACATGGATGCGATGGCATAAGAAAGGGTTAATTGCATAGATCTGGTTATTAATGGTTTCTTTTCTTATGTTACGTGCTATCTATGGGTTATGAGTTGCGCATTCTGCAAGTATACTGTTAAATTTTCTGTTATAAGACTTTGTCTACGTAAGTCTAATAGATCTTGAAAAGGTTGCCTTAAATAACTCTCTCTCTCTCTCTGGGTGCGAAACCTAGTTCCAGCACCCTCCCATACTACTTCGGGTGAGACCTTGGCCTACGCAAGCAGGTCATTGTCGAAAGGGCCAGTAGTATAGGGGTTCATTGTCAAACCTTAATCCGAACCTGGGCCAGGACCCCTCAAGCCAACAAATGGTTTTTTTGCCAGGACCAGGAGCATTTTGAGAGAGATTAGGTAACTCCATGAGGTCACTAGCGGCCCAAGAAGTCTGAGCTTGAAGACTAGTTTGATAAACAGATCTAGGAATTTTCCCTAAAAGAGAATCGAAGTACATGGCTGACTGCTGAGGAGTGGCAAAACAAGTATATATTTACAGAAGTATATAAATCTTCTTTGTAACTTTCACACATGAACTACAAGAGTGGATAGCAAGGTTAGGAGAGTTCCAGACCTGTGGGAAAGATGATCAAGTTATGCAGTGGACTCCTGAATTGATCCGACAATTGGAGAAGGCCAATGAAAAAATCACCTAGACTATAGATCACTGGGTGGATAGTATTTTAGGAGGATTTTTAATAGAATTTGCAATCGATCAATTCGTATCTTATTCTGAAGCTGAGTGGAGATTATTTAAAGGGTTCCGAGATAAGTTTTTACAAACACTACCACTATTAATTAAGATACTATTGTGCGAAAAAGGTGTTAAGTGTGGTCACATTGGGTGAATGACCTACGATCAGAGCGAAATTATGACATGAAGTGGTAAATAGTACAGATTCAACCAAGAAGGGGACAGATCAGTATACAGTCCCTTAAGAGAGCTACCTACGCATGCAAAAACTAGTGCTCTGGTTATCCCACCATCGAATTCGCGTAAGGGCAATAATTCTCCTACCCCACCACCACCGCCGAAGATGATATGGCCACGCACATGAAGCTACCCACCTTTAAGGGTGTGGGGGAGGAGGACATGGGCTGATTTTGGTTCATGGAAGAATCAGTATGGACTACGCAGAATGTTGCTAGCAATGCTATAAAAAGAGCGCAACTATCCTTAGCCTTTGAAGGAAGGGCCTTGGATTTTTTCATGGGGCACGTTGGAGAGCATGCGGATCCATCAATATAGGAAATTAAGGATGCCTTAAAAAAAAATTCTGGAAGCCTAAGTCCTACACTCAACTTGTGATTGAATTAAAATATTTTAGACAGGGACCTACAGAGTCTATATGGGAGGCTTACCAGTGGTCGAAGAAAGTTATCAGGGATGGAGAATTTAAGTATGAGGATAGACAGCACAAGGAATGGTTCATTGTCATGTTGTTACCGCACTTGCGCGGACCCATGGGTTAGCAGACAATTGATACACAAGGGAAATCCCTGGAAATTTCCATGAAGTTAGAAGTTGTGCCAAGGGACAATGCCCAGTGTTGAGCCCCAAAGATGTCCTTTTCTACCACCACATTTCACTTCATTTCCTTTGTTCCTTATAAATTACAGGCTTAAATGATCAATAGGATTAATTAAAGTTGCTTTAAGAATGTATATAATGACTAACTTGCTACACTTTCATGGTTTTGTTGTTGTAGTAATTTTTGACTAGATTTAGCTACAGAATGCAGCCATTCTATAGCTAGTTGCCGATTCCGCAGCTGTCTTCATGTTTTCACAGGTTCCAGGTGTCACCTCAAAGAAAAACGCATATGGGTGAATTCCAAAATTCATCCACATAATTCCTTGCTCCCTACGAAGTCTGAGCGGAATTCTACAGGTGGTTATGCACGTGGGAAACCAAAACTAGGAGATAGACTTCTAATAGGACAAGGACTGTACAGATGTCTTTAATCATAGTACGAGACCACCACCAGAGTTATAATTTGATTTTAGTTGGGAAAGACATTTATTCCTATTTTATCTCAAGGGAAATTATGTAATTTTCTTATAAGAATGACTCGGGAGACCGAGAAACAGCCAGCTAGATTTATGTTTTGTTGCTAGATCTCAGAAAACCGTGATACTCTGTTTTTGAAATATTTTTCCTTTAATGAAAGAAGCACCGCTTTATTGCAAGATCTGAGGCAATCATGAGGATATTTGTATGTTTATCTGGTGGTAGAGGGCCCCTACTGCCCGAGAATATTTATGTACATTGTTTAGATAAGTAACTTTAGCCTTGTTGCATTCCTAGTTTAAGTAATTTTCTGAGCTTTTTGTTTTATATTCACTTGCATTGGATGCTACAGTTTAGTCTTGTTCTTATGAATCATTCCAAAATATCACTAATATTGAATGAGATATAATTGTATTATTTTAGGAGTTAGTTGCATTTCTTTGAACTTTATGTTTTTGTGCTCAATTACATCAGTTGTTACAGCTAGTCTTGTTCTTATTAATCTCTTCCAAAATATCACTAACACTGGATGAAACATAGCTGTGGTGTTTTAGAGCTTACTGCGTTTTGTGAAATTTATGTTTTTATGCTCATTTACATCACATGTTACAGCCAGTCCTATTCCCCGAAAGAGACAGAGCTGAAACATTTCAATGATTAGTTGCATTTTTAGTCTAGCTGTAATACTCCAGAGATTAATGGTGCACTAGTTCAGTTTCTGTTCACTGTATTTCAAGTTAAATTAATGGCACTCTAGCTCAGATTCTGTTCACTGTATTTCAAGTTAGGATAATGGCATTCTAGTACATTTTTGGTCACTGTATTTCAAGTTTGAATGATTGCATTGTAGTTCAGCTTTATCCATTGTATTGTTAGTTTTATTAGTAAGTTGTATGCTAGTTTTGTTCTATTAGATTTCAAGGCCTTCATTATTTACAAACTAATCTTGTTATTAATCTCTTCCAATACATCATCATATGGACAGAATTAGTGATATCAGTTCAAGGTCTTGACTGTTCTGCAATCTCTTATAATTGTACAAATAGCCTTTTTTTCAAAACTACTCCAAAAGACTTCTAACTTCTGAATGAGGCTTAGTAGTAACAATTTAAGTTGTAGAATGGATTAATTTCAATGTCATAGGTTAATTTAGAATAGAATTCCTCACTGTGTTGCAGACTATCTTTTCCAAATATGTTCCAACAAATTTCTAGCCATGGATAAGATTTTCTCTGTAATCTTGTAGGTGGTTGTTTACTTAAAAGAACCCCATGGCACTAACTTATCCTTTTTCTCAAGCTATTCCAACATATTTCTAATAAATGAATGGGATTGAGTTCTTGCTATGAGTTATTTTTCTTGTTAAATTGCATTTTCTGATTCTCAAGAGCCATACATAATTTAGAATAGGTTTTTCTCTGTTTTAGTGTGACCAACAACTTCTCTTTGCCAAAACTTAGTTCTTTTCCTCTTAGAATAAAAACACAAAACCAAAAACATTGGAAAAACACTAAACACAACGTAGTGAGAAACAAATACCTAGGCACATATAGTGCACTTCACTTCAATAGTTTACTAGCCCTGGTTGACAATTTATGACCTCAATTTAGGAACACTAAGTTGAGCAGACATTTTGGCGCTATTTTCTGGGAAGTGTAACTAGGTAGCCTTGTTTCTTACCTCCCAAAAAAAATGATATGCGTAGAGAAAGAAACTCAAGGGGTAGATTCATAAGAAGTAGAAGCTTGATTCCTAGAACAACACGTGTTTCACCAAGACCAAGAGCCAGCACACCTTCAACTCAAACCCACATTCCATCCTTTACTGATCCTAGAATTCAAGAGGACTTAAGATCAGATATTCCATTAGAAAGACCTTCCACTTTACCCACTGAACCTGTCTTAGAAGAAGATTCAGGAACACCTGCTAGGGACTTAAACTTTTCAACTTCCATAGAAGAATAAGCTATGGCAGAAGAAGGGGGAGGAGGAGTTTTTAATGGAGAACACACACTATTTGGAGGGGGTAGAGGTAGAGGTAGAGGAGAAAGAGGTAGAGGTGCAGAAGGAGAAGGAGGTATAGGAAGAGGTAGAAGAGAAATGGGAAGCTCTTTTGGATTTCCTATAGTAGATGAAGAAACCAATGCAACTATGAAAAACATTTCACCCTCTGTCCTTCCAAACTTACAAGATGCCCAAAAACTTAAACTGTTCCCTTCAACATTGAAAGGAGCAGCATTAAAATGGTTTATGAGTTTGATCAACAGTTCTATTAGGACATGGGAAGACATGAAACAAGAATTTCTAGAGAGGTATTTGGATTACTGTATGCCATTCAACCATAAGGAGGAAGTGTTTAAAATGTTACAAAAAGAGGATGAAAATTTGAAAGATTTGTTGGGGAGGTTTAACTATAACATCAAGAGGGAAAAAATGGAAAACTTAGACCAAGACACCTTGAAAGCTCTCTTGTTGAAAACAATTAGGGATGAATGGTTAGATATCCTTAACATGATGGGAAAAGGGGATATATCTCAGCTCACATTACCTGAAATAGCTAAATTATGTATCAACCTTTCAAGAGGGAAATCTAAAATTGTAAAAGGACCAAGAGACCCTGCTCTTGCAAGGGCAAGTAAGTCTGCTTCTGGGATAGTAAGTAGGGCAGAAATAGGACATATGCTTGATGAATTCAAATCCGATATCTTGGGGAGTCTTAGTGAACAAATAGACACCCTTAAGTTACAAAACAAGCAGAAAACTGCATCTGATGCCTTAGCAATCTTTTGTCCCAAATTTAGAAAGAAACATGCCTTGAGAGAGTGCCCTTTGGATGCAAAAGTCGTGGATACTTGTGTAATTTGTTCAGAAAAACATGAGACCAAGAGTTTCCCTTCACTTCCTGGTCTTAAAGCTGTCTTTCAAGAACAAACTTCTACCAGTTCCACAGAACCTCTCAATTTTGTCTCTAGGATACCTTGGCAAGGACCTCAAACATAAGGATTTCATGATCAGTTGTATAATCAACCCCCACTAAATTGGAATTCTTGGAAGCAACCTTGGCCCCAATTTCAAAATCAATCACAAACTTGGGTGCAAGGAGCACAAAATCTCTATGGAAGATACTCTCAGTATTACCAATATCCACCATATCCACATTTCCCTCCTCAACAAAATTTTCAACAAAATCCTCAAAATCCACAACATCAAAATCAACCACTTCCATTACCATTTCCTCAGAAAAAAAATCAGTTGCCTACCCAACCCATACCAAACCCCAACAATAAAAATCCTCAGAACACATACATGATAGAAGGCCAACAATTTCCAACTTATTTTATCACTCCTTTAGACCTTAGTGATGTTCAACTTAGGTCTGGAAGAATACTTGAAAAGAGGAAACCTTCTGTAATCATACAAGAGCAAGACAATTCTGAGGAAGATTCTCTACGAGTAAATAAAAGTCTTGAAGAGAACACAACTTTCCAAGACCCAAACATTGAAAAATCAAAACAAAAAGAACCAATAATTTCAACTCCTATATTAGAGCAGCCATCAACATCCACTTCTACACCTCCCTTTCCAGAAATATTACAAATTGATAGGGGTATAGAAAAACAAATTATGGTGCCTAATTATGATTTCCTGGATGAGCTGAGAAATGTTTGTATTAAGATCCCATTATTGCAAGCTATCAAGGAAATTCCAATCTTAGAAAGGACAATAAAGGAGTTTAGCATGAAGAAAATAGGAAAAAGAATAAGAGAGATAAATAAAATTCAACTGGCAGGAAAAATAGCAGATATCATGATGGGTAAGATTGCTATTCCAAAGTATCTAGACCCAGGAAATCCAATTGTTAAAATTCACATCAATGGAATTGAGATCCAAAACACACTTATTGATTTAGGAGCAACAATCAATATCATGAGTAGACAAATCATGGATAAACTGAAACTTCCTAATCTTCTTTTTACACCCACATTATTACAATTAGCAGACAGATCTGTGATCAAACCTGATGGGGTAATAGAATACATTCCAGTGTCCCTAGATTCTTGGGAGTATCCTGTGGATTTTATGATCCTAACTCCTAAGAATAATCTAGGAGGGCATCCTATTATATTAGGAAGACCTTGGTTAGCTACAACTGATGCTTTCATTAGTTGTAGATCTGGTGATATGTACATCTCCGATGGTAGTTCAACCAAGAAATTTACCTTGTATCCTCCAGCAAAAACGATTACAGAATTAGATGATACTCAATGGATAGAGGATGAAGAAGACTTACAACCTCTCTTCACAATTTTAGAAATTAGTGAAGATAGCCAGATTTTGAATACCTTAGAAAACTTTGAATCCTCTTCAGAATATAAGCATGAACAATTTCAAGAAGAATCCAACATTGAGTTTTTATCATCATGGCAGATGTCTCTTTATTCCATGGATAAATTTGGTAGCTCTACAATTGAGATATTTCCAGGAAAAACCTTAAACATAAACAAGAACTTAGAGAAATCTCAACAAGAAGAGCTAGTCAAGATCTTACAGAGACATTCTTTTGCATATGCATGGGAGTACACTGATATGAAAGGGATAAGCCCCAAGACTTGCACTCATCACATATATATAGAGGAAAATTGTAAACCAATCAGACAACCTCAAAGATGGATGAATCCAAATCTTAGGGAAATTGTTAAAGAGGAGTTGTAGAAATTGTTAAATGTTAACTTTATCTATCCCATTTCAGATAGTCAGTCCTTTGGTAATTGTGCCAAAGAAAAATGGTAAATGGAGGGTATGTATTGACTACCAAGAATTAAACAAAGCTACTCTTAGAGATCATTTTCCCCTACCTTTCATAGATCAGGTATTAGATACATTAGCTAGCAAAAAGTACTTCTCATTTTTAGATGGGTTTAGTGGTTATAATCAAATCCAAGTAGCACTTGAAGATCAAGACAAAACCACATTTACCTGTCCTTGGGGTACCTATGCTTACCGAGTATTGCCATTTGGATTATGCAATGCACTCGCAACATTTCAAAGGGCAGTACTAGGAATTTTTTCAGATCTAATACATGATTGTGTAGAGGTATATATGGATGATTTCACAGTTTATGGAAACACATTTGAAGAAGCCTTAACAAACTTGGAAATTTTTTTAAAGAGATGTAAAGAAGCAAATATTTCACTTAGTCATGAGAAGTGTTTTATGATGTTTACTGAAGGAATTGTTTTAGGACATCACATTTCAAGAGATGGGATTAGAGTTGATGAGTCAAAAGTTGAAGTCATCTCTAACTTATCTATTCCAAGTTGTCAAAAATATGTTAGGAGTTTTCTAGGATTTACAGGATATTATCGAAGGTTTATAGAAAACTTCACCAAGATAGCATCCCCACTTTTCAAATTACTTACCAAGGACTGTGAATTCAAGTGGAATCCTGATTTCCAGTTAGCCTTTGAGACCCTGAAAACAAAAATCTCTGAAGCACCTATTTTAAGGGGACCTAACTGGAAGTTACCTTTTCATATTTCAACAGATGCCTCAGATACAACTCTAGGAGCAGTATTGGGACAAAAATACTTGATTCCTTATGCCATCTATTATACAAGTAAAAATTTGACTCCTTCAGAGTTAAATTATACTGTAACTGAAAAATAATTTTTAGTTTTTGTTCATGCCATAAACAAATTTAGACACTATATAACAGGCTATGAAACTTTTTTTCACACAAATCACTCTGCAATTAGATATCTAATGAAAAAATCAATTACTAATGGTAGAGTCATAATATGGTTATTGATTTTACAAGAATTCAACATTACTATTCTAGATAGGCCTGGAAAACAAAACACAGTAGCTGATTTCCTATCTAGACTCCAAAACATCAAAGACAATACCCCAGTTGAAGATCAATTCCCTGATGAATATCTTTTTGCAATTTGTACTCAAACTCCTTGGTTTGCTGACATTGCTAATTATTTAGTTTCAGGGAAATTTCCTTCAATAATGAATGCAAGAGACAAAAGAAAGATCATTTATGACAGTTCAAAATATTCATGGGTTGCTAATGAGTTATACAAAACAGGTCCAGATTTTATCATTAGGAGATGTGTTCGGGAAGATGAGATGTCTGAGATCCTCAAGGCATGTCATGATGAACCTTGTGGCGGACACTTTGCTGATAAAAGAACAGCTTATAAGATCCTTCATTTAGGATATTATTGGTCATCCCTTTTTAAATATGCTAAAGAGTATGTCAAAAGGTGTGACAGTTGCCAAAGGGTAGGGAAACCTTCTCCTTCAGGTGAGATGCCATTGCAGCCTCAGGTACATATTGAACCTTTTGAAAAATGGGCTTTAGATTTTGTAGGACCTATTAGTCCTCCATCAAAGCAAAATAAATATATATTATTTTGCACTGATTATGTTACCAAATGGGTAGAAGCCAAGCCATTACTTTCTGATACTGAAGCATCTGTAGTTAATTTTATTTTTGAGGATATTTTTACTCATTTTGGTGTCCCAAGGGAAATTGTTATAGATCAAGGAGCTCAATTTACATCAAATATAGTGGAACAAATGATGGAGAGGTACAAAATCAGACACAGAAAATCTACTCCTTATCATCCACAAGCAAATGGTCAAGTGGAATCTACCAATAAAGTCATTGAAGGGATCCTAACAAATACTATCCATTTACATAGAAGAGATTGGGTAGACAGGCTTCCTGAAGCTTTGTGGGCCTATAGAACTACATGGAGAAGCACAACAGGTCATACTCCCTATGAACTTGTTTATGGAAAACAAGTTTTTTTTCCCATAGAGTTTCAGATTCAAACTTTTAAAATGGCAGTTCAGCTAGGAATTGATCTAACAGAGGCACAAAAGCATAGATTGGAGCATATTAATGAATTGGATGAGATCAGACAAGATGCAGTTCAAAAAAAAAATATAGTCCAACAGCAAAGGACTAGATGGCATGATAAAGTACATCAAGGAGAAGAAGTTCAAAGAAGGTGATTGGGCTCTCTTGTTTGATTCAAAGTTCAAGGATTTTCAAGGTAAATTCCAAACACATTGGCTTGGGCCATATGAAATTATAAGAATTTTTGAAAATGGAGCAATCAAAATCAGGACAATAGATGAAGAAAAGGTCAATTTTCTTGTAAATGGTCATAGATTGAAGCTGTATCATAAGCCACTTCCAAGAGAAGAATTTGTCAAGAGATTCCAGGAAAACAGTGATGTGAAGTTAATGAAGAAGAATTTTTCTTCTTCATCAACTTAGTTGAATTTTCTGAATTCAAAAAGCATAAAAAATAAAAAAGTAAATAATAATAATAATAATAAAGTATAAACATGAAAACTAATCACTGATTAGCATGTTTATACAGAAAAGATAAAGTGAAAATCAGAATCCTTCTGACACTTTAGCTTTTCATATTTTTTTTTTCTCTGCAAAGCAGTCATTACAAAATCACAAGTTTCACTCCATCATGTCTCACTTCATCCATATTTCATTCGCTCCATTCATTCATATTTCATTCATTCCATTCATCCATACTTCATTCACTCCATTCCATTGTCCATTTCATTTCCATCTCAGATTTCTAAATTTTATCTCTTTCTGTAGATTGAGTGTTACAAGTTATGAATTGCAGACCATTTTTTATGTTTCATTCCACTTCACAGTGGTAATTCATTTCATTCCATTAAATTTCACCTCACTCCTGATCCATTTCATACAACACTCCATTCCATGTTTCAAAGTTCCTACAGGTACATTCTGCAGCTAGTCAGACATTCTGTAGCTAGCTAGACATTCTGCAGCCAGACATCCTGAAGGCAATTATCCAGCAACACTTGTTCAACAGCAAATCGACCCTGCACACCTATGTCAACAAGAACAATCAAAGGAATTATGAAGACTGAAGAATCAATGATTTCCAAAGGAGGACAAAGCATATCAAAACCACAAAAATTAAAGGAAATGCAAAGGTAAAGTTGTAAAATTATTATGATGACAGAATATGAAAGTTATAGTATAGTTAGGTCATGTATGATTCAAAAAGTTGTTTTAATTATTCATGTTGATCATGCCTATTAAACCGATCATAAAAACTTTGGACAAAATCCCTTCCACTCTGCCATTTCAAATCATCATTTAAAACTTAACCGTTAAGTACTGAAGTGACCTAATCAGTCACGTCACCAGCCGAAGTATTCAGTGATGATTTTGAATTGCTCACGAAATATTTCCATGGTATTTTCTTCCATGATGGTTCTCAAATTCATTAACTCATGTAAATCACACTCACCACATTTCACTCGTTCTATAATCTCTTCATATCATCCTTCCGTAGCTAATTCCTACTGCATAAACAGAGAACAACACCTTTGGGGGAAAAAACAACTCTTTGACAGCCATTTCCACAGTGGGTAGAAGGGCAATAAATTGAAGGTTGAAAAGAGAAGCTATGGGTCTCATAGTAAGATCCGAACCAGTTGGAACCAAGTACTTGGAGGGTTATCCACAAATCAGAGAAATGCTACAGCAAGCTGGGTGGTTACAATTCTTGGAAAAATTTAATGGTTTTCATAAGGAGGTAACTAAAACATTTTCACGGTCCTTCAATGGAGCAGAGGTCGAAATAGGAGATACTAAATTCACTATTACAAAGGCTTTCATTGCAGAAGCAACAGAATTACCCAGGCAAGGAGAACGGTGGTTCAAAAATAGGGAATTTCATAATGAGGCATGGAGGCAAATGCTTAAAACACCAGGTATGGATGTTTCCATTTTTAAGAAGGGTATTCCTATCTCAGCACTGAAGAATAAATGGTGGAATATGTTGCTCATTTTGCAAAAAATTATAACTTGTGAGGGAAGGTTTGGTACCCTCTATGTTTATCATATTCGGTTAATGATGCATTTCTTAGATGAAGAAATTAATTTATCGTTTTTCCTACTTCATAGTTTGAAGAGAATGGCCTCTAATGTACAAAAGAGGGTTCAATTCCTGGAAACCACTTTGTACCATCACAACCTAGTTAAAATCCTAATTGAACATCATTTGAGAAAAGTGGGAGACAATTCGGATGATTTTCTAGTAAGGAATCACTTTGAAGAACCCAAGGAACTCCCATCTGAAGGCAAGCCTAAAAGAAGAAGCAGGAGAAGGAAAATTTCTGAAGCTGTTGAAACTAAAACCGGTAAGTCTATACAAGAGGACAGTGAAGAGATAATTTCTGAGAAATTGACTGAAATTAGGAAACAACTTAAAAAGGAGAAGATGATAAGAAGGTATGCCAAGGAGAGAGGTGAAGGACCATCTTAACCAAGACGAAGCCACAGACTTAGAGGTATATTGAAGAAAACAGGGATTAGACAAACGAGAATCATAAACATTAAGGATAAAGAGACACCAACTGATATATCACCTGAGCACCAATATGAATAGAATCTTGATGAAGAAACTCCAGAGATAGACCCAGCTCAACAACAAATTTATAATTATATTGAGACATTAGAGAAGAGAGCCTCAGAAATTAGAGACAAAACTCCTAGCCCACCAAAATCTGCAATTGATGTACTAAGAAGAGACAAATATGAGTTAGAAGTACTCAATAGGAATATAAAAAATGAGAATGACATTTTAAGGGAGCAGGTTAAGCTAAAAAATGATATGAATACAACTCTCTCTCTGCAAATGGAAAAGTTGTACAAGGCTAGTGAGAAATTGAAGAAGAAAAACAAAAATTTGGGCAGGGCACTTATAAATTTGAGATTCAAGTTGGTCATAAAGAAGCCTAGGAGGCCATTAACTATTAGGCAAAGAAGAAGAAGGAGCCTAGATGTCCTAGGAGAAGTCTCAGAATATATGGGTTGATTGCATGAGGACATGCAAAAACTTTGCAGTGGGGGTATGTTGAGCCCCAAAGATGTCCTTTTCTACCACCACATTTCACTTCATTTCCTTTGTTCCTTATCAATTACAGTCTTAAATGATCAATAGGATTAATTAAAGTTTCTTTAAGAATGTATATAATGACTAACTTGCTACACTTTCATGGTTTTGTTGTTGTAGTAATTTTTGACTAGATTTAGCTACAGAATGCAACCATTCTGTAGCTAGTTTCTGATTCCGCAGTTGTCTTCATGTTTTCACAGGTTCCAGGTGTCACCTCAAAGAAAAACGCATATGGGTGAATTCCAGACTTCATCCAAATCATTCCTTGTTCCCTACGAAGTCTGAGCAGAATTCTACAGGTGGTTATGCACGTGGGAAACCAAAACTAGGAGATAGACTTCTAATAGGACAAGGACTGTACAGATGTCTTTAATCATAGTACGAGACCACCACCAGAGTTATAATTTGATTTTAGTTGGGAAATACATTTATTCCTATTTTATCTCAAGGGAAGTTATGTAATTTTATTATAAGAATGACTCGGGAGACCGAGAAACAACCAATTAGATTTATGTTTTGTTGCTAGATTCAGAAAACCGTGATACTCTGTTTTTGAAATACTTTTCCTTTAATGAAAGAAGTACCGCTTTATTGCAAGATAGGAGGAAATCTTGAGAATATTTGTATTTTGATCCGGTGGTAGAGGGCCCCTACTGCCCGAGAAGCTTTATGTACATTGTTTAGATAAGTAACTTTAGCCTTGTTGCATTCCTAGTTTAAGTAATTTTCTAAACTTTGTGTTTTATGTTCACTTGCATTGGATGCTACAGTTTAGTCTTGTTCTTACGAATTATTCCAAAATATCACTAATATTGAATGAGATATAATTGTAGTATTTTAGGAGTTAGTTGCATTTCTTTGAACTTTATGTTTTTGTGCTCAATTACATCAGTTGTTACAACTAGTCTTGTTCTTATTAATCTCTTCCAAAATATCACTAACACTGGATGAGACATAGCTGTGGTGTTTTAGAGCTTACTGCGTTTTGTGAACTTTATGTTTTTATGCTCATTTACATCACATGTTACAGCCATTCCTATCCTATGAATTATTCCAAAATACCACTAACCCCGAATGAGACAGAGCTGAAACATTTCAGTGATTAGTTGCATTTTTAGTCTAGTTGTAATACTCTGGAGATTAATGGTGCACTAGTTCAGTTTCTGTTCACTGTATTTCAAGTTAGGATAATGGCATTCTAGTACAGTTGTGGTCACTGTATTTCAATTTTGAATGATTGCATTTTAGTTGAGCTATATCCATTGTATTGTTAGTTTTATTAGTCAGTTGTATGCTAGTTTTGTTCCATTAGATTTCAAGGCCTTCATTATTTACAAACTAATATTGTTATTAATCTCTTCCAATACATCATCATATGGACATGAATTAGTGATATCAGTTCAAGGTCTTGACTGTTCTGCAATCTCTTATAATTGTACAAATAGCCTTTTTTCCAAAACTACTCCAAAAGACTTCTAACTTCTGAATGAGGCTTAGTAGTGACAATTTAAGTTGCAGAATGGATTAATTTCAGTGTCATAGGTTAATTTAGAGTAGAATTCCTCACTGTGTTGCAGACTATCTTTTCCAAATATGTTCCAACAAATTTCTAGCCATGGATAAGATTTTCTCTGTAATCTTGTAAGTGGTTGTTTACTTAAAAGAACCTCATGGCACTAAATTATCCTTTTTCTCAAGCTATTCCAACATATTTCTAATAAATGAATGGGATTGAGTTCTTGCTATGAGTTATTTTTCTTTTTAAATTGCATTTTCTGATTCTCAAGAGCCATACATAATTTAGAATAGGCTTTGCTCTGTTTTAGTGTGACCAACAACTTCTCTTTGCCAAAACTTAGTTCTTTTCCTCTTAGAATAAAAACACAAAACCAAAAACATTGGCAAAACACTAAACACAACGTAGTGAGAAACAAATACCTAGGCACATATAGTGCACTTCACTTCAACAGTTTACTAGCCCTGGTTGAAAATTTATGACCTCAATTTAGGAACACTAAGTTGAGAAGACACCCAGTTTGGGGTGCAGCAAATCTAGGGCCAGTTAGAGGCAATGCACCGAGAAATCCAGAATTTATGAAAAGAGCAGGGGAAAGAAGCTAGCATAGACATTTTTTGCATATGGTGCAGGGTGCCAGGCCACACCAAGGATCAGTTCCCTCTGCTAATAGACTACGTGCAGGCTATGGGGCCTAACCCATTATGCCCCAAAGAGGTTGCGGGACCAAGAAACCCCACGTTATGGTGTGCTAACTATCGAGTGGCCGGATTGCATGATACAAACCACTGCCTCCGACTTGGTGTGTATGTCCCAGAATTGAAGCAAAAGTGGTGCAGATTCTACACATCTGTAGGACATGAAGAGCACAACTGCTGAACATATGATTTAATGATAGATTGAGGAAACCTGTATCGGGTGTAGGCTAGCCCTTCATCACCATTATCTCCCTCTTGGCGAGGAGGCTCCCCTGTAAGAGGCCCGGGGGGGGGGGGGAGAGGTGGAAGCGTAGGTCGGGGAAGAGGAAAATTGATCTGTTATAACTATGGGGAGGTAGGACACTTCGCAAGGAACCATATGAACCCTGCACGACAATATTGCAGATATTGCAAATAGTTGGATCATGTGATTGAATATTGTCCTGTAATGATAGCAAAGATGCAGGATAAACAACAAATGCCAATGCAGAATATACAGAGGGTTAATGCAGAATTATGCGATGACGGGCCTAGTATTAACGTAATTATGCATAGTTGCATGGATACAGGAGGAGCTGAGGAAAAATCCATAGCTAAACCACTTATCAAAAAAGGCGCTAACAAAAAGGAAAGCCTGCACTTACATAAGGAGAAAGAAACCTTCCTAGAAGCTAGAAAATAATTTTCCAGGAGCGAGGCATCTACCTCAAAGGCCCCAATAGATCTGAAAGCAGATGAAGAGGTGAAGCTGTTGCTGTAGGCGTGTATGAAGTTACTACGCAACCAGAAGGCAATAGAGAACCTTCAAGCATTAATAGACAGTTGCACAGAACAGATTACCCCACCAACAGAAATTAGAGATGTTAACAAAATTTTTAAGCATAAGAAAAGGACTGGTTGGGAAATGCAACTAACTACGTAGATTGGAGAGTATTAAATGGATGAAGTTATCCTTGATTTAGAATCCAATGCGAATGTCCTGCCTAAATAGACCTGACAAAGGACTGGATAGCCCAAGTTGGAATGGTCTACTATACAGCTACGCATGGCTAACCAACAGAATATCATACCTCTAGGACGGCTATCAAAGGTTATGCTAGACATCGTAGGAGTCAAAGTCTATGCAGATTTTGAGGTGATTCAAATTGTAGCTGATGCAGACCCTTAGCCTGCACTTTTAGGACTGGATTGGGCCATAGAAATGGGAGGTATTATCAACTTAAAAAGGCAAAGCATAGTTTTTGAGAACGGGGTTTGCGAGTAATAGTCCCTCTAGATCCAACGAAAGGTGAGTGGTACACAGAACCGGTGCGCAAAGGGGATGACATTGATCACATTTACAAGCTAAAGGCCAGGGACGATGATTGGATTAACCCTAAGACTGATGGCATTCTCTGTTGGGAGAAGGACAACGAATGTCTCTCTGACTCAGATGTTGAGGACATGCACTCTCATATGAAGAAGTGCATATATCACTTGCTGGTTGAGGAGGAAC
Source organism: Pinus albicaulis (assembly GCA_034641835.2). Taxonomy (NCBI): domain Eukaryota; kingdom Viridiplantae; phylum Streptophyta; class Pinopsida; order Pinales; family Pinaceae; genus Pinus; species Pinus albicaulis. The sequence goes on along the minus strand of CM076583.1, from coordinate 860,426,094 downwards.
ATAGCTCTTGGGGAGAGTTATCATTGCCACCTCCTTATTCATTGGGTGTGAGAGGGAGCTTCTCCATGAGCTACCTCACTGATTTGAATCAAGTGTATAGTGAAACTTGTATTTCTTAACATCATAATGTATCTACTATATGCTTGTATTTTCTTAACACACATGTGTAGGGCTTTGATCCAAGAGGGGGCACTTTTTCTTATGGGCTCCATAGGCCACTTTGGGCCATGAACAATGGTGATGTTGCTCATTCATTGGGATATCTTGGAGAGATGATGTACTCTTCATGGCGTGACTCATTAACACCAACCATCATACATCTTCTCCAAGTATGCAAGAAGGATGGGGCTGCAAACAAGTGTTGGGGAAAACACTTGTCATATCATGTTCTATGGCAGTTAGGAGTAAAACTGCGTTGGTTTCACATGAAGGACCATTGTCCTTATCCTTTACTACATATGGCAGCTAGCATGACTCTAATTATGATTCCATATGCCGAAAATGTTCTTATATTTGTTGAGGACATGGTTGGAGGAGAGACACATTGGTTGGATGTGTCCTTGGGGGAAGAAATTTCCCACACTTTTTGCACTACATGTTTCAAGGGGAGCATGGGAAAAGATATGGCTACCAAATTAGATCTCTTTTTTCTTTATGAGGTAGGCCATATGGTTTTTTGGAGCACTTGGTACATACCTCTCATGAGAATTTGGGAGGAGATTTTCTATGAATTACCAAGCTGGGAGGTGATTCATTTCATTTGGATGATAGCATGGAGATGGGAGTCCTTCATTGATGATGGAATTCCCCATGATTTTCATCACTTCTATCTTGAGGAGGCCATTGATAAGCAAGAATATTTCCACATAGTCCTTCCATTCTTTCATGATGAGAGCCATTTGGTTTATTCAACAAAGGCCAACTTGCACACTTGGGAGGAACCATTGGGAGATAGAATTACTATAGAATATCTAAAGCAATGGTGGAGACTGTTGGATGAGAAGGCCCCAAGATGAAGAGGGGGGATTTTGAAGTACCCTTGCAGTTTCTTGAGGACAAGAAACATTTGGGAGGGGAATACTATAATATTCCTAAACTAGCATGCAGCTAATAGGAATATTAAATTTTCTTTTAAAATCTAGTTAGATGAATAAATGGGAAAGGAGGCTCACAAGTTGCTTAAGTAGGAATAAAATCCCTGATAATGTGAAAGGCGATCATTTTAATAACCAGATCAAGCATCCACATGTGTGAACATGGTCTAAAATGTGTGGAAAAATTCAAGTTTGACCAAGTCAACAACATTATTATATGAGGAGTGGATCCTAAATAAAGACAGCTCAATGCGAATGAAGATCAATCTAGCTAGTCAAAATGAGGACCCCTTGAGTGTGAAAAGAGACAATGCATGAAGATCCAGTCAAGGTTGACTAAATCAAATAGTGTTGTAAAAATATGAGTGGGACTAATGGAGACAACACAATTTTGGTGGAGGAGCCTTTGCATGGAAGCAACCTCATAATTGGGTGGGACATTTGGTGAGGAAGCTCATCAACTATATAATGGAGGGAATGAAAACCATATGATGCATGATTGAAGATTATATTTTTTATGTGGTCTGTTTAGACTTCTCTGCATCCTTTGGATGTTTAGCTAAGTTTGTTTCACTGTTTAGTGCAAGGGTTTTCTCATGCGGAAATTCCCCACTCTTGCTTGGAGATATTGTTTAAGAAAAATGAGGAGAGAATTTTGTGCTACATTTTCCACTATCTGGTGTTAGGCCAAGTAGTTACCTTCAGAAACAGCACAGTCCCTTTCAAAAACTGCGTTATTTCTTAAGGTATTGCAGTGGATGGGTTTAATCCCTTGTATTTTGAGCTAGTTTCCCTGAAGGAGGTTCATTCTTCTTCCCGGAAAGCTAGTAGGAGGAGCTCTAGCCATTTCTTTACATGATCAGCCATTATTATGCAGAGCTTCAGCCATACAGAGTGATTCATCCATAGATCTGCAACATCTACTTATTTTATTCATTTTTATCAAGAAACCCTTGTCGGGTCCTCTTGGATTTCTGTAAAAGAGGCTAGATATCTGTTTTTAGGCCTCATTGAATAATATAAATTAGATCTATTTTGTCTCTCATATTTTTGAGTACAAACCCTTAATAAAATGCATTATCACTTTATGCAGTATTTCTGTGTTGCAGTAGTCTTGGAGTTTTAATGTTTTTGGGATGTTTTGAGCATGGGAGGCCTGTTTAACTAGGCTATAATGATTTATTTATGATTTCCTCTTAGATATGGTTGCTATAATGTCAGATTTAATTGATCCATGGGTTTCATTTTTCTGTTAATTCTTATATTTCTGAAAAATGTGTTTTTTATGCATGTATTGCTAAGTTTTCCCGTTTGAGAATATTGCAGTGGTTTCAGAGCATAATCTTGGCTCAGCCTGTGTTCTTAAACCATTATGGAGTCTTCTCATGGGAAGGAGAAGATATGCAAGAGAGATCAAAGCAAACCCTTATTTTCTGGAGGAAAGAGATTCTCAAAACTTCTCTTTCAAACTCTGCAGGGTGTAAGCAAATACATCAAAGAAATGAGGAGGGAAAGGCATGGAAGTCCCTCGACAAGAAAGGTACATGAGGAAAGTTCTAGTTCCTCATATTATGGGTATGAGAATTCAGCCATACGATTAGATCTACAACGCTTTACCAACCATATGTGCATGACAAAAAAGATGGAGAAAGGAGATGTGCCAAAGAAGGAGACTCTTGGTGATTATTTGCAAGAGTATGAAGCTCAATCTAAGGGGTTAAAAAATCACTTAAAATTCCAAGGGTTTTGCAAGATCAAGGAGGAAAGAAGCACAAGGAGGAAGCCACATGGTGTAGGTAGATTATTTCTATCTACTTTTGATGGATCACCTAAATGTCCAGCTAGGGCTTGGGTGAAGGAGCTAGACACCTACGTGCAACAACATCAAGTTTCATAAAATGAAGCCATCAAAGTAGCAGCGCTGCATATTGAGGGTAAGGCTTATGCTTGGTGGTTGTTTGAATATTTTTCCTTAAAGAATGAAAATACATCTACTTATGCAAAGTTCATTAGAATAATAGTGGAAATATTTGATGAAAAACTTCATGAAACATCTTTGATGAAGCAAATCAAACCAAAACAAACAAAACCTTTGCATGGGTTGGAAGGATCCACAAATATAACTCCATTTTAGAAAACCATTGAAGGGGATGAAAACTTGTTTGATACTTTGCCAAGGGCAAGATCCCCATTGCATGATGAATTTTCTTCTCAAGAGAAAGACATGGAGGTTCCTCTTTCAAGGGAAGACCAAGATCTAAGGTCTCTTATTGATGATGAGGAATTTTCAACTATTGATGAGGAGGAAGAGAAGGTTGGAGGTAACAATGCAGTCATATCAAGAGAACATCCAGTGCCTCATGAAGAGGAATATGGAGCATTGGCTCCAAGGAGAGAAACTCTTGAACTCTTGCAAGGAGTTCCAAAGAATCTCACATGTAGATATCATGGCACAATCCATGTGAATCATGTGCCATCATTATCAAATGGTGAGATCTGGAAGATAGAAGAAGATAAAGGGGAGGGAAAGCATCACATGATGAGGAGTATACACCCCTCTTTATTTTAGAAGGTTGATACACAAAGAAGGCAGAAGGATCTATGCAATGAAGGCAAGGAAAAATTTTTCCACACACATATACATTCTACTCTATGCCTTGATGTCTCTTTGGATAGAGGCATTCCACCAGGGAGACCTCCTGATTGTAGGAAGACTAAAGTGTTATCTCAACTATGTGTAGCAGTGACATATTTGGCTAAGGAAGGAGCCTTGAGGGGAGCTACTACAGTGCTGAGAACTAATTATGAATTCCAAGGAGAGCTGAGAAATTTTCTGAAATTGACTTTGCTATCTTCCACTCATCTATTTGCGCTGGAAAAGAAGAATTCAGAAATCTATGTTAACATGAGCATGGTATTAAAAGGCCACTCCATAGCCTTGGAGCAACAAAAGATACTTCTTTACATAATGAAGATTTCTGAATATGAAAAGAGGGTATTACCACTCTTGTATGCATGGGAAAAACTATGGAAGTTTTGGAGGAAAGGAACCTTTCAAAATAAGATTGACTTCCATGAAATTTAATCTTGTCTTGAGCAAGATCAGCTGCAATCGAGGCAACAAAGGAAAGTTGAAAGCACTCCAACATGTGAATTTGGCATCAAGCATGTCAAAGAGGAGAGCCATGTCATGACAAGGGCTAAATTTCAGATTCCTATAGCGTTGTCATTGTTGGGAAGCTTAGATCTATATTGGGAGTCCCAACTTTTGATGGAATATTCCAAGTACCTCTTCACATGTAAGGTTATTGATGGGAAAGTAATGAATAGGAGGTATAAAGTGGTTGATGGAGTCATTTATTCTCATGATCAAATTTATTTGACAAGAGACTTCAAGCTCAAGGATAAACTACTTAATGCAGCCTATGAGATCTTTCTTTCTAAACCCTCTGGATTTATTAAAGTATACCGTACCATCTTGGAAGGATTCATGTGGGAAGATTTCAAAGAGGAGATGCACTCTCATATGAGGAAGTGCATAGATCACTTGTTGGTTGAGGAGGAACATAGCTCTTGAGGATAATTATCATTTCCACCTCCTTATTCATTGGTTGTGAGAGGGAGCTCATCCATGAGCTACCTCACTAATTTGAATCAAGTGTATAGTGAAACTTGTATTTCTGAACATCATAATGTATCTACTATATGCTTGTATTTTCTTAGCACACATGTGTAGGGATTTGCTCCAAGAGGGGGCACTTTTTCTTATGGGCTCCATAGGCCACTTTGGTCCATGAACAATGGTGATGTTGGTCATTCGTTGGGAGATCTTGGAGAGATGATGTACTTTTCATGGTGTGACTCATTAACACCAACCATCATACACCTTCTCCAATTATGCAAGAAGGATGGGGCCACAAAAAAGTGTTGGGGAAAACACTTTTCATATCATATTCTATGGCAATTAGGAGTAAAAATGCGCTAGTTGCACATGAGGGGCCATTGTCCTTCTCCTTTACTAAATATGGCAGCTAGAATGACTCTAATTATGGTTCCATATGCTGAAAATGTTCTTATATTTGTTGAGGACATGGTTGGAGGAGAGACACATTGGTTGGATGTGTCCTTTGGGGAAGAAATTTCCCACACTTTTTGCACTACATGTTTCAAGGGGAGCATGGGAAAAGACATGGATACCATATTAGATCTCTTGTTACTTTATGAGGTAGGCCATATGGTTGTTTGGAGCACTTGGGACATACCTCTCATGAGCATTTGGGAGGAGATTTTCTATGAATTACCAAGCTGGGAGGTGATTCATTTCATTTGGATGATAACATGGAGATGGGAGTCCTTCATTGAAGATGGAATTCCCTATGATTGTCATCACTTCTATCTTGAGGAGGCCATTGATAAGAAAAATATTTCCACATAGACCTTCCATTCTTTCATGATGAGAGCCATTTGGTTTATTCACCAAAGGCCAACTTGCACACTTGGGAGGAACCATTGGGAGACAAAATTATTGTAGAATATTTGAAGCAATGGTGGAGACTGTTGGATGAGAAGGCCCCACGAGGAAGAGGGGAGATTTTTCAGCACCCTTGCAGTTGCTTGAGGACAAGAAACATTTGGGAGGGGAAGACTGTAATATTCCTAAATTATCATGCGGCTAATAGGAATATTAATTTTTCGTTTAAAATCTAGTTAGATGAATAAATGGGCAAGGAGGCTCATAAGTTGCTTAAGTAGGAATAAAATCCCTCATAATGTGAAAAGGGATCATGTTAATAACCAGATCAAGCACCCACATGTGTGAACAGAGTCTAAAATGTGTGGAAAAATTCAAGTTTGACCAAGTCAACAGCATTATTATATGAGGAGTGGATCCTAAATAAAGACAACTCAATGCGAATGAAGATCAATCTAGCTAGTCAAAATGAGGACCCCTTGAGTGTGAAAAGAGACAATGCATGAAGATCCAGTCAAGGTTGACTAAATAAAACAGTGTTGTAAAAATATGAGTGGGACTAATGGAGACAACATAATTTTGGTGGAGGATCCTTTGCATGGAAGCAACCTCATAATTGGGTGGGACCCTTGGTGAGGAGGCTCATCAACTATATAATGGACGGGATGGAAACCATATGAGGCATGATTGAAGATTATATTTTTTATGTGGTCTGTTTAGACTCCTCTACATCCTTTGGCTATTTATATAATTTTTCTGCACTGTTTACTGCAAGGGTTTTCTCATGCGGGAATTCCCCTCTCTTGCTTGGAGATCTTGTTTAAGAAATATGAGGAGAGAATTTTGTGCTACATTTTCCACTATATGGTGTTAGGACAAGAAGTTACCTTCAGAAACACCACAGTCCCTTTCAGAAACTACATTATTTCTTAAGGTATTGCAGTGGAGGGGTTTAATCCCTTGTATTTTGAGCTAGTTTCCCTGAAGGAGGTTCATTCTTCTTCCCGGAAAGCTAGTAGGAGGAGCTAAAGCCATTTATTTGCATGATAAACCATTATTATGTAGAGATTTAGCCATAAAACATGATTCAGCCATAGATCTGCAGCATTTTCTTCTTGTATTTCTTGTTTATCAAGAAACCCTTACTGGGTCCTCTTAGATTTCTGTAAAAGAGGCTAGATTTGTGTTTTTAGGCCTCATTGATTAATATAAAGAAGATATGTTTTGTCTCTCATATTTCTGAGTACAAACCCTTAATAAACTACACTTTCACTTTATGCAGTATTTTTGTGTTGCAGTAGTCTTGGGGTTTCAATGTTTTTGGGTTGTTTTGAGCATGGGAGGCATGTTTAACTAGGCTATAATGATTTTTTTTCTGATTTCCTCTTAGATATGGTTGCTATAATATTAGATCTAATGGATCCATGGGCTTCATTTTTCTGTAAATGCGTATATTTCTGAAAAATGTGTTTTTCATGCATGTATTACTGAGTTTTCCCATTTTGGGATATTACATCTTCCGAGCAAGAATGTCTATGTCCAACCCCGCTATATCATCGCCTGCTATGGCCTCTACCGAGATGACATTTGAAAAATTCCTAGAAGTAACTCCCGAAGTTGAGGAGGTCCTGTCCACACCGACCAAGGGGAAAATGAAGGGAAAGGAGAAGCAACAAGAAATAGGTCAGGCGCAGGGGAAGGGAAAAACTACAAAGTGGGTTGTGGTGAAGCCGCACATGTCCCCTCGAATGGTGCCAACCCCGTGGGGGGTGTGTAAGTAACGCTCACCTAACCTTATGAAGCATCCTCGGAATGCTCAGGAAGCTGCTCTGTCGGCAGATCTGTTGGCCTAGCTACCACCGTATGTTCGACCAAGGAGACCTACATTTCGTGCGTCCAAGAATATTGATGTTTTTCGCTCCTATCTCCAGATGTCGTTGGTTCTGGATGAAGTTCCCTTAATTGGATATATGTTTGGACATATCCCCTCCTTTAATTTCGATGATCATGACCTCGCCAATGTTGAGGACTTCCCAGAATTGGCACCTGAGTTATACCTTGAAAGGGTAATAGATTATGTTATGTTGAAGGTAGTGCCAATGCCATGGGCATGCAGGTTAGCAGGATCAGGGCTATTGAACTTACTGCGGATACCCCACTTTGGTCGATACAGTGTCACCGACCTAGTGGTGCGCCAGCTGCTGGCACTGGTCCATGATGGAAGCTTGTGGATCCAGGAATGTATTCCAATTGATGCCGCCCTAATTCACCACATTATTGGTCTCCCCATGCAAGGGCCAAACCCCATGGAGCGCATCGGCAAGAAGTATGAGCACCAGATCAGCGACAAAGTTTGGAAGGACTATCATATAGAACGTAACACAAGGGGATTGCTGGTAGGAACCATCGTTGACCCCAGAGTACACATGGGTACCCTGCTGCTGGCCTGTAAGCTGATGCGCAAATTCCAGGCAACGGTTGTCCCTGCCTATGTAATTCAGCTAGCTAGCCGCTCTGAAAAGGGGGTCATTTATAACTGGTCACAGTTCCTTTGCACCGAATTCTTGGAAAATGTGCGTGAGGCACAGGACCATGGGAAGGCATTCGATTACTCTTGGTTGCTGCTACTAATTTCCTTGGTGGCATGGGAAGCCCTTGAAGGAGGATTCCTCCTCAAACTAGAACCAGATATGTGCGAAGGGGCACGTTATGCGAACCTGTGGGATTCAAAGGATGCGAAACGAGTTGAATAAAACAAGGTGTTTTGGGTGTTGTTTGATAGCGCGATGGCAGTGGAAACTCATTCGTGGCCGCGCCTGTCCCCTACGGCGTATGCGAAATATAAGGGCATCGCAACATTTTAGGTCACAATTCACAATGTGCAGATTCGAGGCCATAAGGACCCAACCTAGATTTTGCTCCCATACATGGTTACAGATGAGGAAATTGATAAGCTCATCACCACTTGGCCGTCGCACGGGAAGTTGGGTTTCAAGTCTACTGGCACTACGAGTACCATCGGTACAAGCACAGTTCCAAAAAAAACCACCCCAGCTGATACTGTCAAGGAAACAGGAGTGTGTGACATGAAAGGTGCCATCGAGACAGACATCGCAAAAGATTTGACCCAAGGCATGGAGTAGGAAGCACAGCAAGACATGGATACTGAAGGACTTGATGGGCAGAGTGCAGGGTCCCCGTGTGGCACAAAACAAACAAATGAACCCCCCAAGGGCTGGTGAATGAAACGTTGGGCTACTTGGCCCAGTCGAGAGATAGAGGTCACCCTGACGGAGGAATATTTCAAGTAGATCGTGGATGCAGTCACTATCGTCTCATAGGACATGTGGGTTGCCCTAGAAGTGTAGCAGAAGGTTGTAGTTGCAACATTACAGTTTGAGCTACATGCCCTCCAGCTGAAAGCCGATACCTTGCAGACAAGCATGGTTCAAGCAAGGCACCACCAAGCGAGCCATCCCACCACCAGCACAGAATTGATATCCGCAACTAAGAGCCGACTCTACCCCCTTCCAGGCGTAGTGTTCATTCTGAGTCCACCTAGCTTGTGTGAGCAATTCCAAGCTTGCGCGGAAGTTCATATCGACCTGGCCTAGCTTCAGGGAGAACTGTTGCAAGCTCTCCATACGTCACTCTTTGAGGAGATCCAGCACAGAGGCAGTCAGGTGCAGCAGCAGCTGAGTGAGGTAGAGCAGACCATCATGGCTAAGACTACTGAGGCTTCTCAGGCATAGTTCGCATGCATCATTGCAACCACGCAACATACAGAGTTGGAACGTCTTATCAGCAGACTCTGCGAAGATGTGTGAGAGGACATTCTAGCCTCTACCACCCCACAGACCAATATTGAAGGACTTTTCGCAGCCATGAAAGCCTCTCGAACTGAAATGTAGAACGTTAAAGCAAAGCTGGAACAAGAGATTGCTCCGCTACAGGCTAAGCTACAGCCTGCGACCCCTCTCGAGGTGCACGCCCAAAGAGCTTCGTTAGTCGCCAAAGCTACAAATACCATTACAACGCAGATTACCCAGGGTGCGAAATTGTTTGAGACAACTATGAAGTTATGGTCTACAGTGCAGCGCGACCCTCTTTTGCACAAATTTACCCAAAAGCTGCGCCAGAAGGAAGAATAATTTCAGAAAATGGATGCTACGATGCCCACACTTATTCCAACCCAACGCTTGGCACGTCTCTAAGCCAGCCATGCACTCTGGGATGAACTCAAGGGGCTCCGCCACAAGAAGCAGTTCCTCAGCAACCACCTCAAGCCCTGGGCAGATGAAGCCCTCAAGTTGTCACAGGATTTAGATGTCATGGTCAAGCGACCGACTCAGACCTTGGAGAGTGTTACTGCTGCCACAGAAGGCCCAACTTCACAAAATTTCATTGACATTGCACATAACACTATCATGTAGAGCGAAGGTGTTTTTCCCCCTTTAATTGTCGCCATCAAGCATCTCCGAGAGAAGATGCAGACCCCACGGCTGCTGTGACTCGGGACGAATCACAAGATTGTGTTGGGGGCCTGTTGGAAGAGGGTCCCCCAGCTACGTTTTTGATATAAATTTTGTAATAATTAGTCTAGTGCAGGGGCTTTAGGGTGGGTCAAAGCCCCCAATATTTTGTAATGGGTCAAAGGGTAGACCAAGAGTCCGCAAACCATGGTTTGCGGACCATAGGATAGTGCAGGCTATGATGATATAAATAGATGGATAGGTTGATTCTAGAGAGAGACGAAGTACGATTGATGCTAGTTGCGAACTGTTGAGATCTGTTTTGGGTTTTATTTGGGTAAGGACTCATGTTGGTTGTGTGCACGGAGATCCTCATTCCTGCTGTGTGTGGACCCCACTGGCTATGTGTAGGGGTTTGGAATTGGGTCCATAAGTGGATTTTTAATGCTAATGAATAAGAAATCTGTCAAAAATATGTCTGTGTTATAAGCATTAACTGCGCTTTGTGTTACTTCTGTGATTATATTGATACACACGTGGATGTGACACCATAAGAAAGGGTTAATTTCATAGATATGGTTATTAATGGTTGCTTTTCTTATGTTATGTGCTATCTGTGGGTTATGAGCTGCGCATTCTACAAGTATACTATTAAAGGTTCTGCGATAAGACTTTGTTTGCGTAAGTTTGATAGATCTTGAAAAGGCTGCCTTAAATAACTCTCTCTCTCTCTCTCTCTCTCTCTCGGTGCAGAAACTTGGTTCCAACACCCTCCCATGCTACTTTGGGTGAGACCTTCACCTACACAAGCAGGTCATTGCTGAAAGGGCCAGTATTATAGTGGTTCGTTGGAAAACCTTAATCTGAACCTGGGTTAGGACACCTCTATCCAACAGGTAGAATTTTGCTTTTTCTTTGATTTCCCCTTTTTCTTACTTCCGGGTTGCTTGTCACTTTTTTCTCTTGTCAGATGACACGGCATGGATTTCGGAAGAAGGCACAGGATCATATGCATTAGAGTGATGTGTGCTTATAGTACCGATCATACCATCTCTGGCATGACCGTCCTTAAATGGAGGAGGAACAATAAAATTAGATCGCGGTGCGTTGGGAATTTTCTCGTAGAGCATGCCAGACTGAGTGTAAATCAAGTCTAAATATTGGGCATGAGAAATGACCTGCTCTTCAATGATGATGCCACCTTTAGCCACATCCTCAGTTATAGATGGTAACAGGGACTTAATGAACCGCTCAACAAGGAGATAATTAGGAACAAATGTCTTAACCATTCTACGACGACGATACCACTTATGAATATGATCAGAAATGTGAGTAGCATTAGTTTGTTTAAAATTAGTCAAGAGTTCCATTCCAGTTTCATATCATATGGGTAACTGTAAGTGGGTCAAAAATACAGTAGCTAGGGCAGTGAAATTATCAAAAGAAGCTCTTGGTAATTTAATGTACCATTTCTCAATCAGACCAGTGAGCGTACGTTAGAGAATACATAGTCTGACAGAGTCATCATTTAGGGAGTTAGATGAACAACACAAATGACAAGTCATAACATGAGTTGACGGGTCTTCCCTAGGGTTTCTATTGAACTTAGGAATATCTGAGGGTAATTTATGAGGTATCATAGGCCACCAAGGAGCATAGTTGATTGGATCATTGGTGAGCCGGTTTAAATCTGGTAACTCTAAGGTTGCAACAAAGGGCAACTGTCGATTGAGTTTGGGTTGACCTTAGCCAGGGTATGATGGAATTACTTGGGAAACAGACCTTTGAGCACCAGCATAAGGAATCTGTTTTTGGTAACCCAGATAGGGGTTGTTTTGATAAGCAAACGCTTGAGGATTCTGTTGACCAAAACCTGGGTATGTTACCTGTTGAACTCAAGGTTGTGGAATGTGCGCTTGTGGCTACCAAGGGGTTTGTCCACCAATATTATAACCCAAACTAGGATAGCTTGGATTCGGTTGCGGATAGGTATAACCTAGTTGCGGCTGTGACATCCCATAATATGGTGATCCAGCTTGTGAATAAATAATTCTGGATACAGGTGGTTGTTGTAAACCAGCCGAAGGAGTTGGATTTTGACGGCCCAATACTTGATGGTATTTGGTTGAAGGACCCACCTGAGATGGTTGAGGTACAAAAGTTTGAGTCTGTAATAGGGGTAAAAATGTATTAACAAGTGGAGTTGATGTGGGTGAAAAATTTTGAACCGATTGATACGAGTGTACAACTATTTGTGGTTGGATAGGAATAGTGGGCTTCCATTGAAAAACATTCATTCCTACATTAGGATGACCAAATAACGATGGAGTACTATCGAATTGGGTGACCATAGGTTCCCCCAACATGAGGATTATAATAAGATGGAAAATATTGTTCTCCAAATGTAGTGAGTCCAGTTGAAATTGTATTGGATGGAAGATACCTAGACGGACCAGCTTGATATTTCCCTGATGATGTGTATAAAGGATCAAGCCATTCAGTACTCACTATATATTTACCAGTTAAATACCAGATGATGACATTGGTGAAGTGCATGGGTTTGAGGATGCACCAGAGAAGGTTCCAGATAAAGATTGGTAACCAGGTGGGACGGAAGGGCCACCATATAAATGTGACTCTGGTGAAGTTGTGAACATCGATGGGGTAGCGATAGTAGGTGCTGTCGCAATTGGAACATATGGTCCAACTGAAAATTTTGACTTAGGCATGGTTATTTGACCAAATGTATACCCTATATTGGATCTACGAGAGCTCTAATACACACAGGATCAACAAAAGCAGAGGCAGGTGATTGAGGAAAAGAATTGTACAGGTAAATCTCTACCCCAAAATGAGTTGGAGTTAAAGATGTTTCATCTTGTGGTATTTCTTCAATCAAAATTAAACCAGGTGGAAGGATTTCGCTGTCAGGCCCAAAGTATATTTCAGGAGGTTGACTGTGTGATATGGGAGACTCAATGGCTACAATAGATTGTGGGGCGACCGATACAGGAACAACTTCCGGACGTTCGACTTCCAGATGTAGATGTTCAAGAAAAAATATAGCAGGATATAGATTGACTTCCAGTTGAACAACATCGAGTTCGGGAGGTATGGTCTCACTGATTGGATGGATCGTGACCACGGGTAGCTATGACGACTTTATCTCGACAATAGTGGATGAACCAGGATTTGTAGAAACAACTTGCGCTGAATCTAGTGTATGTGAGGATGATGTCACACCAAAGGTACTGATAGTACTAGTTTCGGTAGAGCAATGTCGCCTTCGCCGACCAGAAGTTTCAGGTGGTAAAGGTGGTTTCAATGTTATTCTACACAAACGACGAGGAAAGGGATGTTATTCTTCCACGATGACTGGTTTATTTTATGAAAAAAAAAAAAACCAAAATAAAAGGGTAATTCTAGGAAAAATGTTTACTAAGTAATTGTGAACTGCAGAATACCTCCTAACGAACGAAGAAGTACGGGCAAGCAATATCCCCGAATGATGTGTTCTGTGTATCACAAGTTACAAGGAAGATGACTCAATTCACTATGGATAGATAGCAACCTAAATTTGTCCTCCCAAATATACCCGAAGGTATGTGGAGGCCCAAGTTCATATTATCGTTGTCTAATGTGAAACCTCACAGTGAGAGCACCCCCTTATACTTTTCGTACTAGAACACTGCCCGATATACCCGAAGGTACGTGGACGAGTTCCGATATACTTACGTACGTGGAGTGAGGTATCGCACTCGTAATATAACGCAGACAATTAATGAAATTTGTTATGTTTAACGACGTTGAAACACGTCTCTAGCTATGTTTAAAAAAAAATTATTGCTCTATCGCCCATTTTTCAATCTCTATTTTATCAAATTCTCAAAAAAAAATCCTTCACTGTTTTCGGTGTTGAAATTAATTATTTGCCTCTAAAACGAAATTCACTATGTAAGAATAAAAAAAAATCATATTACAGCCTCCTATTTATCATGAATTCATGTTCTATCCCTCTTCTGTAAATATAAATTCTCACCGTGCATTTGAAATTGAAACAAAATTGCTCACTGTTTGTATGAGAACAAGAAGAAATAACTCACTGTGTTTTACAAAAATCACACACTATGTAAAAATATTGAACTCTATTTTTTTACATGTGACAACTTCATGGCTATGTATGGAGGATTTCAAACTTGGTTACCTAATCTGGAGCAATCTCGGAGATATATCTGAGTTAATACTTGTGCTCCTTTGTTTACACAATGCTACTTCAGTTAGAACTCCTCTCCAACATCTAAAGATTCACATATTTCATAAGTGGAAGAGTCGTGTTTAATGGTGGAAAATACCCAAATTTATAACTGGAGTTTGACTCGTTGTTCAACAACACATCTTAACCATAATCCCGAGCCTCACTATCACTAAAATCCATTCAGTAGTGAATAAAATATGGAATCGATCCTTACCTGTTCACTTTACGAAATTTCTGGAGTTTGTTGGAGCGCTCAATCAACTCAATGAACAGGATATCTCAACCTTCAAACTTCGTTAAAACCAAGGCACTTCTTTCCTATTTCTCCACAACTTCCTTGCCTATCTCTTATGATGCTCTTTCTCAGTTCGAGCGTCTATGTTTTGCGCAACCCCTCTCTTCAATTTTTGTGTTTTCTCTCCTATTCCTTCTTTCACGAGGTGTTATATGTGTGCATATGCATTTCAAAGCATTAACCTCCTCTTCTTGAGCTTAAATATTGCTATAATGGTGGAAGAAAATCTTGATACAGAGCTCCGGTTTTTTTTAAATGGTGAAGACTTAACACAGAGCTTCACAATTAAATAGTGTTTTGAATGTGTTTGACCATTTTACCATGCCATCTCACCTTCTGAATTGCGTGCCCATGACTGTGTTATTTTGGATTGTGTACACTCCTCCTTGTTATGCAGAATTATGATCTACGGATAAGTCAAATTCCCTAAGTGCGGTGCTAGGCACATAGAACAACAGATTAAAGACTTTTCTATCACTTTATCTAAGAATAAATAAACACATAGAAATATATAAGAACCTACTTGTGATCCAAGCACTTCCTATTCTCCTTCTGTCACTTTTTTTGTAGCCTTAAATCCAACTTAGATTGCAAAATTGATTCCTGCAATTATAAACAGAGAACAACAAAGACATTTAAATATACAGATTCCTATTTATCTTAATCACTTAAATCGATTAAACATGAAACATACACATCATTTAAGAGTCCATTGCATGAGAAATAGAAACATAAACAAATACATATATGGGAAAATGAACAACAATCTTTATTAAATAGTAGAAGGGTGAGGTTACAACCAATGATCTATTTGATGTCACCAGCTCCAGCTTCATCCCAGCCTCATCACATTCAACATCTCACCAGCAGCATATCATTTCTTTTAGTCTCTCAATTGAGAATCCAACAACATTTCTTTACCAAAATTCTTCCCCTTTTTAGCACTAAGATCTGTGCTCAATTTATAGGGAAACTTAAGGTAGTTTCTCAATGAATGACTTTATAATAATAGACAAGACATGTTTCCAAGTTTAGAGGTGTTAGATGGACACTTGAATTTGAATTTTGACACATATGGACTCTTCTAGAAGGCACTGGCCATGTGGAGATTCTGGAACAATGAGAATTTATCTCCCATTTGACCAACGCACCCTTGAATGTCAGGAAGTACATTGCAGTGCACCCTTGAATGGAGGGATCTTCATATGCAACGCAATTAGTCCCTTGAGAGGCAGCGTTGGTGAGCTCATAAGTGATATAACATATATTTAAAACCTTGGAAATCTCACAATATAAGTCATGAATTATTTTTTCTTCTCTTAGAGCATGTAGCAACTGAAATGTAAGGGGATGATAGACCCTATATCATTGGTCCTGGGGATGATATCCAGTTTGACCAGGTCATGGGGGATGATGCCCAAATTGATCTATAACATTCCTCCATGGTGTTCATGCCCGTCTTATAATCATAACACCCTATCACCCATGTTGCATTCTCTGTTTATGGCTTCATTCATTTCATTGCATGTCCACCTTTGTGTGTATGCATAATAATTCCATGTATTTTCAACCTTTGTTGCATTGCATTTTGTTTACATTTTCACACTTTAGGCTTTGTCATATTACATGTTTACATATTACACTCATACCTTAGCCTTTGTCATTTTATTCTTATCTCTTAATTTATTTTAAAATGACCATAAGATAGGTCATTTTAAAATCAAAATTTTCCATTATGACACTAACCTTGGGTGGTTTTGTAGGTCAACCAAAATTCCTTAAGGGAAAAATATTGAGTCCTTTATTTTTTATCAAAATTCTTATAAAATGTTTTGGATTAATGTAGAGGTATATGGAATGATTAATAGGAATGGGGTTAATGTAGGAAAGGATAATGAATAGGATTTTTGTAGGAAATAATAGGATTATAATGAATGAAATATGATTATGATGGGTAGGATAATGAAGATAATGTTTTGTTTTATGTGGAAAGTAGGTAGGATATAGGTAATAAAAATGTAAAGTGGTAAGTGTAATGGGATTCATATCAAGTTAAATTAGTTTTAATAATTTCTAGAAAAAAAAAATTAAAAATCAAGAGATTTTAAGAGAATTTTTTTTTACACTTACTATACTTGTACTCCCACAAAATACCTTGATGTCAATACTCATTGATGATGTCCTTTGATTGAAATATGGTTTTATGGTGGATGATGTCCTCATGATCATAATGATGGTTCTTTAAAGATAAATTCTGATGGAATGTAGACACATATTTTTTCTTTCATGTTTTTGCATCCGGTATTGATTCAGGTCCGTTTTATTGAATACTGATGTTGTTAAGGTCCCTTCTGCAACAATATCTGCAATGATTTCAGGTCCCTTCTATAATGATATTTGAATGTTGTTTCAGGTCCCTTCTATAATGATATTTGAATAATATCATAGGTCCCTTCTACAATACAGCTGCTCAAAACTATTTACATAGTTTTATTGTGAATCTTCCCCCTTGCTTATTCTGAGACTTGCCCTCAAGTCTTGGTATTTTGGAGGATGATTCTTGCAAAATCAAACTGAAGAAAATTAAAACAAAATAGAGAATTCATATTGGCTAAACTAGTTGGTTTTCTGATATGAATTCAAGTTTGTATTGTGCCAATCTCCTGGATTTACACAACCAAACTCTTTTATTATTTTCTATATATATATATATATATATATATTATTTTATTTTTTTATTCTTTATTTTTTATATTTTTTATTCTGGAAGTAAGGAAGGTGTTATCGCTCTAGTAAATTCTTAAATTGTAGAATTTTGAGTTTTTAGTCAAAGAACACTAGAGGTAACCACAAACCTACTTCAAAATCTAGGATCTAGCCTTCCTAGGGTTCAAAGAGGGCTCTCTCTTTAATGTTTAACTTTGTTTTGATTTATAATATTAGGCTAGTTATGAAAGAACAATTGGTTTTTTTTTAAATGGTTTGGTGAGAAAAAATCACTCTAAAGTAAAATAGAGAGTCCATTGGGCTATGGAGTCTAAATCAAGCTAGCAGCACTAGAAGTCAAGGCCAAAAAGGTACAAATGTATTCAGGGCAAGATAGATAACCCTCAGATATTTGGGAAAGTGTTTTTTGGTGAAATGGTATGATCGGGATAAAGGGCACGGAAGAATCCTTTGATTCGGAAAATGGAAGTAGAAGGCAGAGGTAAAATGGGAGAAGGAGCAATTAAGGGTTCCTTGCACCGGAAATCAGCATAAAACATTAAAATGGCAACTAGTTAAAGAAAGGAAGCACTTGACTAATCCTGTAGTAATACTCCTAGTTACACATTTAGAAAGAACAAACATAAAATGAATGCATGAAACTTAGAAATGAAATAGTGACAAGTAGGAAGTACTTCACTCATTAGCTTATCACAGGGATCCTGAATTATGATGCCAGTCAGCTTGTCCAGTCTGCTACTTTGAAATCAAACACACAATAGCCTCCAATGTTTAGAAAAAATGTCTATAGTAAAGTCCAACAATTTTATTCCACACTGAATACTTCTAATTTAGAAGAATTTGTACAAAAATGTTTCACAAATATCCTAGAAGAGTTCTAGGAATTATTTTAGGAAAAAGAAAATATCATTACATAATAAAAGGAACAGTTGCTTAACAAACAACAAGCTGTCCTTTTTATCCACAATAAATAGAAATGTTTAGCTAACAAGGAGTTGTTGATTGTCTAGGTGTCCTGCTTGATGGCTGCTAGGAAATATATTGAATTTGACTTGCCTTCGCTAATACTCTTTAACCTGATGCTCTTTAACACTGATACTCTTTGACCATTAGTTTCACTGATTTACTGCTGTAAAATATCTTTTTGGCAGTGAAAATCAACAAACTGTCCTTTTATTTCAATTGTTTCTTTTGATTGTTTTTAAGGTAATCTTATTTCACTGTTTTACCTTTCATCTTTACATCCAATCAGTAAAAAATTTCCACTCTTCTGCCTTGGGAATTTGGACATTCCTCAACTTCCTGAAATTCTCATCAGCCTTTGTATATCAAGAAAAGGTAGGCTTGATGACAAAGAGATGCTTAATCTCATGCTGTAAAAAGAATAGATCTTCAAAATACTGAAGGAGAACTTTCCCTGTAGGAGTGCCTTGTGAAAGTGGTTTGTTTACTTGCTCTTTAGCAAACTCCCTGATCTTGTTATCATAGTCCTTTTGTGGCATCAGCTTTTAATTAAAAACATGTATGTCTGGTAAGCCCCTCTGTCTTAAATTTGTGTATTTAACCATAAATCTAGTTATGGTCAAGTTCATTGCTTCACATTTTTCTTCAAGATTGTTCATTAAGTTCTTTTTAGTGATAACCTTTTTGATTTGTAAGATGGTTTCTATCCTGTCTAAGACTTGCAATTCTTCAAGCTCTTCCCTATTATTTCTATTTAGAAATGTAATGAGTTTTAAAGCCTGAGCAGGTTTATCAGTCAACTCATCTTTTGTCTTTTGTATCTATGTTTGGGTTGCCAACAACAATTATTTTTGCTCATAGATAACCTGAATTGAAGGCCATTGATTATGAATGGATTCAATTATGTTAGTCCAGAGATGGTGTTTAACATATGAGATCTGCTCTATGTAATTCAACTCTTTTTGTAAATTCTTGAGTTGCTCTCCCAATATGATTGCTTTCTGCTCATGAGTTCTGACATTGATCTAAGCTATTTTATTTTCCCTCTCAAGATTTTCAATTATTTATTCAGTCTGTTTATTTCACCTGTCTTTAAATACATCTCTTCCATGGCCTTGATAATCTGTCTGGCTTCATCAGTGTGCTGAACATTTGTAGTAGAAGAGTCTGTAGCTGAAGTAGTGGCTGAAGTCACTGGCACTGCAGTTGCTAGTGGGCCCTTTGGTGCTAATTTATCTCCTAAAGTAGAGGGAACTGCTGTAGTAATTACTGGGATGATTGTAGGAATTGTAGGAGTTCCTGGCTCTCTTACAGTCTCTTTCTCTTGGAAAAGCTGGTCCATTCGTGTTTCCATCTCTTTGATTTGTGCTATCAATTTTAATATGAGCTCCATCATTTCTTCTTTTTCATTATGATCTTGGAGGATTTCCTTTGTTTGTGGATGCTCACTTTGAGAAAGATTAAGTTGTTTCCTCAAATTTTCTATGTCTTCATTCTTCTTCTTGATTAATATTTTTTCTACTTGAATGTTTGAGGGATCATATCCCACCTGTAAAACTAGTTTCTCTAAGGCTTTAATCCTTAGGTCCTTGGAATATAAGGATGATTTATCCATTTTCATCTGATATTGCATATTAAGGATAGTATTTTGTAGCTTAGTAGCACTCATTGCTTTAGTTACCACTGTAGAATACAACATTTCAGAGCTATGCCTATGAAATTCAATCTGGTCCAGCTCATGAATATTTTTTGTGTCTACCTCAAAGTCCACATTTCTATAGTCTGCTACTGTTTTGGGTACTGAGGTAGTAGGTTGCAGGAATGAAATGATCATTTTGTTGGTAGAATAATCAAAGGCTGATAATAGCCTATTCTGATTTCCAGGCTTTTGTTTGAGGAATTGAGAATATCTCTCAGTCTTTATCTCCTCATTCTTCTGTTTAATCTGCTTGTATTTCTCCTTAATGTCCAAGTCCTTTTCCTCAGCTGATTGTGAGGAAGAGGCCTCCATGTTATGCTGCTTATTAATCATCTGTGTATCATTCTGATTGGTTGTTGATTCCTTTTATATTTCCATAAGTGTTTCATTGATTATAGTTGTGGTTATATCATCATTGGTTACTGGAGCATCTGTCTCATCAACATCAATTGTTACTTTCTCCTTGTCAACTAAACTGAGTTTAAGCCTCTTGTTATAGATTATTTTGAATTTGGTGTCAGTTGTTGTCTCTGCTATATAACCTCCTTCTTTCTTGCTTCTCTTTGTTGATGCTTCTGGTTTTTTGACAAATTCTAGAGCTTGTGTTGTATCAGTTTTATTTGTTGTATCTGTCAATGTATTTTCCAGCCATTCAATTTGATTTGCAAACTTTTCTATGTCAGGTTTGGCTTCATGGATAAAGGGTGACAAATTGCACTTTACCCTTAGCTTACTCAATATCCCTTGAGGATCATAATTCCATGAAAAAATTTCCTCAAATCTGTACTTTGATAGTTTCTTGGTAATCTACTTTTCTGCATCTTTTTGTTGATTATGAATGGGCCAAATTGATTTTTTAACTTAAACTGAGTCTTTTTTTGGCAGCCATAAAGTTAATTGAATCTAAGTTTATAATTT
>CM076583.1:859725576-859795100 GCA_034641835.2 Pinus albicaulis | reverse complement strand
AATATTCCATCATTTGAAAGCTTTTTTATTCTAGATTGGTTTTACCAGGAAATCACAAGAACATTTTCAATGATGTTGGGGTTCCTTGGTCGGAATACCGTTACTATGATTCTAAAACTGTAGGACTAGACTTTGAAGGGATGATTGCAGACATTAAGGTATGACATTTTATTTTACATGCCTTTTCACTAAATTAGATGTTAGGTAAATACACTGTTAATTTTTTGATGGTAGACTACTAATTATTTGACTTGTTGTAGGTTGCACCAAGTGGTTCTTTTGTGTTGCTTCATGGTTGTGCTCACAATCCCACTGGAATTGATCCAACTCCTAAGCAGTGGGAGAAAATAGCTGATTCCATTCTGGAAAAGAATCATACTACTTTCTTTGATGTTTCTTATCAGGTTCGTGATGATTCACTGATATGGAGGTTAAATTTACAGTTTTCATATTTTATATGAATTTCCCAGTGTGTAGATTATTTTTTGCAATTCGTTTGTATGCATTTTTCTACCTTGCTAGTTTCTTTTTACTTCGATTATTTTTTAAGTTATATTTCTTCTTCATTTTGAAGCCTTGATGAATTCAATGGAAATACGTTTAGAATTCGATGCATTAAAAGCCCTCTTTGAATGGAAAAAATCATTTGACATGGTTAGTAATCCTTTATTGAATGCAATTATTTTTATGAAAAAATCTTCTGGAATTTGGGTTTTATTGATATGACCTTATGGTTATTAAATGTATATGAGTTCACAGTTCTATTATTTTTACTCATTACATTGAAAGAAGCTAAGTGATCTTACATCCCAGGTGGAAGATATCCATGATGTTATAGTCTTAGAAGCATTTCCAAAATGCCATTCCTGAGGTACTGGCCTTTATGCCAATGGGCATCCATAGAGGCCCTCCCTGGGTGAATATGCTTGCTTGGTTCACCTTCCTCTCTCCTCCTCTGTGCAGCCTCTCTGTTGTTGTGTGTCTAGTAATCCTTTGTTGTAATGAACTGACAATTAGTCTGAAAGGACCCATATTTTTGCAATTTAATATGCGATTTTACCTGAACTTGCAGGGATTTGCAAGTGGCAGTCTTGATGCGGATGCATCATCTGTGAGGTTGTTTGTAGCTCGTGGGATGGAAGATTTTGTTGCTCAATCCTACAACAAGAACCTCAGTCTCTAGGCAGAAAGGATAGGAGTGTGCTCCTCATCAGATGTTGCCAATAGGTACCACTAATAAACTTTGGATTGTATTCTTTCTAGTGGATATGTTTATTACTGAAATATCTTCAACTTCCAGCATTATTTAAATGGAATGCTAACTGCATTTGTCCATGCACTTCTGGCAGGGTGAAAAGCCAACTTAAAAGGCTTGCTAGACCAATGTACTCGAATCCTCCAGTTCATGGGGCTCAAATTGTGGCAAATGTTGTAGGCAATCCTACCATGTTTCATGAATGGAAATCAGAAATGGAAGTTATGTCTGGAAGAATCAAGGGTGTGAGGCAGCGACTATATGATAATCTTTCTGTAAAGGATAAGAATGGGAAATATTGCTCCTTTGTTCTCAGACAGATTGGCATGTTTTCCTTCACAGGTCTTAACAAGGCTCAAGTAAGAAAGGCCGTAGTCTATCTAGCTTTCAAATTTGTCTGGAAAAGTATGGAAATTCTTACCGGATTTTGATAAAATCTAGCAAGATTTTTTGTAAATCCAGGTTATAGTTGTCAAAATTAAAGATTTTGGGTGTCCCAGGAGTTTTTGATGGTGTTCAATCCATTTCCACCCTTAAAAACTCATTCAAACATTCCTACTGTCAGATTTTTTGAATTTTTTTTACCAAGTTCCAACCATTTTTGGCCGTTTGGGCAAATTTGAAGGCTGGGTAGACGACGCCATAAGAAAATGTTCGGTAACTTTTCACCATTTCAGAATTCCATCTTTTTTAATCAGTGTTGGTTTTACCGTTTCTTGCCCTAATACATCTTTTCAATTCGAACAGAGTGAGAACATGACAAAGAAGTGACATGTCTACCTAACAAAGGATGGGAGTATCTCCTTGGCTGGGCTACCTTTATCCAAATGTGAGTATCTTGCAGATGCCATAATTGACTCCTACTACAATGTCAGTTAAATAACAATAATATATCAACAATAAAATCAATTCAATTGTCTATGTTAGAAATCATTTTTAATATTGAAACACCTGAGGTCACAGTTAAGTGTTGTTGTATTAGGCAATCTCATTAGCCTGTAATCCACAAAATTGTGTCTGGTCTACTGATCTTTCAACACTTATCTTTGTTACATAAAGGTCGACATTGGCCACCACATGGTTGGTAGAGTATTCTGCAAGCATTTTCTGCTTTCTACAACAGCTATCCTTCTATTTTGTTAATGTAGGTAACATTTTAAGTTGACAGAATATGAGCCTAGTTTTTGAAATCTGGAAAGACTGCTATATTGAAGGCTTCATAAAACTTTATATTTATTAAACTCTCCTGTATGGGACTGATCAGTATTCATTTCAGATAGGTTTTCAATTTGATGGGTCACCTATTGTAATTACATAAGTACAGCTGCAGAGGAATACATAATAAAAGGATGAGATTGAGATGGCTTCCTTGGTAGAACTACTTATCATTATTGCCTCAAATACAGCATTCATTTTCAATACAAGCATGAAACACAAGATTGATTTTGATGATCACTATGCAAAATATAACATCCATTATTTTGATGATCACTATGCAAAATATAACATCCATTTTAATTCATTCTCAGTATTCGAAAAATAATGGTTTTTGACCCCTAAGCATAAAATGTGGTAATCTCCATTAACTTCCACAGAAAGGGAAAATGATATACTTGGAGAGGGCCTCTTTGGTGGTATTAGAGATCATAATTTCCCAAGGTTAATTGTCTGTTATCAATTATTGCAAAATCTATCCAATGCATCGAGTTGACTCTATGACCCCTCTGGAGTGGAGGCCAATTATACAACAACATCTACAAATAAAAGGAATGAAACCAGGATTTGATGAAGTAGGCAACTATCCTGAGATTGAGTAAATTCCCTGATGAATTGCTGGTAATCAATGTAGATCCCAACTAGTCTGGAAGAGAGAACACACACCCACTTGACACCCCCAATACTCGTGATACCTTCAGAAAATCTGCAGTAATCGCAAAAACTGCCAATCATTCTATCATAAAGCTGCATCACACCAGAAACAATGTCCTCAAGTAGTCCAAGGACACGAAGCTGCTTGATGGGTAAATTCTTGGGAACAGTGCAGTGCCAAGAGCCTTTTGAAAGTCTACAAAGCAACAGTAAGCCTTCGAGGATGTCTGTTTGTCTAGTCTCATCTATAAATTATAATATCAAGGATGGAAAAAATTTGGGAAAATTTCCGACATTTGGTCAAAAGCGTCGGAACCAAGTGTCGGAATTTCCGCCAAATGTACTAGTGCTAGTCTCATCTATAAATTATAATATCATAGAGTAAATATGCAATCCAATTCCCAGTTGTCTCTCTTGAACCAAGCCTGGCCCTTGCCTCTCCAATCTTTCCCCTCAAGAGTCCAAAAAATTGGAAAGTCAAAGATGAAAGGTTGTTATTCACCTTAGCCAGACCTTTTTAGCAGTGATGCATCCTATGTTCATATTTAGCAAATTATTCTGAAAATAGTCACATTGTATTCAAGTTAAAGAATAAGAAAGACACTGAGCATTAAAAAATCAAGATTCTGTTCTTTTTTATAATTGAAATCTTATTTTTATTATTGTTTTAAATGTACAGAGTTGTTGCTCAATAAAATAATAGAACCACAACTGGCAAGCCACAGGATTTATGTCTGACCAAACATCAGACGGGTAGAAAATGTTGAGAAATATAGAGGGCAGTAGTTAGGATGATTTCTCTTTTAATGATAACTGCTTGTGGCTTCTTCCCTGATGCTAGGATTTCCTCTTCAATCCCTACCAGTTTCCATTATTCTTTTTGAGCTTTTGTGGTAGAATCTGTGCTAAAAATGCATATCTTTACTATCTTCTTGATCCTTTCCAAATTCTCTTTCACCTGAGTAGTTATCATATCCTCGACTGGCCACTTTAAATTTACTGTTGCTTTGAAAACAGATCTCTAACTTCTGGTATTCTTCAGGTTAATGAGAAGATTAAGGGTGTCCAAAATCCTCTACACCAAATATCTCTCTTTCCTCTATCGCTCCTATGTCATTTTATTTTCACTCTTAGAGGAGAAGGGTCAACAGCTTCATAAACTATTTGATGGGCTTTGTTACACACCCAAGTGGGTAACCCCTAGGAGAAAAATTTTGTCCTATGGATGGATCACTGATTGAAAAAAATTATAGATCATTTTTGGTTGTATTCTTGTTCCCATGCTTCACCTTGGTGGTTTTTACTCACCCCTAGTCTAGTGTGATCTTCCCTGAGGCCTTTCTTCCCTGATCTATTTTGTCAAAAAAAATAATGTACGTCAAAAATTGCTCAGGTTTGCAGATTTTGTGTTAGTTCCTGCATTCAAATTTAGCTCTTTTGCCTCGGTTTTGTTTCCAATATACTTCCAAATTTGATGATTTTTAGTTTTGGATATAAATTTTATGGTTTTTGGATTTGAGATCGAGTTCATCCTCAAGATATATGCGATTTGGATTTTTCTTTGTTTTTGAATTCTCACATTCAAGTTGTCTGTTGTTCAGGCGGAAGCAACAATTCTGTGGGACCTCATAGTTGGTGGGTGGGATGTTTCCTATTGTTCAGAGTTTGTGTTGAGTGCATAGGGAAGCTACTCAACTCTAATTGACAAGAACATAAAGTTGTCTTCATCTGATGAGTCAATTTGCAATTCCTTCAAGGCATTAGAGGCAGGGAAGGTAGTTCTGATAATAGACATCTCCTCTTCAAACAAGAAGAAGGCTACAACCTATAGATACATGGTAAAAAAGAACATAGTCTAGGAGTTCGAGCCTTGCAGTAGATTAGATGTACTTAGAAAGCTTTCTTACATTCAGCAATCAGAAATTTTAGTAGTTAATAATGTGCCATCATGTTGGAGAAGCAAATTTGTCTCTTTGGAAGCTGTAAATTTTATCTACATATGTGCTACTATATAAAAGTTAATATTGGTAATAATAAAGGTTGGTTGTGTTTCCAGAGCATATCATCACTGTGAATTCCACAGCTTTTCATGTTTGTGATTGATAGGTATATGATATACATGGTAAAGCAAGTATAAATAAAATTTATAAATATTAACCACCCAAAGGATAGTTAAATTTTTTATTTATTGTTTACCCCATACACAAATCTATAGAAATAATATTTTTAGTTCGAAAATTGAATATTGTATTAAATTCCTCATCAATAAAAATTTTCTTCAAGGAATGGTCTATATTCAGAGGGTTACCTATATCTAAATGAAATCAGTCTATGTTCCATCTATGTTCCATTATTTTATAGATCATTACACGTTAAATTGACTTTACTCCTTGACTGGCATTGCATTCAACATTGTGCACAAGTATGTTTCAAATGGATCAATCAAAAGTATGATTTTATCTATATTTGATAATGCAAGTTGAATACATCATACAATACATAGGAGAGCTATGGCTATGAAGTTCAATATGAAATAATCTATTGATTGCTACTATTACTATTATATAAGGGGTTCTCTTCCAATGGCCATTTATTAGCTATGTGAAGAAGGCTTTGTGGAATTTTTATTTACTATAAGATTATGTATAGCTAAGTAGCGGACAAATAAGTATAATTTGGTAGGAATTTTGGAGTATATTTAATTCATAATGATCTTGTATTCTCTTCATTGATGACTTTTCAATGTGTGAGTTTTGACCTAAGCCATTGCATTATCAATGTGTCAAGGCTCAAAACTCGACCTATATGCCTACTACTTCTTATGATTGTTCCTAGGAATATGAATCCTAATTTTTGTAGGTTTAAAATTTATCACAAGTTTTCTCTATTGTGGTCGAATTTGTGGAGGTTATTTCAAAATTTATTTAAGGTACCATGGATCTAAATTTCTTATGAACTTTCAACACTAAAAAACTTTGGTGCAAATTGTTGATCAATTCTCACTTGGTTAGGGTTATAGATGTTAATGAAAATTTTGTGTGCATGCATGAGAGTTGGGTGCAAATGCACAATGTTGTGTAGCATTAGTGTGATAAATATGGGATAGTGCAAAGCATAGTTTTGAAGATTAGTCTAAGTTGACTCATACCTAATCAAATCAGTCAAGTTGATTGTTGGTTGAACGGTTAATTGTTGGTTCAATGGACAGAAGATCTTGCAGGCACAAATACCAAAGGGAAAAATGGAGCCTATCATGGGGTACTCTTTGTAATTCTCCACCACTGCTACCTTCCATGCTTCCTCAAACTCCTCTCCAACCTCAATATCAGTGCTAGTAGTAGCATGAGAAACAACACTACGCTTAGCAGAACTAGAAGAACGCATTTTCCAAACTACACGAGAACTTCTTCCCTCACGAGTCACCATGTGGCATGCTTGGTCTCAGTGGTTCTCTTCCTTCTACTCTTGGTTCAACTACCATATCTTCATTGGAACCAACACTCCGAACTCCACTAGACAACGATTCACTATTTTGTAGTAGTGATTCGCCATGTGTACTGGTGATTCGCCATGATTTTACAAGATAATATAATCTCGTGAGAGATTCACCAAAAAATTATATATACATATTATATTATTAATAAAATCGCCTTCCATTTTTCCTATGTATCATTAGGATTCGCCTATTTATTATATATATAAATTTAGGGGGGTTCTTCAAATTTTCCCTGCAATCAAGTGACCCAATTTGATGTTGTATTTCTCGCAAAACTCATATAGATTTTATTTTCACTGAAATTATTTATTCTCTAATGAACTCTCATCCTTATAAGGCATGATTATTCTGTTATCGTTCAAGAAAAGAATCCTTAACATAGTAAAGACTCTTTTACAAAAAAGCAATCTAAAACTCAACAATATCATCCAAAATCCTCAAAATGACCAATGATTCACCCCATCCAGGAAAACTTATCAATTTTTTAAAGAAATTCAAAAAAATATTTTAACTAGAAAAGCTTAAAATATAATAAGTCTCATCATGAGCTTTTTTACCATGTTCATAGGGAAATAGTTCAATTGACATTACCAATACTGCCTACCAAAATAGGCTAATGACTTGAGATTATATCAAAAGGACAAGGGGTCTCATCAAGAGCCAGCTTGATCAATTTAATTACAACTAGTGGATGGCATTGTCATTAATTGGTTACCAAGCCAATACAATGGCTTTTAAGTAAATAAAAATATGATACAAAAATAAAAGTTTCAAAAAAGATCAATTGTATAAAGTTAGAATTTATTTTTGAAAATTGTAAGAAACACTGGATGGGACAATGAATCATGCTGGGTAAAAGGTAACCCTACCAGGAGCTTAAATTGCGTATTGGATTAGAGGCTCTACCTATGATAAAAGAGTAAATATTTATAAAGCTGATCTGTAAGAGCCACCTACTTTATCTTTTAAACTAAGTAAAGACTGATATATATTCTCATACTTATATTTTTAAAAGAGGAATTCTTATGAATTTTAATTAAGAGAAATTTCGTTGCTTAGTGAGATATCATTTATTTGAAATTCATTCCTGAAACTATTTTTATTTTCAAAAGATTTTTTAGAAATTTCAAAAGGTTAGTCAGAGACAGTTGGTTCTCCAAAGTGAATCGCGAATTGTTGTGCTATACAACACCTCCCCATTTAGTTTTACTAAATAGGGACCCTTTAGAAATAAATAGTAGATTTATTTTATTTTAAGTTTTAACTTTAAATCAAAAAAACTTTAGGAAATAAAGTTTCTTTTTGCTTTTCTGCTTTTATTCCTTAGCACGCTTCACAATTTTCATAGCATACAAGTTCAAAAACTTAAAACATATTAAAACTTGCAGGCTGCGAAGTTCACTAAGCTCTTTACGAAGTTATATTAAAATCTTATTACAAATGTTTTACTCACTGTTATAAAGTAAAATTGCATCACGCCTTATTTAAACCGATCAAAATTATGTGTAATTCAGTAAAAGTAACGATTATATGGACACGAAGAGCCAATAAATAAATAAACATAAAGTTCTGAAGTCCGATAAACCATATCCGTTTGATTTCTTAAATACGCACTTCGCATTTCGCAAGACATAACTATAAGCAAACTCAATTACCACATAAAAGATGCGACGTGCGATTTGCGTAGATTGCATTTCACGGGATTTATAGGTAACAACATAAACGGTAATAGTTCTAAGTTGTGATATGTGATCCACTGGCAGTTAATTGCTCGAATGTACGAAATTAATTATGTCAAATCAAACCGAATAACGAGATCTAACGTCTTAAAATTGATTGATAGATATTTCGTGTGAAGGTGTAAAAGATTTAATTTTAAGAATATTATCATTGATTAATAGAATTTAATAGAAATAAAGGTTTTGATAGATTCATATCTACTTCATGCATGTTTGAAATAATTTAACAATGAATTTGTCTCTCTATTCCATGTATTTTTCATGTTTTCCCTATTCTCTTAAAATCAGGGAACCAATTAACGGAGCAAGGAAAATAGAGATGAGCAAGAAAGGAAAAGAGATTGCTCAAACGTCATCTACTGAAGACTCAGACATGTCTCCCCTATTCTGAGACACCACCTGCAACAAGGAATGCGACGGTTTTTCATGGGAGGAAATCTATCATTTTTTCAAAAATGAAAATCCGAGGGCAATAGTCAGAGTTGCTACAGCAGGTGAATCAGTTTCTTCAGACTCGACCGATTTCGACGTTGCATGTTTATTCATCCATAAGGTAGCAATAAGGAAAAATATTCTTCCCTATACAAACATGTTTAAGTGGTTAATTGACCACTTAAACATAGAAGATAAAACTTTTAAGGATTAAAAAGGCAAGAATATTGGGTCATTTAGGGAAGAAAACTTATAGGAGATGTACCATCTTCCCTCCCAACAACAGAAATATGAAAAATATTTTGTTCAAAGTTTTAGAGAAAAAAATCCAGATCTAATAAAAGTCATAAAGGAATGGAAGGATGACCAGGGCAAGCTTAAACGAGATAAACTCGGTACGTACCCAATTTCCCAAATTCCTTCCCCTTACTGTTATGCTACCGATATGTTTTGTAGATTATTTTCAAAACCTGATTCTACTAGGTTTTATGTAGATTGGGTCCCATTAATTGACGCAATCATAAATTCTTTAATTCTGAAAAGGGAAAATATCCTATCTGATAATTTAGCTAAACAAATCCTAGAGTATAGGAGTAAAATAAGTTTTTCATCTAGAGAAATACCCCCCTTTTACATGAGTGTGTATGTAATGGATGCAATTTTCTTTTCTTCTAGTTTTCCTACCATGGGATGGAAATGGACAACCCAAGACCCTACCCCAATCCAAATTTACCACAAAGCCCTTTGGGATTCATACTTCCATTTTCATTTTTACAAAATATTCCATAGAGTCATGTTGCCTATGCAACACATGATATTCAGTGAGAAATCCTCTAGGGTTTCCAAAGAGGCTAGTACAGATATTCCTTCTGTTGCTAGATGCTTTGCAGAGGAAAGTTTCACATATATAAGAGTATTTGGGAGTTACGCTTCTCCCCATTTCATACCATATTATGTACCTGATAAGTTACTTGCAAGAGAGATAGCTTACCAACTTTTGTAAATGGTATTTCTAAACAACTTAAAGATGTTAAGAAGGTCGTTTGGCCTAATTTTCCTTTGCAGTGCAGTACTTTTTCACTTTTTTATATTGGTCATGCCAACAAGAAATTTTTAAATATTAATATATTGAATTTGGTAGTAATACAAAAATGGCCATATGATATGAATGATGTAATTAAAAATTACATCACAGAACTCAAAATGAAGCCTTTTGTGAAAGAAATAGACATATTTGATGATTTTTTTCAAGGCATGGAAAATTTTTCAGATGTACTTGTGTTTGCATCCAGTCAACTCAATCAAGATGATTTGGAAGCCTTCCAAACTTACAGAAATAAGAGACTGGAGAGAATTCCTCTTGACTTATTAACTATTGAAGATGTCAACATACATACTCCAAGTATTAGCTTGGATGATGAAGTGAAATACATGTTTGAGGATGAGTCACGCCAATCAGAGCATCAATCTCACAATTCAGATCATTCAGAAAATGAATCCGAAAACAGAAAGGAAAGCCTAGAAAAGATAACTGATCAAAGTAATCCAAGAGATTGAGATGCAGGAGAAAAAAGGAAGCAATGGAACATATTCAACTTCTCAAGAAGTTCATTAGAGTCAAGATACACTTGATCAGTCAGGAAAGTCCAAACCAAATAATTTAAGTAGTGAATGGGATGAGTTTTCTAAAACAATAAATAATCCTAAAACAAATCCCAATACTGATCAAGATACTAATTTTCATACACCTAAACATTCCTAGAAATTAGTGGAAACAGTTACATCACTACAACAAGTTCTAGAAACTCATGATCGAGATATGATTCTAGCTTATTCTACAAAGCATATAGTATTAAAAGTTGAGGAAATCCCTTTGCTAGATGTCTTCTATAGTCCAATGAGATAGTCTTAGATCTTACAAATGAATCAATAGACATTCTTTGGAAGGATCCCCTAGCTAATCCTACTGAACATTTAACCAAAATATCACAGTTTGCAGGGGCATATGCTACTGCCACTGTTGATAAGGCCAGTGAGGTTAAAATGTTACTAAAGCAGAAAGAAGATAAAATACAAGAGTTAGAGAGGTTGTTACAGCAAGAAAAGTCTAAATCCAACGAGAAAATGAAATTGAAGATGTCCCAATTTCAAAAGGATTTTGAGAGTCTTAATTTGTAGCATCAAGCAGAAATCACTGAGAAGCAAGCAGAACTGGAACTAATAATGACTAGATTACAAATCCAACCACAGTTAATGCAATTCATAAAAGAAGCATTGGATGTGAATACTAATTTAAAGCAACAACATGAAGTATTTTTCTAGCCAACTTCTATTATTGGCTCTTATTGTGACTCAAATGAAATATTGATCCATCAAGTAGCTATCCAAAAACTTGAATGTGAAAATATAGAGAAGAAAATTAATGAACACATTAAATGGAAAGCATCAGACTCAGGCAAGGAAGCTAATCTACCCCAGGTAGATAAGTTCCACAAGGAAATCTTATTCAAATATTGGGAATCATAGATAAAGAAGGTAGAGAAAGTAGCAGCAAAAGCATCAAAATTATCAAAGGAAATTATTGAATCTGTGTGAAAAACTGTTGAAAGCATAACTTATTAAAGAGTGCACGTATCAAGTGTTCTCAAAATTCAAATAGCTAGAAACACAATGCAAACAAAAGGCAGAAACATAGGATGAAACAATTAAAAAGGTAAATAAGTTTGATCAAGAAAATTATTGGAATTTTATGATCAAACCTTATTATCAGTACTAGACCCTGCAGTCTTTAACAGATTCAACAAGAATATCGTAACTAGCACTCTCAAACGCAGTATTCAAGTGACGGGTCAAATCACAGATTTCGCAGCCAACTTAGCTCAAGCCCATGCTAAATATTTGTCAACTTCGTGACCAAATCCAAAAGAAAGGGCAGAATTCATAAATCATATTGTTACTTTATTTTCCTATATTGTAGTTTAAATTAGTCTTACGAAGATGGTTGTTTGAAACCTCCTCTATTTTTATGTGATAATATAATTTAGAACATAGTTAGTTTAGTATTTAAACCCCTCTCATGCATTTAGAGAAGGGTCCAGAAATTTGTCAAAAACATTTGCAAAGAATGCACTATTGTAAGTTTATGAATGCTTTGATGAATGAATGGAACACAATCTGTTATCTTTTGACAATTAAAGTTGTTTAACTAATGTTGCACTACCATTCTCTTTAAATTTCTTGAAAGTGAAGAGGAACAGATAAATTACTGTCATTTTACATGAGTAGAACTTCGTACATATGGTACTTTTATTCACTTGTATTAAGTCTTACTTTATAGATTGACAATCATATTTTTATTGCATTATATATTTGAAACATTATTATAGATGAATATTACATGCACTTCTGTTCTAATATTTGTCTGTGATTTCTTATTGAATATATAGTCACAAATATGAATGGGATATATTTTTCATAATTTTTCTAATCAAAATATTTTTTTAGAAGAATCATCTTACATAATTTTCATCTCTTTCAACTGTTAAATAATCTACATTACTAATAGTTGAAGTATATCTCTTAGATCACATAAAGGAAGAAACACCCCGAGTATATAATAGAATAGATAGTTTAGATAGATGCATGTGATATATTAGAATCATTTTCCATTTCATGTTTTATAATCAAAACACCCCCAAAATCATCCTTATTGGGAAACTGATCCCATTATCCTCAGTCGGAGCCACTACACCAAACATAAAAGGGGTTGCTTTAAGGTCTGGACCGAGTGGTTTTCCCCATGTTTTGGCAGCGGAATTCTAAGGCCTCAACATTATGGCATTAGAAGGAGGGCACTTGTGAATGGAAAAAAGTCCTGATCAATCTAAAGGTCAATCTAAGAGTCTCTCACCCTCTAGATCCCCATCAACTTCCAAAAAATTAACTAGATCCTCATCTTTAAAATATGAATTTGATCACCCTTCTCCTAAGTTTCTTAGTTATACTCAACCCATACTATCTCCTGATTCTCATCAAACTTCCCCAGAGGTTCAGTCTTTGATAGAAAAGATAGAGAGAGTATCCATTTTTACTGAAAAGCCTGAATCTTCTCAAATATTGGATATCATTATTTCGTCTTCTTTACAACCTCAAAGAATATGAACTCGATCAGAAAGTCAAAAGACATGAATTATTCCTTTTGAATTTCCCATCGATAGTACTCTAAAGAGAATAAAAAGGACTCAATCAGAGTCAATCACCAGCGAGATTTTATCCCATTCACCATCATTACCTCCGATCACTTCCACAACTTCCATTCCAATAATTAGTGTTACTTTAACTAGTTTCAATACTCAAACTACTATCACTTAAACTATTCCTAGCACTCAACCTGCTTCTTCTTCAACTCAAACTCAATCCATCACATCCACCCAATCTCCAATGGCAGGTCGTCCATGGAACAATACAAGGGCTGAAAATATGCCCACTCCTCTTCATGCTCTACCAAAAGCACCTAAAATATGGTTACCTAAGTTTAATCCTGATGATTTTCTTCTGGTAGAAGAACACATTCATAATTGTATGTTAGCCATCAATCTAAAAAAATTAGTCGAAGAGGATTGCATTGTAAGATTATTTCCATACACTCTCACAGGATCTATAGGATCTTGGTATTTTTCAATGCCTGCCCACTCTATAACTAGCTAGAATATGTTCGAAGAAGAATTTATAACTAAGTTTTGGGATGACAGGACCACTGCTACGCTCATCAATGATTTATAAAATCTAAAAGCTAAATCAGGTGAGAAGATAAAATATTTTAATTCAAGATTTAATAAAGTAGTCAGTAAAATTCCTGCTACATAAGTTCCTGCTGCCGAAGTTCAAATTGAGTGGTATATTTCATCTCTTCCATTCACTATAGCTATTTTTGTTGATAGATAAAAACTGCCAACACTTGCAGAAAACATGAAATAATATCTATCTATAGAGAAAAACATAACCACTCTTGAGAAAAATAATTCTCAAGAAGATCGAAAATCAAAGAAGGTATCTTTCAAATATGATTCTAAAAAGAAGCTGCCAAAAGACCCTTTTGATGTGGAAGGTCTTCAAAAAATTTTGAAGACTATGACAAACGAGATGGCAGATATCAAGAAACAAGTCACTGAAAATTCTAGCTCAAAAAAGACTTTCAGAAACTTCAAGAAATGCCAGTCCTCTAATAATCAACCTCAAAATATCATATCTAATGTTGAATCTGATCAAGATACAGAGGAAGAGAAAACAGAGGAAGAAGAAGATAATGAAGAAGAAGAAGTTGAACTAAATGGAATGTGGGATTTCATCCTACCAAATGAAGAACAACATGAAGCTTTACCTATGAGTACAAGAAGAAAAAAATACTTCTGAAGCAACATAACCAAATCAACAACAAAATATTTCAACGCCTGTTAAGGATAAAACAGTAAGCAATTAGTCTACTTCAAAGGATACACAGACAAGTCCTATTACTTCAGATACTCCACCTACATCTAAGACAATGGTGGTCTCAAACACTATTGAGTATAATGTAGTTGAAGATATGAAGAAAACTAGGGCCAACATTTCAATTCACAAGCTTACTAAATTAAAGCAACAAAAAAAAATATTACTTAGAGACTTAAATGTGGTTCCTG
Organism: Pinus albicaulis; assembly: GCA_034641835.2. Taxonomy (NCBI): domain Eukaryota; kingdom Viridiplantae; phylum Streptophyta; class Pinopsida; order Pinales; family Pinaceae; genus Pinus; species Pinus albicaulis. The sequence continues at coordinate 859,780,631 of CM076583.1, read as the reverse complement.
CTTCAATCTTACCTGCTCTAGTAATAGTACAAGTTGCTAATGAAATGGGTAAGCCACCTTCTCCTTCAACTAAAATAGATTCTACAGACTTGATTATGATAGGTGATCAATCCATCTCTCTTACTCCTCCATTTCTCTTAACCTATGATATCTATAATAAAAACGTTCATAATTGTTTAATATACTCATGGGCTTCCTCTAATATAATGCAAAAATCAATCTGTGCTAAGTTGAACATAAATCCTCAAAGTTCCCATGTTCGTATAGAACCAAAGTAGAGGTGGTAGGAGAAATAAATTTTGTTTCCATCAGATTTTAATCAAACCCCAAGGTTTCTCAAATAATTTATATACTTGTGGCTGATATTCCTGAGTTTTACGGCTTAGTTTTAAGCTGAGACTGGTCTGGAAAACGTCATGGATATTTTGCAACAGACTAGTCGCATATGTGGCTACCATATAATAAAAGCCAAATCAAATCTGGGTAGACCGTGAAAATTTCATGAAACATTCAGTCATTGATCTTGAAGGAGTAAATGAGTCAGTAGCATTCAATAATAACATTATTGGAAACTACTCAGCAAAGTGTTTTTTGGGAAATTTCAATGCTCAACCATCACCTTTCTTTGATAATGCAGTTATTCGTAAAATTGAGATTTTTTCCCAGACAGATAGTTCCAAGTGTATAGATTTTGTAGATAAAGCAGTAGTTAATTATTTATTTTGGACTCTTTATTTTGATGGTTCTAAATCTGAAGATGGTGTAGGCACTGGATGTATTTTAATAAGCCCAGAAGGAGAAAAAAACCATGTTAGCCTGCAGACTAGAATTCAATTGTACAAACAATATAGCTGAATACGAAGCATTAGTCCAAGGTTTGTACAAAGCCATTGATCTTAATATCAAATATTTGAAAGTCCTAGGAGATTCATAAATCATTTTTAGACAGGAAAGAAACACCATTCATTGTAATTCTGGACATTTAAAGCATTACCAATCATTAGTCCAAGAATTAGCCATTCATTTCTTAGCCTTTAATATTTATTATGTACCTAGAATGTAGAATGCTAGTGCAGATCTACTGGTTAATGTAACATCAAAGTTAATTCCATATCAAGATTTTAGTCCCGATAGATTTTCCATTGAATTAATTTTTAGACCATCTATTCTTAATAATATTACCAATTGGAGAGTATTCAATAATGATTCAGATATCATAGATTTCTTAACATCTGAAGGATCTTATGATAGTCAAATTTTAGATGAAAATGAACATGACATTCAGATTAAGGAAGAACAAGATGAAAATCCTATTCCTAAGTCTGTTGTTAAGTTAGAATACCTATATGATCTGAAAGATAGGTTTAAAAGAGTTACTAACTCAAAAAATCAAAGCTCTACCTTAATATATGAGTTAGTAAATCTGGGAACTAAAGAAAAACCTCAAAATATCAATCTAGGTCTTGGTCTATCTTTTGAAGAAAGATTATCATTTATCAGGTTGTTTAGAATGTACAAAAGTGTTTTTTCCTGGGATTATATAGATCTCAAAACATATGATACTTACGTGATTCAACACACAATTCCTATGATTTTAGATGAGAAAACTATACAACAAAAATTGAGGAAGATTCACCCAAATCTCGAAAATCAAATCAAAACAAAACTCAACAAACTCCTCAAGGAAAAAATAATCTTTCCAGTTAAGCATTATAAATGGGTATCAAATTGGTACCTGTGAGGAAGAAAAATGACGATATTAGAATTTGTATTGACTTTTTGGAATTTAAATAAAGCATGTCAAAAGGACAACTTTCCATTACCAACCATGGAACAAGTACTACAGACAGTAGCTAGTTCTGAACTTATGTCCTTTCTAGATGGATTCTTGGGATATAAGCAAATTCTCGTACATCTAGATGACAGATTAAAAACTACATTCAGGACTAAGTGGGGAACTTTCACCTATCAAAATATGCCATTTGGATTATTTAATGCAGGTGCCACTTTTCAAAGAGATATGGACACAACTTTTAGGGGGCTCATAAATAAATCAATGTTTATTTATTTAGATTACATTATAGTATTTTCTAAACAAGTAACCAGTCATGTGAATGAACTAAAGCAAGTCTTTGAGCGATGTAAAAGGTATGGCATTTCATTAAACCAAAAGAAAACATTTTTTTCATTAGATGAAGGAAAAATTTTAGCTTCATTATGTCAAAAATAGGTATCTATATTGATCCTAAAAGAATTGAAGAGATTAAAAGAATTCCTTTCCCTCATAACAAGAAAGCTATGTAGTCATTTCTTGGGAAAATTAATTTTGGTAAAAGGTTTGTCCCTGACTTTTCACAAATAGTTTTACCATTACAAAACATGATTAAGAAAAATTCAGTCTTCAAATGGGGGCATAATGAAAAAGAAGCATTTGATTTGATTAAACAATCTATTGTCAATTCTCCATTCCTAACTACCCCTAATTTTCTTAATCCTTTTACTATATATACTTTTCATTAGATACATCATATGATGTTGTTTTAACACAGCTAAATGACCAACAAATTAAAGCACTGATATCATTTTTCAACTCCAATTTGCAAGGTTTAGAACTAAAGTATTCATTTTTTGAAAATAAAGCATTTGCTGTCTTTAAGGCTATAAATCATTTCAGGCCATTTCTCCTAAAAACTCACACAAAAATCATAGTTCTATTCTCTGCAGTGACACAACTATTAATGCAAAGAGAATCAGGAGAGAAAAGGGCTAACTGTATTACTACTTTACAAGAATATGATGTAGAAATAAGACCCTCTAAAATTTTTATAGGTCAAGGTTTTTGCAGAATGCTTATAGGAGCATGCCATCTATCATAAGAAGAAGATTCAGGTAACAATGTGCAAATATCAGAGGTAAGCCTTAACTATGCACAATCTCAATACACTAATCTCATGTTCTATTTGAAAAATGGATATGCTCTGACCCAACTCAGTTACAAAATGAAACGGGCTTTGAGATTAAAGGCTAAGAAATATGAATTAATCAATGATGTATTATTTAGGAGAAAATTTGATTATGTACTACTAAGATGCTTAGATAAATTTGAAGCAGAGAAAGTCTTGTAGGAACTCCATGATGGACCGGCTAGAGGACATTTTGGAGGAGATACGACAGCACACAAAATCGTGCATGCAGGTTACTATTGGCCTACACTTTTCAAATATGCTCATGAATATGCAAGAAAATGGAAAGTGTGTCAAATTGCATCTAGAAGACAAAGGAATCCAACCTTCCCATTAAAGCTAGCCAATATCGAACAACCATTTGAACAATGGTGATTATATATAATTGGTGATATTGTTCCTAACTCTTCCAAAAAACATAGATATATTCTCACAGCTACAGATTACTTTACTAAATGGGTGGAAGAAATTCCATTAAAGGTATCCAATTCTGAGAATATCATTGATTTCATTGACCAATATATCATAACTAGGTTTGGTTTACCTACTGCTTTAATGTTTGATAACACATATTACTTCTCAGGAACTATTATGACTGAATTTGCAAACAAAAGGGGTTTTAAAATTAAGTATTCTGCAAATTGTTACCCGCAAGGAAATGGTTTAGCAGAGTCCATGAACAAAAACTTGATCAGAATTATCAAAACAACTATTGATCAAAACCAACGAAATTGGCACAAATCATTAATCTTTGCTCTTTGGGCAGATTGAATAACTCAAAAATCTTATATTGGCTTTTCTCCATTCAATCTTGTTTATGGAAAATAATTTGTTCTTCCTACCAATGTAGTTATTCCTTCTCTTTCCTTAGTACAATTTATTGATGAATCTCCTTCTTCTTCTTTACAACTTAGACAATGTTAAATTATTAAGTTAGAAGAAGAAAGAGAAAAATATAAACATGCTAATGCACATGATCAACAGATAGTAAAAGCCTCATTTGATTCAACTTCTGTTACTCCAAAGAAATTTCAAATTGGTGATCTAGTATTGAAATGGGACAAAGCACATGAGGAAAAAGGTAAACACATGAAGTTTCAAAACTCTGGCTAGGTCCATTTCAAATAATTGAAGAAATAGGCCCGTCACAATTCTTATTGCAAGATATATCAGGCAAAAGAGATTCTTTTCCTGTTAATGGGCAGATTTTGTAAAAATACTTTTCATAGGAGGTAACCCCTTATATTCCCTGTATACTAGTGTCTTTTTCTTTCCCTTAGGAAAATAAAATTTGATTAGTATAAATTTTTGGCTTTTCAAATAAAATCTCAGATGATTCTTTTTTATTTATCGCTCATAGAAATAATAAATGCTAAGGAAACAATCGAAAAATTTGAAATAAAAATAGATTTTATTTTAATTGAAAGATGCAATTTCACTGAAATTATTTATTCTCTGATGAACTCTCATCCTTATATGGCATGATTATTTTGTTTTCATTCAAGAAAATAATCCTTAACATAGTAAAGACTATTTTACAGAAAAGCAATCAAAACTCAACATTATCATCCAGAATCCTCAAAATGACCAATGATTCACCCCATCCAGGAAAACTTATCAATTTTTTAAAGAAATTCAAAAAAATATTATAACTAGAAAAGATTAAAATATAGCAAATCTCATCGCGAGCTTGCTTACCATGTTCATAGGGAAATAGTTGAACTAACATTACCAATATTGCCTACCAAAATAGGGTAATGACTTGAGATTATATCAAAAGGACAAGGGGTCTCATCAAGAGCCAACTTGATTAGTTTAATTACAACTAGTGAATGGCATTGTCACTATTTGGTTACCAAGCCAAGAAAATGGATTTTAAGTAAATAAAAATATGATGCAAAAAGAAGTTTTTCACAAAATATCAATTGTATAAAGCTAGAATTTATTTTTGAAAAATTGTAAGAAACACTAGATGGGACAATGAATCATTGTTGGGTAAAAGGTAACCCTGCCAAAAGCTTAAATTGCATATTGGATTAGAGGCTATACCTATGATAAAAGAGTAAATAGTTATAAATTTGATTTGTAAGTAAGCCACCTTCTTTATCTTTTTAAACTGAGTAAAGACTGATATAGATTCTCATACTTATATTTTTAAAAGAGAAATTCTTATGAATTTTAATTAAGAGAAATTTCGTTGCTTAGTTAGATATTATTTGTTTGAAATTCATTCCTGCAACTATTTTTATTTTCAAAAGAGTTTTTAGAAATTTCAAAAGGTTAGTCAGATATAGCTGGTTCTCCCAAGTGAATCGCCAATTGTTGTGCTATACAACACCACCCCATTTAGTTTTACTAAATAAGGACCCTTTAGAAATAAATAGGAGATTTATTTTATTTTAATTTTTAACTTTAAATTTAAAACAAATTAGGAAATAAAGTTTAATTTTTCTTTTCTTCTTTTATTCCTTAGCACGCTTCACAATTTGCATAGCATACAAGTTCACAAAATTAAAACATATTAAAACTTGCATGCTGTGAAAATTTGCACTAAGCTCTTTCCGAAGTTATATTAAAATTTTATTGCAAATGCTTTAATCATCATTATAAACTAAAATCGCATCGCGCCTCATTTAAACTGATCAAACTTGTGTGTAATTTGGTTAAATTTGAGATTATACGGACCCAACGAGCCAATAAAGAAATAAACATAAATTTTTGAAGTCCGCTAAACCACAACTGCTTGATTTTTTAAATACACACTTCGCATTTCGTAAGACATAACTATAATAAACCTAAATTACCACAGAAAAGATCTGACGTGTGATTTGTGCAGATCGCATTTCGCCGGATTTATAGGTAACATCATAAACGGTAATAGTTATAAGTTGCGATATCCGATCCACTGGCAGTTAATTGCTCGAACGTGCGAAATGACTTATGTCAAATCAAACCGAATAATGAGATCTAATGTCTTAAAATTGATAGATATTTTGTGTGAAGGTGTAAAAGATTTAATTTTAAGAATATTATTGGTGATTAATATAATTTAATAGAAGTAAAGGTTTTGATAGATTCATATCTACTTCATGCATGTTTGAAATAATTTAACTATGAATTTGTCTCTTTGTTCCATGTATTTTTAATGTTTGCTCTATTCGCTTGAAATCAAGAAACCATTTAACGGAGCAAGGAAAATAGAGATGAGCAAGAAAGGCAAAGAGATTGCTCACACGTCGTCTACTGAAAACTAAGACATGTCTCCCCTATTCTCAGACACCACTTACAACAAGGAAAGCGAGATTTTGTCATGGGAGGAAATGTATCAGTTTTTTGAAAATGAAAAGATGAGGGTAATAGTAAAAGTTGCTACAATGAGTGAATCAGTTTCTTCAGACTCGATTTTGACATCGCATGTTTATTCATCCATAAGGTAGCAGCAATCCCAAAGATTCTTCCCTATACAAACATGTTTAGGTGGGTAATCGACCACTTAAACATAGAAGATAGAACTTTTAAGGATTCAAAAGGCAGTAATATTGGGTCATTCAGGGGAAAGGACTTACAGGAAATGTACCATATTCCCTACCCACAACAGAAATATGACAAAGCTTTTGTTCAAAGTTTTAGAGAAAAAATTCTAGATCTAATAAAATTCATAAAGGAATGGAAGGATGACTAGGGAAAGCTTAAACAAAATAAACTCGGTATGTACCCAATTGCTCAAATTCCTTCCCCTTACTGTTACACTGCCGGTATGTTGTGTAGATTATTTTCAAAACCTAATACTACTATATTTTCTATAGATTGGGTCCCATTAATTAACACAATCTTCAAATCTTTAATTCTGAATTAGGAAAATATCCTATTTGATAATTTAGCTAAACACATCCTGGAGTATAGGAGTAAAAGAAGTGTTTCATCTAGAGAAATACCCCCATTTTACATGAGTGCCTATGTCATGGATTCAATTTGATTTTCTTATATTTTTCCTACCATGGGATGGAAATGGACGACCCAAGACCCTACCCTAATCCACATTTACCACACAGCCCTTTGGGATTCAGACTTCCATTTGCATTTTTACAAAATTTGCCATAGAGTCATGTTTCCAATGCACCAGATGATATTCAATGAGAAAGCCTCCAGGGTTTCCAAAGAGGCTAGTACATATATTATTTATGTTGCTAGATGGTTTGCAGAGGAGATTTTCACATATATAACAATATTTGGGAGTTACACTTCTCCCCATGTCCTACCATATTATGTCCCTGATAAGTTACTTGCAAGAGAGATAGCTTACCAACTTCTTGTAAATGGTATTTCTAAATAGCTTAAAGATGCTAAGAAGGTCGTTTGGCCTACTTTTCCTTTACAATGTAGTACTTTTGCACTTTTTGATATTTTTCATGCCTACAAGGAGTTTTAAAGATTAAGATATTGAATTTGGCAGTAATACCAAAACGACCATATGATCTGAATGATATAATTAAAAATTACATCACATAACTCCAAATGAAGCCTTTTGCAAAAGAAATAGACAGATTTGATGATTTCTTTCAAGCCATGGAAAATTTTTCAGATGTACTTAAGTTTGCATCCAGTCAAATCAATCAAGACGATTTGGAAGCTTTCCAAACATACAGAAATAAGAGACTAGAGAGAATTTCTCTTGACTTATTAACTCTTGAAGATGTCAACATACCTACTCCAAGTATTAGCTTGGATAATGAAGTGAAGGCCATGTCTGAGGATGAGTTAGGCCAATCATGGCATCAATCTCAGAATTTAGATCATTCTGAAAATGAATCCGAAAATAGAAAGGAAAACCCGGAAAGGATAATTGATCAAGTAATCCAAGAGATTAAGATGCAGGAGAAAAAAAGAAGCAATGGAACAGAGTCAACTTCTCAAGAATTTCAACACATTCAGGATACAGTTGATCAGTCAGGAAAGTCCCAACCAAAGGATTTAAGTAGTGAATGGGATGATTTTTATAAAGCAATAAATACTCCTAAAAAAAATCCCAATACTGATCAAGCTACTAATTTTCAGACACCTGAACATTCCTAGAAGTTAGTGGAAACTGTTACATCACTACAACAAGTTCCAGAAATTCATGATCGAGAGATCATTCTAGCTTATCCTACAGAACATATACTATTACAAGTTGAGGAAATCCCTTCGCTGGGTGTCTTCTACAGTCTTAGTCATAAGGTTGTAGTTAAGAGAAGCAAAAGGAGAAGAATTTATGAGACGGTCTCAAATATTACAAATGAATTAGTAGACGTTTTGTGGAAGGATCCCCTAGTTGATACTACTGAATATTTAACCAAACTATCACAGTTTGCAGGGGAATATTCTACTACCACTGTTGATAAGGCCACTAAGGTTAAAATGTTACTGAAGCAAAAAGAAGATAAAATACAAGAAATAGAGAGGTTTTTACAACAAGAAAATTCTAACTCCAACGAGCAAATGAAATTGAAGATGTCCCAATTTCAAAAGGATTTTGAGAGTCTTAATTTGTAGCATCAAGCAAAAATCACTGAGAAGAAAGCACAACTGGAAGTAGCAATGACCAGGTTACTAAGTCAACCACAGCTAGATTAATTCATAAAAGAAGAATTGAATTGAATACTGAGTTAAAGCAACAATAGGAAGTATTTTGCTAACAAACTTCTATTACTGGCTCTTATTGTGACTCAAATGAGATATTGATCCAACAAGTAGCTATCTAGAAAATTGAATGTGAAACGATCGAGAAGAAAATTAATGAACACATTCAATGGGAAGAATCAGACTCAGGCAAGGAAACTAATCCACCCCAGGTAGATAAGTTCCACAAGGAAATATTATTCAAAGATTTGGAAGCACAGATAAAGAAGTCAGAGAAAGCAGCAATGAAAGAATCAAAATTATCAAAGGAAATTACTGAATCTATGTGTGAACAGCTGTTGAAAGCAGAACTTATTAAAGAGTGCACATTTGAAGTGTTCTCAGAAGTCAAACAACTGGAAACAAAAGGCAGAAATGCAAGATGAAACAATTAAAAAGGTAAATAAGTTTGATCAAAAAAATTATTGGAATTTTCTGATTAAACCTTATCATCAGTACTAGAACCTGCAGTATTTAACAGATTCAACAAGAAGATCACAACCAACACTCTCAAATGTAGTATTCAAGGGATAGGTCAAATCACAGATTTCACAGCCAGATCAGCTCAAGCCCATGCTAGATATTTTTCAACTTCGTGACCAAATCCAAAAGAAAGGGCAGAATTCATAAATCATATTGTTACTTTATTTTCTTATATTGTAGTTTAAGTTAGTCTTACGAGGATGGTTGTTTGAAACCTCCTCTATTTTTATGTGATAATCCATTTTAGAGCATAGTTAGTTTAGTATTTAAACTGCTCTCATGCATTTAGAGAAGGGTCCAAAAAAATTTCAAAAAAATTTCCAAGAATGCACTATTTTAAGTTTGTGAATGCTTTGATGAATTAATGGAACACAATCTATTAACTTTTGACAGTTACATTTGTTTAACTGATGTTGCACTGCTATACTCTTTAAATTTCTTGAAAGTGAAGAGGAGCAGATAAATTACTGTCAGTTTACATGAGTAGAACTTCGTACATATGGTACTTTGATTCACTTGTATTAAGTCTTACTTTATAGATTGACAATCATCTTTTTATTGCATTATATATTTGAAACATTATTATAGATTAATATTACATGCACTTCTAATATAATATTTGTCTGTGATTTCTTATTTAATATATAATCACACATATGAATGCGATATTTTTTTCATAATTCTTCTAATCAAACTATTTTTTTAGAAGAATCATCTCACATAATTTTCATCTTTTTCAACTGCTAAATAATATACATTACTAATAGTTGAAGTATGTCTCTTTAGATCACATAAAGGAAGAAACATCCCAGGTAGATAGTAGAATAGATAGTTTAGATAGATGCATGTGATAGATTAGAATCATTTTACATTTCATGTTGTATAATCAAAACACCCCCAAAATCATCCTTATTGGGAAACTGGTCCCATTATCCCCAGTTGGAGCCACTACACCAAACAGAAAAGGAGCTTCTTTAAGGTCCGGACCGGGTGGTTTTACCCCATGTTTTGACAGTGGAATTCCAAGGCCTCAACATATTCTTCGGACAAAATTGAAATGATATTGATATCAAGTGCATGTAAATTGGATTCGTCCATCAACTTGGCCAATACCTGACCTTTGATCAACTTTTTAGGCTTGATCTTGAGGTCATACTCTAACATAGCTTCTATCCACTTTCCTCTTATGCATTCTGGATCAGTTTGCATTAGAACATCCTTTATTGTTGCATTAGGGACATAGGCTATAATTTGTGAATGAAAGATATACATTACTAGGGTCAAGGATATGCCTTTACTAGGGTCAAGGCTTTCTTCTCAATGATGTTATATCTAAGTGAAACATCTCTAATGGTATGGCTGAAGAAAGTAATGGGTTTTCTGGTCTTATCCTTCTTTTACATCAAAACAATAGCCAAAGTATGTTCAGAGGAAAATGAAAATATGATGAAACCAATGGAATAGTCAGTGATGATCAAAATAAGAGTTGTTGTTAAAGAACCAACCACTCTCTGTAGGATATGATCCATATTAGGAAGGGGAAATTTATCTTTAAAAGACACCTTATTCAAGCTTCTAAAATCAATACAAAGAAGGATGTCTCCCGTTTTATTTCTCATCAGAACAAGTCTTGACACGCATTCTGAAAATCTAATGGGAATAATGATACTAGCTTTAAAATTATGTTTACCTCTTTCTCTATTGATGGTAACAACCTTGGGTTTGTAGGTTTTAATCCTGAATAGAAATTATCTACACATGAATCTTATAACAGAAAATAAACAATAGCGAGAGCATAAAACATAAAATAGATAAACACAGAAATTTTTCCCCTGGATCCCAAATCGGGACGACCAACTTGATATTTAATTATATTCCTTTTAGTGTTACAACACATATATATACATGCCGAAGCATACATAAACCCCAATCCATTAACCCTGGATTAGAACATAACTATAGTTCCCTTGACCGGATCTACAAAATACCAGGGGCTGAAAACCATCATACCCCAAAACCATGTGCAAAACCATGCACAATACCATGGGCGTAGACCGCCCACTGGAAATTAAGGACCAAAAAATTTTCGCCGGGGCGCTGCCCCGAACTCCGACACGGGGGGCTGAACCCCCCTATTGCGCCCAGTGCAAAGGGGGGGCTATCACCCCCCCGCGCGTGATTAGTCGTGGAAAGAATATAACACATACCCAATAGGGTTAATTCTTCTCATATTTTGTCTGAAGGGATTTTGATCAGGTTTGACCAGAATTATATGATGAATAATACTTTTTTCATATACTTTCAGATCTGAATATTCCCAAGAAAATACATCAGAAAATTTAGACAACAAGGCTATATATTTAACTTTCACCTCTGGAGATAAGGACTTGGACAGATTAACCATTTTGGGATTGTCTGTTGTTCCAAAATTCACATCTTCGACACCTTTATCGATAGGAACCATGGTCAAATTTTTGGCAACATCATCTTGATCAAAAAACTCTTCCAAAGGTACAAGACCCCTTGTAATGTTATTATCTTTCAGTTGTAACAAATAAACCCGAGCCTCAATCACTTGATCATATTTATCATATACTTCATCAATATAAAAAATTTCAAACTCACTTTCCATCTGCAGAAAATTATTCACCTATTTGTCATCCCAGAACACTTGCCAATACCTCAAGTTGTTGGACATTTGGTCGGTGTTTGACATGGATTTCAAACTTCTTATTAGAAAATATTGGAATCTTAAACTTACTTGTTGTTGTAACAAGTGAGTCTGCCATAAGATTCTGACTTCTTGGTACAACCGATAATGTATATTCAGGAATTTTTTTGAGAATGTAAAGTACATCATTTCTATATGATCTCATCCTTGGATGATTTTCCTAGTATTCCAAATTTTCCTGCTTAATTACAAGCTCAGAGTCTCTATAAACATAAATTATCTTTGCACCTAAATTTTTCAGAATTTTGAGGCCGGTGATTAATGCCTCGTACTCAGCTTCATTATTGGAACAATTGAAAACCAAATTCTAGGAACATAATCTCACATTTTTTTAATTTTACCTTATTGATGAATTCGACTACGGATCCAGATTATGATGCCTACCCCATATTTTCCTAAGGCATCGTCAAAATCCATGGTCCAAAGACCATTCTCATCATCAGGAAGTTGGAATTCTGCAGTCTGATGTATTTCTTCCTTTTCGGCCACTTTTTCAACCTGTTCAGTTCCTTTTTCTGATTTTTCTAATATCTGCTCTAAAGTACTAAGCTGATTGCCTTGTCTTTCATCCAAAACTGCTCAGACACTATTTGAACTTTCTAGAATTTCCTCAAATTATATAATATGACTACCTAAATCATCAAAACCACTATCATTAAACAAAATAAAGGACTCAAGATCAATATGTACAGAATTTATAGGGTGATTGTTTGGCTTCTCTTTACTGGTGATCATATACTTCAATTTTGTCTCCCAGTACAACTTCCTTAGCTACCCAAAAATCGGGATGGTGGCATAAGAGAAATCCAATTGCAGAGTACCCCTTAACTTTTCTCCCCATCATATTGATAGCAACATTCCATACCGAGGAGGTATATCAGCCACTACCACATCCATTAAGACATTTTTAGCAGGAATTTTCTCAAGTGAAACTACCAAGTCTTTATAATACTGAGACAACGTACTCTACCAGAATTAAAAGAGTAAAGATCATTGTAAGGTTGGGTTATGTCCAAGCCCAAATTTTCCATTATGGCATTTGGCATCAGGTTATGAGAATATCTGGAATCAAGAATGGCAATATGATGGATACACTGGTGAACTCTGAAACTGAGATAAAACGAGGGAAATTCACTACCTTCTAGTTGACCATTTATAGTTGGACCAAAAAAGAGCTCGGGTTGATCATATTCAAAATTAACATATCTGACATAGGGTCTACTTTCATCATTTAAGTAACATTAGATTTTTATTGGTTATTTTTCACAAGCTCGGTCAAGGGGATAGAAACTTTCAACTTAGAGTTTTCATTCTCTAAGATAAACATATTGGTTTGTTTATCTACCTATTTTACAACAGTGTCCCTCTTGTCGGGTTGGTATTTTGTTACAGATTATTTATTTTTTCCTTCTTTCTCTTTGCTTGGTGTTCTTGTATATTCTTGATTTATCTTGGTCTGATTTGCAGCTACAGGCTCCTTTCCCTTGTTTTTACTAGCTTGGGGATTTTTCTTGGGCTATCTTTTTGCTGATATGTCCTCTTCTAGATAGAAGTGACATGAACATATCAGTTTCTCAATGAATATTTCCTCTGATGTGAGCTGACAGAATTAAGATAACCCCACTGATAATCATCAGATTCGACCTCCAACTCATCATCATTTGCAATCATGTAGTCCTCTTATTTTGGAAAATATGTTTTCTCAATGTATTCTTCATCCTCTATCAGGAAAATAGGTTGTCCATCTTATGTGAAGAAATGATTCTCTTCCAAAATATCTTCTTCCTCTTCAACCCCTTGATCATAATACTACTACAAAGGAGTGTGAATTTTCTATTGTGTTGGTTGCTTTGGAGCTCTTTGTTCCCTCTATTCAATCCTAAATTGGGGCTGTTGTTTCTAACCTCAGAAATTAGGATTTTGAACTGAATTTTTTGGTTGCCTTTCAATGATAGACATTCTATCCACCATTCTCTCCATAGTCCTTATCATAGTATTCAATTTGGCATCAGAGGATGAGGATGGTTCTTCCTTGATTGTCACCTTTCTTTCACCTTTGGTCTTTGACTTTTTTATTGTCAAATTTGCTTTAAAACTAACTGCGTTTTTCTGCATCTCCTCAAGTGTTGTAGGACTTATTTCTTATATATGGTATGCCATTTCCAGATCAAAAGTATCCAGGTTGTGCAAGAAATCCAAACCTGGAGGAGGCTTGCTATCATTGGGGATTGAGTTATATACCCAGTTAAAGCGAGCAGTAAAATCATAAACAAACTCATTAGGATTCCTTTTTAAGTTTTCATGCTCAGAAATAATATTAAGTGGATTATTTTTCACTTCCATATAGCTATAAATGCATCAGTTAACAGATCCATATTTTCTATGGAATGGGTAGTCAAAGAACAGAACCATGTTTTTACATTCCCGGAGAAGCTTTGTGAAGTAATCCTCATTTTTGCATCATTGTCATCAATATCTTCTAAATCAATAAAGGCAATGACCTTTACTAGGTGTTTTCTGGCACTAATCTCTGAGGTTTCATCAAAGAGAGGAAGTCTTTAACCATAACCCTATGATAAGGGTGCAAGTTGACCAGATACAATTAGAGGTGCAAATATCGCCATGAACCCTGTTGAGTGTGGTGTAGGAGTAACAATGGGAGGGGTATACTAAGAAGGAAATGAAATAGAAGGGATGGAAGAAGAGGCAACAACTAATTGAGAGGGTGAGGGAGTAAACAAAGACACTTGTTGATACTGGATGATAGCTTTCTGAGATATATATTGGAGTTGATTAGCTAATTTTTTAAGTCTATCAATCTCACTCCAGACTTTCCTGTAAAAATTTGGCTCAAATTTGGATTCTTCAGATAATTTTCTATCTTCAAGCTTTAAGGAATCAAAAACTACTTCAGATAATTATATAACTTCAGACAACCTCAAGGGATCAAACACTATTTCAAACAAGGAAGTTTCTGACTTTGATCTAAACAAAGATAATTCAAATTTCAAATCGAATGGAATATATTCAAAGGATAATATTTTTGTAGGTAATGATGTAGACCTTACCAATCAAGATGGACCTGACTGTATATTTGATTGTTGAGATCTCTGCTTTCTAATGATTTTCTTTGGATCTTCAACTAGAGAAGCTGGATGTGGATTAGGATTTGATCTTGTGTATATTTTTGAAGCCAGAATGTTCTTTTTTTTCTGCACCTCAGTTCTCTACAACTTAGAATCAGCCTTCACAAACAGTAGGGCCTATCACCCACAGGCCTAGAATTCAATGAAAATTAATAGTACACCAAGGGAATATTTGTCGCTTTGTTCCCCGATAATGGCGCCAGGATGTTAGCACTCCACCAATTCTCCAAAGGCTGGAAAGGAGACCAACAAAGGTAAACATAGACCACTTTGACCTAGTAGCTGGCCATACCAGGCTAAGAGGGCTCTCTCAATGAGATCACTACCAAGGATTGACTGTAACATGAAGATATTAGGCTAGATATAATAGGCTCAAGTAGGTTTTGAAAAATTTAGGGTTTGATGTTGGATTAGGGATGAAACGAAGTAGCTAAGTCTAGGGATCAAACGGTTTACAACTGTAAAAATATAAATGATCAAGGTAGAAATGTATTTATGATGAATTTAGGATTATGTAGGTATAGTGGAGAGTTTGAAAAGGTAGGGGATTTAATGAGCATGTTCATTCATGAATACATTAAACTGGAAGCATAAAACATAAGATGACATTTCCATATAAACAGAGCTAAATCAATAGAATTTTTCCTATGAACTCTAAGGAAAGCCACTGAAGATACAAGATATGAAAGAGGAGATATATATAATTCAATAAATATTATAATAGAGAATATACATGATCATAAACTCACTGCCCATGAATTCCTAAATAATAGCTGCAACTGCATCCTTTGATTTCTGAAAATAAGAGTGAAAGTACAAGCTACAAAATTACAATCCATTAATGTCAAACTAGTTAAATGACTCTAAAAATGATATATATAGACCAAAACAAAATATCCCCTCTCTCAGGGGTTAAATCCATTAGTTGTGGAGCTGATTACATGATAAGCTCAACAAAACCCTAATCTCTAGTGGAGGTTAACCAATTCACCTCATCATAGGAAATTAGATATATCTGACCAAATTTACATTTACAAGAATGTATCTACCATAATTTACCATTTACCAGTTCAATTAAATCTCATTAAATCATCATTTCATCAATTACATCAGTAAAAAGTCAAACTAGGTCAAAATTTCAGTGAAAATTGCCTTCTGGAGAAAGCATAGTGAGCTCAGAAAAATTGACTTTTGGAGGTCTTCCAAGTGTCCAAATCAGGATTTGAAGGTACCATTGGAAATATTTGGATGTATTATACATGATAGGCTAATCAAGAACTGAAAAATGTGGATCCTAGCCCTCCAAATATTCATTCTCCCAAGACTACTCAGAAAGTGTAGCGAAGGCTCCAAAAACAGGGCAGAAAGGTGATTTTTAACATGTTTTTGGGAATTTTGACCCCACAGAACTGGTTGACATGGTAAAACCTCTGACTTGGATTTATTTACTTGTCAAGAGTAATCTAAAAAAAATTATTTTTCTTCCCGTGGACCCACCCAACAAAAGCATAGCGTGGCCCACGCTACACTTTTGCAAGTATGACTGGTTTTTCAATTTTCCAATTTTGACCAAAATCTCACAATAAAAAAAAAATTCTCCAAAAATCCTCAAAATTTTCCAGAGGTGCCTCATGAGGTATCTTATGCCACTAAAGAAGCATCAACAAGAATCTCCAAGTTATCCTTCTCATTTTTACTTTTTTAGGGTTTCCTCCAATTTGGCTTACAACTGTTTGACTTTGACATTAAACATTTGTTTTCTTGCATAATAATGGTCATCCATGTGTGTTTGCATCATTTTGTCTTTTTTGGCCTTGTCAAGGATCTTCTCCAAGTGGATATTGAATTTTTCAAGCTAAAACTCCTTGTTTTTATTGATTTCCATGGTTATCCTGTCTTCAAAGGTCAACTCCTCATCTCGTGGATTTTTCTCTCTTTCCTTCTGCAATGCTCTTCTGAGACCCATGGTCCTTGGTCTCTTCCTTTTCACCTACTATTCATGCTTATCTGACTCTTCAGTTCTAATCACTGTTTTTCCTTTCACATCATGTTTGCTAGCCTCAAACTGACTTTTCTCTAAAAACAATTGTTTTTCCTTCAGTTGATTGTTTTCTTGCTCTATCAAGGAAATTATGAAATTATCCCTTGCCAAGTTGTCCTGGAGCTCTTTGATCTGAGAATATTTGTATTTGATGATATTCTCTATGTTTTCATGCTCTTCACTAGCCTCCAATTCTACTAAGTCAAAATGATACTCCTCATCATGCATAAATGTGTCATGATTTTATGGTAATAATTGCTCTGTTTATGTGGGCTTGGCCCCTTCCTCAATTTGAGGATAAAACACAAGCCTTATTCCTCTCTGTTTGTTCTTAGTGACCTCAATCTTCCTCCTTACTAAAATAGTGCTAGGTGAGCCAATATCCACATGTCTAGATGGTGTTGAAGGTGTTGATGGAGATGATGGAGAACTAGGGCTAGTAGGCTGGCTACTACAAGACAAAAAGACATTTGCCTGAATGAAAGTGTCCTAAGTAATTTTCTTCTGCTCAAGGTGGTGTAAAACAATTATCTTGATTAGGGCATGGTGTAAGAGGCTGCTTTCAAGACTACTCTGCTTATGTTGGACCTTTTCTGCCATCTTTTCCAAACTTCTGTAGACGTAATAAGGAAAATTGCGTCATTTTACCCCTCTGAAATGCATGAGAAGTTTGACATGATACCCATACAGTCTAGAAATATTCTTCATGTGTTGTCGATGATGTATTCTGAGATAGGGCTGATAATGTTGAAGGGCTAGATCTTGGTTCTTAAACCATTTTTCACCATGATTAGGCATGCCTATCGCCTCAACTACTATATCAATTGATATAGTGAAAGTAACCCCTGCAATTTTTACTTGGTCCCTTTTGAGTTGAGTGGCAAACAACTTGGTCAAGGTTGCATTATATTTGACTTTCTCAACTAATTGACAAAAAGGAAGACACCCTACTGCTTCAAAACAATGCTTCGACAATGGTGTAGACATAATTTGAAGAGTGGTTAGGGGCTCATGTCATATCACCTAGCCTCCTTTGTTGTAAGTTATCTTCTCCTCCATTTGATTGTTCGAAAGAGGTAAAACCCTAATATGCCAAAACAAGGGAAGGGGAATATGGATAGAATGAGTGGGTTAGGTAAGAGGGATGTGAGTAGAAAAATTAGGGAGATGGGTAGGGGTTTTAGTGAGGTGTAGGAAGTGAAATGGAGTGAAATGGGAAAAGGAAATGAGCTAGGAAATTTTAAGACAATCCTAGCTAGGAAAACTGTCTAAAATAGCAAAATTGGGCTAAGGTTTAAGGTTTGGGACTTAGGAAATGGAAATTAAGGGATTTGAAGGCTGTGGGGGATGGTTAAGAGAGTGATGGAGGTAAAAAATTCTAGGGGAGAGTGAATTTGTCTTGCAAATTGTGAAAAATAGGGCTAGCCACTAAAACACAACATTGAGGTCAAAGGAGGGTTTTGACACTAAAATTATGAAATTGGGCTAGAAGGATGGGCTTTCTAAATGTAACTTACTTGTACACGTATGTTTGAAAAATTGAAAACCTTCATAAGCCTTGAGAAATTATTTTTTGTCTCTAGGATAGAAAACACAACGTTTTGATGAAAGCGTAGCGTGGAGGGAAGAAAGTGCAACGTGGTTGCTTTAGCACCAAATTTTTTAGTGTTTTTGGCTTGAACTTGCTAAATTTTCACTTGACGATGAATTAGAGATCTTATTG
Organism: Pinus albicaulis; assembly: GCA_034641835.2. Taxonomy (NCBI): domain Eukaryota; kingdom Viridiplantae; phylum Streptophyta; class Pinopsida; order Pinales; family Pinaceae; genus Pinus; species Pinus albicaulis. The sequence goes on along the minus strand of CM076583.1, from coordinate 859,761,886 downwards.
AATGAGGTGAATGAAAGAATGAGTTGAATTGGCCTTTTATAGCTTTTGGTGGTCACTTTTCTTCTTTGTAGTGGGATGGCCCACTACAAGTCTTTTCACTTTGTTATTGAAAAATTGTAGTTTTGACACTTTCTTTTGAAACTTTAGAAACATAATGAAATTATTACATATTTGAAACATGAATTACATTTGAATTCAAACTTTTATTGAACAAAATCGCCTATTACCACTCCTCCAATTGTCAGATTTTATGCATGGAATGAAAGCTTTGTTGACCTTGAAACCCTAATGACCTAATGGAGACACTGAACTGAATGAAATCATGATGATGATGGTTGGAATGATAATGATGAAATTTTAATGATATTACACTCAGCTGAGTGATGAGAAGGACCAACATGCAAAATTTTGAAAGGAGTGGAAATAGTCCTAGACCTACTAGCCAGTGACCAAATTTTTACTTGAAGACCTAATGAAATGACAAAAAAATGATTTTTAGACCCTAACAGGACATGATAAGAGTCCATTTGATCACTGGTGATAGGATGTATAGACTGGCACTAACATAACCCATATATTTATAGCATAATATGAATACAACATTCTCACATAGTAAGGCCTTGACTAATAGCTCCATCTCTCCACGAGATATCGAGCTTCAATCTTGGTGAGACCAATTATTTATATACACCATCATCATTGTCTATCAAGGTACATACTCCACCTGGGTAGTATGACCTTCCTTTGGATTATTATTATCTTGCATAGCTAATCCTCAAAGAATATCGGTCCACGACTACTCTTATCTTGAATTCCCTACCACATCCTCAAATAGTATAGAATTCTAGATGGTTATGAAATCCTCCATTATTTATTATATTGAAGACAAGAATTTTGTGTCTATATCTCCCTCTCGGATAGGGAGGATACATCCACCAAACCAAGCTTTTATCTCCAAATTTACACAAGTTTCTTGTTTGGAAGTGATTTCATCAATATGTCAGCTACCTATTCATCAATGGAGATATACTAAAGTTGTAGCACACCATTTTGTACTTCTCTCAAACATAGTGATACTTGTTGTGTATATGCTTTGTCTTTCCATGAAATACTGGATCTTCAGACAAACATATACAACTGATGTTGTCATAGAGTATCATTGTAAGGTCCATAGGTCCTTCAAATAGGTCAGATAACAAATTCCTTTACCAGACCACTTCTTTTCTTACTTCACATGTTGCAACATATTTAGCCTCATCACTACTGAAAGCAAAGATGTACTTCTTTATGCTCATACATGAGACCATGGAGTATCCCAAACTAAAGCATCCTCCTATACTTCTCCTTCCATCTTTTTCACTTCCTACCCAGTCAGAATGTGTATATCCAATTAGTTGGACATCATTCCTTCTATCATAATTTAGATAGTATTTGATGGTTCCTTAGAGATATCTTATAATATGTTTTGTTTCCATCCAATGATCTTACTTCGGCTCTACTTGGAATTGAATGAGAACATTTACTGCAAATCATGTGTCTAATTGAGCATTCCCCAAGTACATCAATGATCCAATAAGTTTTCCATACTTGGAAAGATCCACAGGGCTTTATTTAGAACTCCTAAGTCTCTTCAAGTTTGTGATCATCGGAGTGGTCATAGGTTTGCAATCCATCATTTCAAACGTCTTCAACATCTTGATCACATACTTTCATTGACCCAAGTAAATTTTATCAATTTCTTGTTGTGAAAATTCCTTTATATGGAATCCTTTAGCAAAAAATGATGATAATTATTCTATTTTTTAACTCCTTGAACAAATTATTTACGGTGTTCTACTGTAAATATCAAAAACTCCTACACTGCAACCTATAAAAATCAACTGCGGAAAAATATAAGTGCGGAAACAAAATATGAGAAACAATAAATCATAGACACATGACATCGTTTTTTTTGGACCAATGTCCTCGTAAAAACCCAAGGCGGGAAAAATAGTGTAGAAAATGAGGGTTTATTTATTATGCAGCAATTTTGAATACAATCTGGGATGCCTTGCTGCCTATCCTCACAGAGAATCTGACTGACAAAGGGCTAGTGAGATTACCTCACACACTGACATTGGAAGCCCAAACTAGCCAAACCCTGAACTGACAATCCCTCCATTATCTTTGTGCAGTCACTGCGTATTCTTTGTTTCACTCTGCGTGGGGATTGCGTCACTGCTGTTAGGTGGATCTTATTCTAGCTATATTTTACCCTCTAGCTTCTCCCAATCTCACACTTCGGCTCTCTGACACTGGATCTGACTAATCCTTAGTTGAATCACATACTTCCTCAAGGATACTGCATTGACTCTATTGGCTCTATGAAGGATCTGTGTAGCTACTACGTTGCCCATCTGCGTACTACTCCCTATTTTCTTTGCAGTGTATTCCCCGAATTAGGAAAATCTCCAACCAACAATTTTCTCTGCCCCTCTGTGAAAAAATATTCTCAATCTGTTTTCTCTTTGAGCACTGCTCAATAAAGAATTTTTATCTCTATATTTTCTCTCTTGATGTATCATTCAAATAATCCATCAAGTCCTTCTTATAATCTTATCGTTGAGACTTCAACGACTGAGATTAAATCGTTAAACAATGAATAAAATTAACTTGACTTGATCTCTAACTTTTCTAGAAGATTCACACCCTTTTTTAATTAATATCCATTAATTATTTTAATTTCCTAAGTTTAGACTTAGGATCCCATTAAAATTAATTAATGATTTCCACAAAACATTATCTGAGTGGAATTTTCCAAAATCCTTTTCCGGTTCTTTGTAATGCATGTGCCTAAGCCTCCCTGCAAATTTTGATACTTAGATAACATTCAATGCTACCACAAATCAACACTCCCTCTTAGTAAGGAATGTGCTCTAGCAATACAACTGTCTAAAGTACTACTCTAATTCTGCAAAATCTCCTTCTGTGTTGTTGATGTCTAACATTATTTCCCACCAACAATGCTTTGTTGCATCTCTGTTGTTGCTGACAACTGCTACTACACTGCAACTCTATTGCTTACTGTAACAGAAAAATACCCAAAACTGAACTAAGTGTTCAACAGGATACATCTCGCGTTGAATATCTAACTGTTGCGAGTCTTTGTGTTGTCCCTCTGAAGCCTTTCCGCTACTACTAAATCTACACTATGCCTTCCTGCACTATTTCCAACCTTTCTTTGTGCTGCTCAGTCTATAGCTCTCTCTAGCCACTGTGTTGTTACTTCTTGTGATATTCCAAAATAGGAAAAGCAGCAATATTGAACATAAAACTCGAATTTGTTAAAAATATCAATACATCACATATGAGAAAATCGTAGATCATTATATTATGTATCACAGCAGAAAATAAGTACAATATATTGAGGAGCAAGTCACTCAAACTAGGCAAGACAAGCCTCCAATACTCAAATACACCCAAACATGAAATGTTACTGCTACACAAAATGCCGGAGCACAAGACAACAAAGTCCCATTGAGGGTTGTTTTAGCTATAAAATAGAAATAGATAGATCTACTGATACAATACTCAATAAGTGCTGGGAATGGATATCTAAGCTCCCAAGCACAATTCCGAGACAGCCCAGAAAGGGTTTCTAGAAATACAAAAGATGCAAAAAGTGAAAAATGTAGCCCTAGGGCTGAATAATGCTATATCACCGGATAAATGCTAGGAGATGGCTGATATGACAAGAAAATGGTTGTAACTTCTCCTCTCTAGCTTTTCGAATGAAGGGTTGCCCCCCTCACTAGGAAACTAGCTCACAAATTGGATTTCTCAACCCTCCACTGCGTTGCCCTGCAAAATAACATAGTTTCTGAAGGATACTACACTGTGGATGATGGAATCTGCTTGGCCTAATGCCAGATGGTGGAAATGAAGCTTAGTTGACCTCTTCTACGTAGGCACTCAAAGTCCCTCGAGGATGAGGGTGGCATTTTCGCCCGGAAACACCCTTGTGCTAAACATCACAACAGACTCCACTAAACACCTGAAGCTTGCATAAATTCATAAAATAACAAGACATAAACAATATTCATAATGCCTTCTATGGCTATCATCCCCTTCCTTCTATTCTTGGTGAGCTTCCTCATCCTTGGCCCCACTCATTAAATATGATACTTCCATGCAAACACTCCTCCACCATAGTTGTGTTGTCCTCCACTAGCTCCACTCTCTCTATGGCACCAATGTTGATTTGGTCAACCTTGACCCCATTCACACTAAGGGTTGATTTATTTTAGCTAGCTACCCTAATCCACCTTCACATTGTAAGTGGTTTTATTCCTACTAAAGAGATTTAAGGGTATCTATACCCACTTATTCATCTAAATTATGAATGAAAGAAAAATTTAATATTCCAACTAGCTAAAATATAATTAGGAATATTACAGTCCTCCCCTCCCAAATGTTTCTTGTCCTCAAGAAACTACAAAGACCGATGCTGCAAAATATTCTCCCCCTCCCAAGTGGCATCCTCATCTGGTAGATTCCTCCATTGAATCATATATTTTCTAATCACCCTACTCCTTAGTTGCCTCTCCTGAGTGTACAAGATAGCTTCCGGTTGTAAAACCAGATAGCCCTCATCATCAATAGGTGGGAGATCCATGGTGGAGACCACATGTTGTCCAATGGCCTTCTTGAGGCATGAGACATGAAAAAATTTATGGATCTTACTCCCAGTGGGGAGCTCCAACTCATATGCTACCTCTCCAACATGACAGATCACCTTGTATGGCCCATAGAACCGAGGATTAAGTTTCTCAGCCCCCTTCTCCTTTAGTGTAGACTGTCTGTAAGGCTGAAGACAGAGATGGACTAAATCATCAACCTCAAATTGCCTCTATCCGACCACGGTCTGCATACAACTTCTGCTGGTTATGGGTTGTAACAATGTTGTACTTGAGAGCACGAAGTATGTCCTAACTCTCCTGGATCCACTCCTTGGCTCTAGGATCCTTGCTTGCTCCAAACATCACATAAAAAAATGATAGATAATCATATCCACAAAAATCCCGAAATGGAGACATGTCGATGGACATGTGAAAAGTTGTGTTGTAGCAATACTCCCCCAAATGGATCTAGTGCAGCCATGCTCTTTGTTGCCCCGAAACATTGTTTCGCAAGTAGCCTTCCAGCCACTTTTTTACTATCTCTTTCTATCCATCGGTCTGATGGTGATAACTAGTACTTGGTGTCAACTCGGTACCCACTAACCGAAAAAGCTCCTGCTAAAAGCCACCCATGAAGCAGCTATCTTGATCACTGACTATGGTATTTGGAAGACCATGGATTCTAAAGACATATCTAAATAAGAGCTCAAACACATTTGAAGCAGTATATCATGCAGAAATAGCAAATAAATGTGAATAATTTTTTATTCGATCAAAAACTACAAAGATACAATCCCTACTCCGAATTATAGGTAGACCGGTGATGAAGTCCATGGAAATACTAGATCCCATTTTCCTTTTGGAATTGGGAGTAGGTACAAAAATCCTGAAAGATGTTTGTTATGTCCTTTGTTATGCTAGAAAACTACGCAATCCCTGATGTGTTGGAGCACATCCTCCTTGAGACCCTTCCATGAGAATCTCTCCCAAATGGTCTGATATGTCTTGTTGAATCCTTGATGACCGAAAAGTGGTGAATCATGTGCTGCCTACAAAATATTCTCCTTGAGTCTAGAATATCTATTCAAGAAGATCCAATCTCAGTAATAGATGACCTCATCCATCACTCTAAACCTCTCATAGGTCACCTGTCCATCTAATATCTCACATGCAAAGCGGCCTTTGGAATACTCCACGAACAACTGAGCCTTCCAATATGTATCCACACTCATCAATGAAATTGTTTCTGGTCTCATTGATACGGAATCTACTACTAAATTTCTCTTTCCTTTGACATATTAAATGTCAAATTCATATGCTTGGATCTTGATCACCCATTTATGTTGTCTCTCCTACAGCTGCTTCTGCTCAAGGAAGAACCGAAGACTGTTGCAATCAGTCTTCACTCGGAATCTGTTTCCCACCAAATATTACTAGAATTTGGCTAATGCATGCATGATAGCCAACATTTCCTTATCATATATAGAGTAAAACCTCTCATGAGGTAGCAACTTCCGACTCTCAAAATCTATGGGGTGCCCCGCTTGCATCAAGACTCCTCCAATGCACTCCCCTGAAGCATCACATTCCAGCACAAAGGGCTGGGTAAAATCTAGCAAAACCAACACCAAACAGTTGCTCATCACCTCTTTGAGCCTATCAAAGGCACTTTACATTGTGGTTGTCCAACCAAAGGCTACCTTCTTGGTCAAATCTGTAAGTGGTGCTGCTAGTTGAGAGAACCCTTTGAGAAACTTCCGGTAATAGGTACATATGCCTACAAACCCCCAAAGTTCTGTGACATTCTTTGGCTCGAGCCAATCTCTAATAGAATGGATATTCTCCTCATGAAATCTTACTCCATCTGCTCCAATGATGTGACCCAAATAGATCATCTCTGTGAGCCCAAACTCACACTTGGAAAGCTTAGCATAGAATTGCTGCTCTTCAATAATGTGCAATATTGTCTCAATATGTTGAAAATTCTCCTCCCGTGTGCATCTGTAAATAAGAATGTCATCAAAGAAGACCAACACAAACTTCCTTAGTTGACCACCAAAAATGTGGTTCATTCAGGACTAAAAATTTTCTGGAGCATTGGTTAACCCAAAGGGCATCACCAAGAACTCAAAATGGCCATAGTGGCATGTAAATGCAATCTTAGGGATATCTTGATCCCTCACCTTGATTTGATGGTAACCCAACCTAAAATCAATCTTTGAAAAGTACTTGGATCCCCTTAGCTCATCCATCAGATCATCGATCCTGGGGATTGGGTACCTGTTATTCATTGTTTTCTTGTTAAAAGCTCTATATTCAATGCACATCCTCAATGTGCCATCCTTCTTCTTTACCAAGACCACAGAAGAAGAAAATGGACTGGTGTTGGGTTGGATATGTCATAAAGCCAAGAGCTACTGAATGGATTTTTCAATCTCATCCTTGTAGGATTTGGGATGCCTATAGCGTGTGGTGATCACTTCTTGGATCCCCTATTCCAACTAAATAGTTTGCTCAAATCCTCGAATTGTTCGCCTCCTTGGTGGTATATCTCCAAATAATGTAAAATAAAAATCTAGAACAGATTGCACATTTGGGTGTACTGGTGCACCCTTGCCTCTTACCTCTGACATACGCAGGTCCATTGCCCACTCTATGTCTCCTCTATGCAAATCAGCCTCCATCCTATGTGTTGAGACAATCTGGGGTGCATAGATTTGCATGCCCCTAATCTTATGTTGCTTACCACTCCCCTTACTTGTCCATTCCATCTCCAAGGTCTCCCAATCTATGGTGACCTTCCCCAAGGTGATCAACCACTAAACACCCAATATCACATTGGTTTCTGGAATATCAACTACAAATAATTGGTATGTCAATGTGTAAGTCCCCAAAGTGATATTTAGTGCTAGAACATACTTGACACACTGCATGGTTCTAGCTCCCAGAACCAAGACTTAGAAGCCCTCAAAATCATCTATGGGGATGCCTCTCCTCTGCACCAAATGAGTATCAATAAATTTGTGGGTAGCCACACTTTCTATCAGCACTGACACTCTTTGCCCCTGAAGAGTGCCTCTAACCCTCAATTTTAGATACTTGGGAACTCCCCGCAAAGATGCAAGAGTCCCTCTAGTTGGAGAAAATGCTCCTTCACACCTCCTAATGGTGGTGCAACCCATCCTGATGCTAAAAAGCCGGTATCCTCCTCCAAGTCTTCTTCTTCCTCCTCCTCATTATCAGAGAACACCTCAATATAATGTGCCTTCTCGGCAGCACATTGGTTTCCTAGTGTCCATGGCTCTTGGCAAGTGAAGCAAAGTTTTCTCCTCCTTAGTTCCCCCCGGGCATCATCACCAAGAGATCCCCTCTTATGGTTCTCCTTTGAGGGAGGAAAATTCACATATTTTCCCTTGGCTTGAGAAGAGAACTTCTACTGGAATGGGACTTTTTCCTTTGGCAAGGCATTCTGTAAATATCTAGCTCTCTCAATATCCTCTTGGAGCATAGTTGGTCTAGTGGATTTCACCAACCCATGCAAAGGTTCTGCTAGCCCATCAATAAACACATATACTCTGCTAGTTGTAGATAGATCAAACACCATAACTAAGAGTTTTAGAAATTCAAATATATAAGTCTCTGGATCTCATGTTTGCTTAAGCTTGGCTAGATCAACAAAATGTGCTTCTGAATTCCTGCGGTCAAATATTTCTACCAACCTCCAGGTAAATTATGCATAAGAAGTGACACTAGCATGACCTATTGTAGATAGACCATGAAACCACCACTCATGTGCTTCACCTTCAAGGTGCAGCACTGTTGTCTTAATGGCCTCCATCTCTGAAAATCGGTTCAGCTGAAAATAAGTATCCAACTTCTCTACCCAAGCCTTGGTTGTGCACTTGGGTAACCCATCAAAAGAGGGAAAAATGAATCTACCCATAGTACGCTGCAAATCATTGTTCTGCATGTACCCTCCACCTTTATTGTGATTATTGGGTCTTCTATTATCCTTAATCCGATATAACTCTTGGAAGTTTAGGTGCTCCTTGAACCTCTGCGATTAAGATTCATACTCCAAGAAATAATCACCAAGATTTTCCTCTCTTTCTGTCCCTTCCACCTCATTTCCTACTACTAGGAATGTGGGCATGGTGGATCGTTGTGAAGAAGGATGTAATGATGGTTGCTCACACCAAGTATGTGAGGTGTCGAGACTCTCTCCATGTTGAATCCCTCTAGGGGACTCCTTCTGTCTCTCTAACATCATATCCTTGATTTCTTTGGAAATATTCTGCATGGTCTGGAGAAGAATTTTTGGAATCTCTCTTTCCTCCATTTCTATATATTTAGTGCCTCACAGGCAAAGCCAAGATTATGCTCTAATACCACCGTAATATTCCAAAATAGGAAAATCAAAAATATTGAACATAAAACTAGAATTTGCAGCAAATATTAATACATCACATATAATAAAATCATAGATCCATTATATTATGTATCACAACAGTAAATAAGTACAATATATTGAGGAACAAGTCAATCAAACTAGGCAAGACAAGTCTCCAATACTCAAATACACCCAAACATGAAATGTTTTTTCTACACGAAATTTTGGAGAACAAGACAACACAATCCCAGTGAGGGTTACTGCAGCTGGAAAATATAAATAGATAAATATGCTAATATAATTCTCAAAAACTGTCGGGAATGGAGATCTAAGCTCCCAAGCACAATTCCAAGACAACCCAGAAAGGGTTTCCGGAAATACAAAAGATGAAAAAAGTGAAAAATGCAGCCTTAGGGTTGAATAAAATTGTATCACTGGATCAATGCTAGGAGATGGCTGATATGAAAAGAAAATGGCTGAAACTTCTCCTCTCTATATTTCTGAATGAAGGGTTGCTCCCCTCACTGGGAAACTATCTCACAAACTAGGTTTCTCAACCCTCCACCGCACTGCCCTACAAAATAACACAGTTTCTAAAGGAGACTGCGCTATGGATGATGGAAGCTTCTTGGAGTGATGTCGGATTGTGGAAATGAAGCTCAGTAGACCTCTCCTGAGTAGGCACTCGAAGTCCCCCAAGTATGAGGGTGGTATTTCCACCTGGAAACACCCTTGTGCTAAACAACACAACAAACTCTGCTAAACAGCTGAAGCATGCAAAAAGTCATAAAATACCAAGACATAAAAAATATTTAGAATTCCTTCTATGGTTTCCATCCCCTTCCTTATATGCTTGGTGAGCTTCCTCACCCTTGGCCCCACTCATTAAAGATGCTACTTCCATGAAAATACTCCTCCACCATAACTGCATTGTCCTCCACTAGCTCCACTCTCTCTATGGCAGCAATGTTGATTTGGTCAACCTTGACCCCATTCACACTAAGGGTTGCCTTATTTCAGCTAGCTACCATGATCCACCTTCACACTGGAAGTAATTTTATTCATACTAAATATATTTAAGGGTCTCTCTACCCACTTATTTCTCTAAATTATGAATGAAAGCAAAATTTAATATTCCAACTAGCTAAAAGCTAATTAGGAATATTACACTTTTGCACTCCTCTAGACCAACTAAAATTTTTCCATCCTGCTACGTTTGATTTGGGCTCCAATAGCAAGGTGATGATCTGAGAGGTGGACTACTTAATGATCCTTCCCAATCTGCAACTCTGCTTAACTACAACTCCAGATCACCCCAATGCTCCCCTGTTGATATATGGGAAATCATGGCAAATTCCTCCTCCTCTATCTTCACAACTACAACCTATGGATCATGATTCTCATATATGTCCTTCTTCTTAAGAGGACACTTACGGCATAATTTCCCATCTAAGCCACACCAAAAGCACTTGATATTAAATATTTCCTTCTTTCGTATCCACTGCTCCTGCTACCCCTTTGATGCAAGGGTTGCATTTCCTTCCTCCTCCTTGGGCTTCAACCCACTGTTGCTAATGCCATCAATTTTTCACTTAAGTAGATCTCTCCTCATCTCCTCTTGCTGAAGAGTTTCCCACATTTCTTCCTAGTATGGTAACTTCTCTCTACCCACGATGGTTTGGAAAAAGACCTGATAGTCTTCAGAAATTGAATTAAGGGCCAATATGACCATCTTTATGGCCTAAGAATTTTCTCCCACAGTTTCTAGCTAGTCTAGGTTCTCTTGAAGTCTAGACAGGATTAGGTCAATGCGCTCTCCCTTCTACATTCTGGTAGTCCACATTTTCTCCTCCAAAAACATCTTCTGCTACTCGGAAGACCCTTGATATAGCTTGGCCAACACATTCCACATCTCCTTGGTTTTCCCTTTTCCAGAAATGTGAGAAACAATATGATCCTTCACTCCATCGAGGATCAACCATTTGGGTTTAGCCATGTTCTTCTTGAAGGCTCCTAATGGTGCGACATCTACTAGTTCAACATGTGCATTATCAATAAAGTGCTTTAGGTCATGTTAATCTAGAAGGAAGGAGATAATTTTCTTCCAGATTACGTAGTTGGAGGCACCCTCCAACCAGTCCTAGTCACACAACCCACTGGCTGCCATCTCACCCAATCATTATCGATTTATTGCCTCTAACCCTATATGCAATGTGTTTTACACACTCCCTGCTAGAGAAAGCCAAATAATTCATGAACTTTGTTTCTTCTACACGGGAAATCAAATTTTCTTCGGAAATAAACTCTCTAAGGTCAGAAATCCCCAAATATGTCTTCAACTACTCCCTTATGACGCTTTCTTCACCAGCAACCACTGCCTCAAAGAAACTGTGTTCCTCCAGCCTGCTAATCTATGCAGATCTTTTGCGTTGCTCCCTTTGCCTCTGGGAAAATGCAAACCAGAAAATCCTACCTCTCTTTCGGCTCACTCGGAGAGAGATTTCCTTGTAGATCTAGCCCTCCTGGGTTGGACTGCGAAATCACCAGTGAGATAGATCTATTGGTTACGCAACTCTTTGATCCCTGACTTATTTTTCAACACAAAATCTACTGGATCTTCTCTCTTTCTCCTCCTGCACTTCTAAAAAATATCTAAAACCATGTGAAAATTCCTATATCTGGAATCTTATTGTAGCAACTGATGAGAATTATTCTATTTGTTAATTCCTTGAATAAATTATTTACGGCATTCTACTAGAAATATAGAAAACTCATACACTACAAGCTTCACAAATTAACTACAAAAAAATATAAGTGTGGAAACAAAATCTAAGCAACAATAAATCATAAACACATGACATCGTTATTTTTGGACCAATGTCCCTGGAAAAACCTAATGCTAGAAAAATGGTGCAACAACGGAGGTTTTATTTATTATGCAGTAATTCTAAATACAATCTGGGATGCCTTGTTGGCTATCCTCACAAAGAATCTGACTGACAAAGAGCTAGTGAGATTACCTCACGCATTGACACTGGAAGAAAAAACTGGCTAAACCTTAAAGTGACAATCCCACCACTGCCTCTGCACATTATTTATGTCACTCTACATGGGGACTACGTCACTTTTGTTGGGTGGCTCTTCTGCTAGATGGATCTGACCCTTTGGCCTCTCCCAGTCTCAAACCCCGACTCTCTGACATTGGATCTGACTGATCCTTAGTTGAATCATAGACTTCCTCAAGGCTACTATGATTCCTTTGCTGGATCTACGCAAGCTTTGCGTAGAAGCTATGCCGCCCCTCTGCGTACTTCTCTATGTCTTCTCTTTAGTGTATTCCCTAACTTAGGAAAATCTCCAACCAAAAATTATGTCTACCGCTCTCTGCAAAAATCTTCTCGATCGATTTTCTCTCTAAGCACTGCTCACAAAAGAATTTCGATCTCTATATTTTCTCTCCCAAGCTATCTTCCAAATGATTCATCAAGTCCTTGTTATAATATTCTCGTTGAGACTGCAATGGCCAATTTTAAATCGTTAATAAATGGCTAAGATTCAATTGACTTAATCTCTGACTCTTCTAGAAGATTCACACTTTGTTTTAATTATTATCTATTAAGTATTTTAATTTCCTAAGCTTAGACTTAGGGTCCCATTAAAAATAATTAATTATTTCCATAAAAAATTTGCTAAGTGGAATTTTCCAAAATTCTTTTTGGGTTCTTTGGAATGCATGTACATAAGCCTCCCTACAAAATTTGAGGCTTAGAGAACATCTTATGCTACCACAAATCAACACTTTCCATACTTCTAGTCCCGAATAGTAATGCATCAGCTCAAGTTCCTTCATGTCAAATTTTGTTGCTAATTTCCTCTTACATTCTTCAATTTTACCTTCTACACTTGTTAAGATAACATCATCTACATACAAAATAATGATTACAGGTTCGCCTCTTACAACATTAATGTAAAGATTTTATTCAAAAAAACTCTTCGTGAAGCCTATCCTTTGGAGATATGCATCCATCCTAACATACCATGCCCTTAGTGCTTTCTTGATTCCATATAATGCTTTATTCAATCTACATACATATTCCTTTATGTCCTTGATTTCATATCCCAAGGGTTGTTCTATGTATACTTCTTCATGTATTGTGCCATTCAAAAACACAATCGTGACATCCATTTGATGGATGTTCCATCCCATCAATGCATCCATAGATAATAATGATCGAATTGTTGTGTATCTTACTGTGGCATAAAATGTTTCTTCTTAATCGATTCCTTCAAGTTGAGATAAACGTCTAGATACAAATCTTTCTTTCTACTTATATCTACTTCAATCAGCCGCATGTTTGATCTTATATATCCACTTGGAAGTAACTACAAATTTGTCTTCGGGCTCGGTAGGATCTCCCAAACTCCATTCTTCATGATAGATTTGTATTCTTCATTCATGGAATCTTTCCATTTTAGATTCTTTATAGCCTATTCAAAGTGGATGGTTCTCATTCTATTAACTTTTTCATGTATGCAACACACCCAGACTATATGTCAGGTTTCTTACTTTCTCTAAATGTCCCTTTCATTTCCCCACGAACTTCTTCATCAAGCATTGTGTATTTCAACCAATTGGGCCTTTTCCTTGTTTTTGGAATGACCACAAGTTGAATAGGTTCACTGGGACCTTATTCTTCATGGTGTGATTCCTCTTCTTCCAGGTTCACTTCTTCCTCAAATACTAGAATATCTACATCATCAAAGTCCATGGAAAATTCCTTTGATTTCTTGAATGTTATGCTCTCATCAAATATGACATCATGACTAAATTCTATGTGATGTTCATCCTTCATGTAGATCATATAATCTTTCGATGAGTTACTATACCCAACAAATATTCCCTTCATTCCGAAGGATCCAAATTATTTCTTTTGTCCTTCGGTATATGGATATATATGCAACACCCTAAGATTCAGAGTTGATCTATGGATGGCTTCTTTCCAATGAATACTTATTCCAAAGTTTTGTTATCTAGAGTTCTATGAGAACATCTATTTTGAATGTAGATCATTGTCTTTTTTGTTTCTCCCCACAAGAATTTAGGTAGATCCTCATCATGAAGCATTGATTTTACATTATCTTCAATGGATCTTTTTTTTCTTTCTACAACACCATTTTTTTTGGGATAATATGGAACTATCAGCTCCCTCTTAATCCCTGACTCCTTACATAATTCCACGATCTCCTTGGATGTATTTTCTCCTCCATTATCAAATCTCAAAATATTGATTTTTATTTCTGTAAGGTTTTTCACTTCAGCTTTGAATTCTTGGAATTTTGTGAATACTTCATCCTTGGTTTTCATTAGATAAACCTAGGTATTTCTTGAATGATCATCTATTAAGGTAACATAATATGTATGAACTCCGAGTTATTTTGGAGTCATAGGACCACACACATCAAAGTGAATAAGATCCAATATTTATTTTGACCATGAAGCAATGCTTCCAAATTGTCTCTTGACATTTTTTCCCAATGCACATCCCTTGCAGACACCTTCATAATCCTCCTTTAGATTAGGTATTCCATCTACTATGGAACTTAGATATGGGAGGATTTTGAAATGGATATGACCAAATCTTTGATGCCATAGTTCACAAAAGATAATTTCAATGTGAACTAGGGCTGCAGCTATAGGAGATATTAATTTGTAGAGCCTTCCCTCCTGAATGCCAATAACTTTAGCTTTACCTATACTTATGTCTTTTCCCAAAACAATAACTTTTATTTCAATGAAGGCTACTCTATCTACTTCATATTCTAAGCTTTAAATTAATAGTAAGTTTTTATGAAAACCTGGAACAAATAGGATGTTGTTGAGGTGGATTTTGTTTCCATATTTGAGTTTTATGGATGTTTATCTGATACCTTTCATGGGATAGCTATTGTTGTCTCCAAGTTCCACTAAATAAGTGGATTTTCCTTTTTATAATGTCTTCAATTGGATTGAGTGACTAGTCATGTGTCTTGAAGCTCCACTATCAATTATACAAATGTATTCTTCTTTGAAAGTACAAGAGAGAGCCAAGAAGATACCTTTGTTCATTTATTTGAATGATACCTTCTTTGAAGAAGATACGAAGTTCCATATTTCCTTGATACCTTTGTTGAGATAGCTTGAAATATTCTTGACGAACCTCTTTGCCAAGGAGGAGAACTTCATGATGCCCTTAGATAACCTTATCTTTGATACCATGTTCATAATACATTAGGGAAGTGATTAATTCAATTATCTTTTATTGATAATTGTTTGTGTTATTATTTTACTTCTTACCTTTGTTCCTTATTATTATAGTGTGCAAAACATCAAACAGCTACCAAAACAATAAGAACAGTGACACATTATATACGATGCAAGATAGATAGGTCCAAAACCCCTCATCTTGAGGGGAAAACTCGTAAATGTCTTCTCTTCTTATAGATTCTTCAATTCACAAATACCATGACATAGTGACATAGACTAATACCATCCAAGATCAAGATCAACATGACCTCCAACTGCAATTTCTTCACCTGTAAAATAAAGAACTTGAGCATGAAACCCATGCTTCAATAGTGATTTTCTTTTCATTTTATAATTTACAAGAATACATTTCATACTTATGAAGACCAGACCTACTTACACATTTTTCAACATTATCAACTCTCATCAAATGCCTTCTTTCACACATAAATTTTTAAATTCATTTGATATGTACTCACCTCCATTATCGCTCCTAAGAGCCTTCACTTTCTTGTCAGTTTCTTTCTCAACCAGTGTCTTTATTTGTACAAACTTAGATAATGTATCATATTTCTTCCACATGAATAAGATAAAGAACTTTTGTGAGAATTCATCCATAAAAATGGCAAAATAATTTATTTTTTTCTGGAAGTGGAGGATATTGAGAAAGGTCCATAGACATTAGATTGGATAGTTTACAAGACTGCATGTGCTTTATTGTTCTGATCATGGAATGTGGTTTTTGTGTACTTACCCAAAGTACATTTGTTGCATACAACATGCTTCTCAAGTGCTCCTTTAGGGAGGCCTATGGTTATTTGCTACATAATATTCAGGGCGCCTTGATGCAAATGGCCAAGTCTTTCATGTCAAATTTCACTGACATTGTGAATCTACAGCTTCTCTGCCTTAGTTATTAATGCAACACAATTTTCCACATCTAGATTATACAGTTTCTTCACACAAACCCCAATATGCTTCACTTGTCCCATGGCTATGTGTCCGAGGAACGTCTTTCCTTTACTGAAGGTCACATCATAACCACGATATTCCAAAAATGCAACAAATATGAGATTTTTCTTTAGGCCCAGAATAAATATGACATCCTTGAACTTGAGAGGCGATCCTGACTCCCTCTAAAAGGTGACATTACCACCCTCAGTCACGCTATACCTTCCGTCGTCTCCCAGCTCAATGTGCATCTACAAATATTTCTCCTCCATGACACTAAAAAACTCTCTACACCCTGTCATGTGGAACGATGCACCTGAGTCCAGGTACCACACACTCCCCAATGTTGTGTTGGCCATGCATGTGATAAGGGTAAAGGAAATATTGAAATGTGAATCCAAGGCTTCACCTGCTCCTCCTCCTCATGTATTCTTACTTTCATTTTTGTGTGGACACTTTGTGGCATAGTGCTTGAATTCATAAAAATGGAATAATTTAATTTTGGGAAAATATTTCTTTTCCCCCTGGGCTTGACTCTAGTTTTGATTGAGATTTCGTCCCTTTTCCCTTCTTTCCCTTTCCAACCAATGAAAATATTTCTCATCCTCGCCCTTGGATGAAGTCCTATCTTAATGTTATTTCCTCATGTACCAAATCAAACCAAAAGCGTTCCAAATTTGGTATTTTCTCCCTCTCGTTCACCGAATATTGTTAGTTATGCTAGCTCTTGGGAAGGCTTAGAAGGGCTAGGCTTACCAAGTCATATTATGAAACATTTACACCAAAATCACCAATTAAATCATGCACTTGTTTGAACCTTCTCAGATTCTACATAATAGTGTCATTCTTATGAATATTTATATTTTGAATTTTATCCTTGAGCAATAGCTTCATGTGGTCATTACTATTCTCGAACAATTTTCGCAGTGCTTTCCACATTGAAAACAAAGTTTATTTTTCATGGATATTTGAGAAAATGTGACCCTATACTCCATTCAAGGTTATTCTCCTCGCCTCGACTACATATTTCTTCCGCTGTGAAAGATTTGGGGCATCAGATTCCACTGGTTTTGTAACATCTAGCTTGATTTATTCTAGCAATCCATTTTCATCCAATAACACCTTTGTGCGATCCTTCCATGTGATGAAATTAGAGCTACCTTTGAAGGCATACTCTAGCCTCAACCCGTTGAAGGTCCTGTTCTCGGCTCTAAATAGATATTGCTACATCGATCAAATTAGATTATCCTGAGAAACAACTTCGAAATTCCTGCTCTAATGTGAATCCTTCTATGATACCATGTAGAAATTATGATGTATATTTTCAATTGCTCATGAAACTTTTATCAAAATCACAAGATACAAACCTACACTACTGCTCTGTGGCATTCTATTCACAATCTGAAACAATAATACTAGACATGTAATAAGAAATAACACACATGCACACAATATTTTTTTCGAGAGAAATAAATTTGATAAAAAACCAATGCATGCTTGCATTAATCTGATGAATAGGATGTATTACATTTTTTTTTCTCAACTGAGCACAACCTGCAAGTGAATAACCTATCTCTCTACTCATTGAAAAGCTATGACCCAGACTTAGTAAAATTTTACCTTGCTTGAGCCCTTATTTCCTTGCACAACTCCTTGATAAATTAGGTCCCTATTATTTAGGAATTTCTCCAAAACGGATTTCACAATTACCAAGGTTGATCATTTGATTGCATTTTGCAACATATGTGCACTCAAGACTAGTCTACAACTAATGTTACACTGCCTTGGAATCTCCACCACGATTGGGGAAGTCGAATTCTTTGCATGCACTAGCTATTTTGGGTTGATTAACAAGTTAACTGGATGATCACTGATTTTTACTGAAGTCCCACTACACAACTGTCCTTGAACTAGTTCCTCTAAGAGTTAGAACTAGTTTAACTAAAAACATTATGAGATAAGTGACCTTGATTGCTACAAATTATAATTCACACATACTTAACTAAAATATAACTCCTCCAACTCAAATTTACTGAGCTATTTGAGTGACAAGATCCATGTCACCTCAGTTAAATACATCCAAGTTGTCTGTTGATGTGGAAATTTGAATTTTCTCAATTTAATTAAGTAAAAATCAAATTGAGAATTTCTTGATGCATTTTTCAATAAGTTAGACCAACTAAAAAAAAATACTTCAGAGGATTTGTAATCATGTGATATATAAAGATAAATGAAGATAATTTAGGCATGTTTGATTCTAGAATATATTAAGGTATCTTTTTTGGCGATGAATCTAAAAGCAAGGCCTAAAATAATGTTTAAGTTTGTAGAAAGTATTGATGTAAGAGTGGGTGGATAAATACTTCAAAATGAAATGTTACAAACACATGAAGATCTAGATGAGACAATCTACCAAGAATGATAAAAGTAAGAAGAAGAGGAAGAAAAAAAAATAACAATAAGAAATAGAAAACAAATATCCAAATACACCATCTATATTTGTTCAAAATTATCATCTAGAAAATTGTATTTTTGTTGATATAGATATAGGATTTTATACTAGAAGAGGATTCATAAGTGCACCAAAATAATAAAACTTTTATTTTCTATCCAAAATGGAGGCCAATAAAATTACACAAGGTAGTGAAGATAAGAATTGGATTAATTTTGTGGAAGAAAATTTGAAATACTATTTAGAAGAATGAGAAATGGGAATTTGTGTCCAAAACAAAAGACAAAAATGTGATTGGTGTCATTTGAGTCTTCAAAAAAAAGATGAATGAAGATGGACAAGTAGTAATAAATAAAGAAATATTAATCTATAAAGGGTAAGCTCAAGTTGAGGGTATTAACTTTAAAGAAATATTTGGTTTAGGTGCAAGGTTAGAAGCAATCATAATGTTTTTGAAATTTGCATGTTTCAAATTTTTTATATTCTATCAAATGGATTTCAAATCATAATTTATAAATGGAAATCTAGAAGAAGAATTATATATTGAATAGCCAAAATGATTTCAATTCTCAGAAAATGAATATGATGTAAGTAGACTAAAGAAATCAGTCTATGGACTAAAGAAATCTCTAGAGCTTGGAATTCGAGACTTGACAAATACGTACAAGAACAAGATTCCAAAAGAGGAGCAATAAACAACAATATTTACATCAAAACAAAAAATGAAAATTTGTAATAATTGTGGTTTATGTGGATGGTACCATTTTTGGAAGTAATGCTAATAGAATGAGCCAAAAAAATTGTAGAAAAAATGCAAAAATAATTTGAGATGTCCATGATTACAGAATTGTCATTCTTTCTAGGCTTACATATTTCTCAATCAAAGGAATATTCATGTATTAGACCAAATACATCAAGAATATTTTGAATACATTCACAATGGAATATTTTTCACTTGTCAGTACACTTATGATCAAAGGATGTAAATTGAGAAAATATGATGAATCCCTAGAAGAAAATAAAATATTGTATAGGTAAATGCTTTGTAGCCTTCTATATGTGACAACATCATGGCCATGCATTGTGTAAGCAGTAGGATTGGCTGTAATATTTCAATTTGCAACAAAGGAGATATATGCACAAGCAACAAAAATAATATTTAGATATCCAAAGAGAACAATGGACTTTGGCTTGTGGTATTCAAGAAGGAAAGAACTCACTCTAAAAACGCATACATATGCATATTGGGGAGGAATTATTTATGAAAATAAAAGTACAAGTGGAGGATTATTTTTTCTAGGAAATTACCTAGAATCAAGGATGAATAAAAAAATAAATAATCTCTCTATCCATGGTAGAATATGGATATATTGCAACAAAAATATGTTGCACACAAGTTCTATGCATGAAGCGAGAACTAGGATATCAAGGTACCATATGATCAACCAATCTCAATCATCTAAGACAACATAAGTGCAATCAACATTTCAAAGAATCCTATTATGTAGTCAAATATGAAGCATATTCCTATCAAGTACCACTTCCTAAGAGAACATGTAGTTGAAAAAAGTGTCAAGCTCTAATACATTGCTATTAAGGGACATGTTACAATACTAATACCAAACCCCTTCCCAAAGAAACATTTGAATATATCAGATAGAAGCCAGAAGCGATATCCCTCACATCTCATTGATAAAGAGAATCACAAGTATAGGGGCAACAACTCTTTTACATTGATATAAAAAGGGAAAACATTGTATACATAGGAATAATTGTAGATATAAGGAAAGTTTTAGACAAATTGAGTACTACAATATTATTGTACAATTGAATAGCGGTTTCCATTAATGAGAAAAGGGGAAAATTTTAGAGATATTGTTGATATTGATTTCAAAGACGAGGGGAGACTAGAGATTTACAAAACAAAGTTTGCAAGATGGAGATTGTTGGAAATATTTTTTTTGGGAATTTTGATGCCCAATTTGGATACACTATCTTTAAATTCCCTTTTACTCTAAATACTTAGCTCAAATGGGAGCTTAGGAAAATGTTTGAAAATATTATTCCAATTCCTTTCCAATGGTATATGGAACTCCCTCTAACTATGTAGAAATGAGGAGATATGCAATATTTTGTCACGTCGACCTAACCGAAAAGTATAAGTTAGTTAATTTTACAATTGGACCCCATAAGTGAACAAAGTAACACTATACATAAATGATAGATGAGTGCATTTCAAGTGTATTTAAGCTAGACGATTATGTACAAGTACACAAAATAGAAATAAGGTGTGCAGGAGGAGCTAAGGAGTATTATTGGAATTCAAAGTGTGAAACATGAGTCATGCATTTTCTTGTATTGTTAAGAGTGTGATATGAAGGACTAAGGTTTATGCTGTTGTGAAATGATTTTTTTGGGGATTGTGATGTTGTGAAGTGCATTAGTATGGGATTATATTTTGGGGTATGATACAATGAGGTTCACTAGGGCATGAAGGCTAAATTTGACTAGGGTTTGAAGCCATGTATGGGTATGAAGAAAGGATTGGAACTAGACCATGAGATTTAAGGTTAAGGGTATGATGCTATTGCGAAATGTATGATGTATGAAGCATGCATGTGAAATTTTAAGTACTCTATGTATGAATAACTTAGGTGGGTTCCTATTTAGGTTTTACTAAGTTGGTGCTTAGCTAAGAAGACTCATGTCTCTAGTAGGTTCAAGCCAACAAAATATCTTGTTGAATAGATGCTAAGCTAAGGAGATTGGTATCTCTAATAAGTTTCTTCCTATAAGATTTGTAATAGGTTGGTGCCTACATACATTTATAAAGATAAGCATTTGTATTTTTATCTAGCGATGCTTTCCACATTAAAATCATTGTATTGTAATTTGATCTTACAAGCATTTAATGCTTTGAAGTTAATAAATTATTGATGAATTCTCATTTAAAAAAAAAAGTATTATAAGTTCAACAAGTTGTACAACCCTGCTTTAAATTTTATCATTTTTAGAAATTGACAATACATGTAGAATGAATTTTCTCACCATTGAATTACATGGTACTCATTGTATTTGAAACTTATGTCCTATAATGTCATGAGAGAGGAATTATTTTAATAGCTATGATATGGTTTTCCTAGGAACCACATATTTTCTTTAGATATTATGATTGGAGGAGTAATTTTTTTTAAATCTAAAGCACATTTATCCAAATATATTTTTTATTTTATTATTCATGCACTTATATCTTAATGATTTTTTAGAATAATATAATGAAAACACCAAGCAATGTTACTCATTACTCATTGAATTATTTAAGTCCCTAATATTTATTAATATTTTAGATTTATATTGACATTTTTTAAAGCCTCACTAGATAAAATGATTTTTAAATGAGGTATAGAGTCTAGATAATCCAATCATCTACACAAGAAACCAAAAAAATTGTAAATGAACTCATGAAATTCTTTTATAGAAATTGAAAGGAATATCATTCATGATTTTTTGAGATTCATGAAATTCTTTTATAGAAATTGAAAGGAATACCATTCATGATTTTTTGACATTCAATATTGTGATTTGATAGCCAAAAGAATCTCAATTTGGAACAAAATTGGTCTTATGCTTTTTTTTTGTATTCTCTATTTGAACTTGATATACCATTCATAAGTTGAACCTTTGAACCTTTGTTTTTTGAATATTACATTTGATATTCAGGTCCTCTAGTGCATTCAGAAGGTAGCCTCTCCATTTAGAGGTTCAATTAAAAATTTACTTACATTAAATATCGATTTTGATGTACATGCTAAAGAATACAAATAATAAATCCCCCTACGTATATAAGCAACTAGAGCTAGCACAACAACCAATTCAATTCTATTTTAAAGCAAATTTACTCAAATTAAGTTTTAAATTCAAACAAACATTTCTCATGCTAATATATTAATATACAGGGTAATTAGCCAATATAATGTAAACTATGACATGTGATTTGATTGAAATATACTTTCTAACTAGACTATGGAACAAAAATTACTTAGGAAATGACACATAAAACAATAAAATGTGATTTGATTGAAATAGAATTTCTAACTAGACTATTGAACAAAAATTACGTAAGAAATGACACATAAAACAAATCCAAATGTTCATCACTATTGTTAGAAAATTTTTGACATGATAATCCACTCATGCATTCTTAACCATGATCTCACTTGAAATGGACCCTCATTTTTCTTCTATTGCAAAATTCTTTAAGAGATTCTCTTTATATATCACCACTCGATTGTTCTTGCCACATGTTTCATTTACCTTCACCATGGAACTATTTATTTGAACATTGAAATATTTCCATGAGAAACCCCCTCCACTACTCATTTAGGAAAAATATGATGATTAATGGGTATCTCACAAGCTACTCCATTATATTCTCCCATCACATATTGATACTTAGACTACTAAGAAAACCATTTAATTAATTACTTATAAAATTTATCTAAAACAACTTAAACTATTAAAAAAACTTTTTTAATTAATTACTCATGAAATCTATCCAAAACATTCTTTATTAATTATTCACCAACCATCAATGATATGCTTTGTTAAGGCACTCCTTCATGTGAACTCACTCGTTTAGTTTCCCACTCAAATTAAATGATTAAGTGATATATTAAACGTGATAAAAATGTAATTTTATTAGTTATATATATAAATATATATATATAAAACAAATCTCTTTATCTTCAAACAATGTAGAACCTTACTTCATCTCGAAATTTCTTTTTATGAAATTCAAAGGTATGGTATTTCTAATTCCATTATATATGAAACTTTGTAACTTCCAAACAAAAGGAACTAAAGGCACTAATAAGGACTATGAGAGAATAATCCAAATGTAAAAATACATTGAATATTTTACAAATTGTTTTGGTCCATCTTATTAAATACTCTTTTGAAGACTTCAACTGCATGTTATTCATGTGAATTTGGTTGCCATCCATGTTTTATCATTGTAATGCAGGTACTACCTGCTATGCTGGAAGTGTTTAATAATACCATATTAAATTGGTAAATATATCTCTATGTAACTACATACAAACAATATTTATTATTGAATGGTTTTAAAATATCTCTCAACCCATTTACATCAGCTGGCCAGCTGATCTTTTTATCTCACCCAACCAGATTTTATCAAAAGGGGTGGATATGAACACACTGACAACAGGTACTAATGACAGAATGATAATATCTCCCTCTTGAGAATAATGGTAGAATTGCAGTGGTTCCCTTATGAAGAAAAGCAGAGTCAAGTGTCCTTACGAGAGTGCCTGTAAACCTTAAGAATTAAGAACTGATATATATCTATAGCTTTGAGGCTTGCAAGAAATTGCAGGTCTAGCGATCAAGTCCAGAGCAGGCAGTAGCAATTCTAGAATTGTTGTCCTTCGAAAGTTTGTCCTAATTCCCAGTTAGCAGGAGCCACGTTGTAAGAATAAAGCGTTCGTTCATCGCTAGTGGTGACTTGAAAGGAGAGAGCCTGACCCTGCAAAATAGTATTGCTCTGCCAGTTCTGTCCCCAGTTCCTTGTCAGAGGGATCCACCCGGTATTTGTCCCCTTCACCTTCAAGCCTACCACCACTCCGTCCCCGCCCACGTTTGTAACCAAGATGAGGTAGAAGTAATGGTTTCCATTGATGGTGAATCTGACTCCTCCTTCTTTTACACAAGGCACTCTGCATACCATTATCACATTTATATTATAGGTTTTCGATGAAATTGTGTGGAGAATGTTTAATCTTGTTCAAAATTTAGAGTAGATACTTATCCATCTATCATCAAAGATTTTGAAAGACTTTGATGATAAGTGGATAGATAAATAAGTGTCCACTTTTGAAATTGTATGTGGAGCATGTTTAATCTTGTTCAAAATTTAGAGTAGACACTTATCTATCTATCATCAAAGATTTCGAAAGTCTTTGACTATAAATGGATAGATAAATATTTAAACTAGTTTAAAATTGTATGAAAGATATTTAATTTTATCTAACATTTAGGGTGGATACTTATCTACCTATACTCAAAAACTTTGAAAATTTTCATAAGTAAATAAGTGTCCACCCTAAATGCTTTTCAAAATCTTTAACAATAAATAGATAAACATCCACCCTAAAAGTTAGACAAGATTAAACATCATCCCACACATTTTCATTCCAAAATTTATCTAGACTTTTAAAATTATTGAAATTTAAATAACAAAAAATTGAATACCTTCTATATAGCACTGGCAGTATCCCTCCCTTGGAGATGCCGATCCTTTCGAATATAGGCATTGACAAGTCGAAATGCTCACGGGGAGGATTGCACCAGCCGCCATTGTCATTTGGGAGGGCGTAATTAGGCGGGCAGAAGTTGGTGGCCGTGATTACAATAGACTGGCTGCCCGGAAGACACCATTGCGGATCATCAACACACTTCAACTCAAAGCACGCGCCGCAGGATAACCCGTTCTGGAAGAGCACAGTGCTCAGAGCAGCAGTGTTGGTTCCATAACCTTGACTGTATAAGTTTCCATATCCACAAGCACCAGCTGCAATATTAAATATACATCAATATTAATAATAATGGTAGATTTTAAAAATATTCTAGAATTTGAAGATTATTTGTGATCGTAATTTAGATTTTGAGAATATTTTAAAATTTAAAGACAACCAATTATGATGGTCAAATTCTAAAATATTTTAAGCAAGATACAAATACTTATCAATTTTAAATATATTCTAAAATCTAAATACCAATTGTAATAGATCAAATTCTAGAATATTCTTAACAATCAAATACCAACATCGCTGGGGAGCTTGACAACCAATGATGATATCCTTAAAAAAAAAAAAAAAAACCAAAAATGGTCTGTACCCATGGTTCCAGAAGCATCTTGTCCTCCATAGAAAGTAGCATGCGCAGTCTTCCATGGGCCATTCTGCCAGCCACTGTGAATGGCATGATAGTGCCTGCCATAGTGCCTCCGACCGCCATAGTGCCTGTACCTACCATAGTGCCTGCCATAGTGCCTGTTAGCAGCAACCAAGCTATTAGCGAAGACCAGCACGAGTGCTACTAGAACACATCGAGTTGTCAACATCGTGAGACTCCGCATCCTGCAAACAATGTCAACGCCACTGCGAAACGCAGAGCTTCGCTGCAGCGAAATGAAATGATATTCTCAGAGAAAGTCTGTTCTTTATATCGATATCATGTGGTATTCATTAAGTGCTGTGGCTGATCTTGTGTGAAGATGAGATCCGGAGATCGGGAAACAGGGCGAGGTGAGAGGCAGACCCCACGGAGCTGCCTTTCAGATGGGGGACCGTTAACACGAGGAGGGCACAGGCAGAAGCGAAGGACCGGCCTTCCAGGTGTTGCAGTTAATTCCTATCCTCAAGCTTCTTCCACATTCTATAATCTCGTGAACAGATAAAGGATTTTAGGAAAACATTCCGCAGACCGAAATAACGACCTAAAGATTTAATTTTCACTTAGCCATAAGAGATGTCAAAGTATGCATGGTTACATAATTAATTAATTGCAATTTAAATGTTTTTAGTCCAAGTATAATAGATGTAATGAGTGTCAAGTATAATAGATGTAATGAGTGTTAAGTGGACTATCATGGAAATGGTCATACATGAATGATTATTTAATCAATGTTGAATCCCAAAAAATGATATCTAACATAATGTATTACTAAAAACTCTCAATACTTAAGTGTAATAGATATTTGGTAGAGATTTCTTTTAATCATAAATATTGTGCTTTTTATTCTGATTTTTTTTAAATTATTGAATTTATTTTTATATTTGAAAGTATATTAATTACAATCATATTCAAAATTATATAGCTATCACTTAGTGCCAAAGGTTAACTCAATTTGTGGAGTTCACACTATTAAATTACCTTGCTAACCGGAGGTCACAATATTAATTCTCATGGACGCTTTTGGGGTTATACTATGCTAATCAGCCACAAGAAAGTGATCCTTCACGTGGATCTACCCAGATAATTTATGTGGATGTTGCAGCCAGCTATCTCCACTGTTCGTGAACCACACATAGAAATATATAGCTACACTTCACTGAATATATATATATATATATATATATATAAGATTAAACTATGCCTTTTTAAAAATAAAAATAAAAATCTAAGAAGTTATATTTTAAAATTAATTAAATTTGGGATGGGAAGAGTGGAAGAGGCAATCTTTTGCTTCGATGAACAAATAAAAATGCAGTTTGCTTCGGGCCTCGGGGTAGCATCCAAAAACCAAGTGGAATACCTTGCTCTTTCGAAAGGTTTCGAATTGACAATTGACAATTGACATGAAAATCACCAAATTTCAATATTTGGAGACTCAATGATAGTAATTTGTTAAGTGAGGAAAGAAAAAGAATCACCAAATTCAGACCTTCCTCCAACTTTACAAAAGATAGTCTTACTATCTAGGCAATTTGAAAAAATTGGTTTTTTTCACGTCTTAAAACAAATGAACTCCAAAGTTGACTTATTGGGAAACAAAGGAGCTACTATGGATCAAGGAGATTTAGAAGAGGGTATTAACTATATCCCATCTTCATGAAAAGAAAATGATATATAATTATTTTAAGGCTTATTAATTTTGGAATAACCCATAGCATATTGGATCTTGTTCCCATGGAAAAATCTGGTTATATAGATCCATCTCGCAATCAAATGATGGTCAAAAAATCAAGATCGGTAATGGAATTTCAATCGAAATTAACTCCTTTTCCTAGACATGACATGATGGAGTTCTTATGTTTTCGTTATACCTCCATTTGGTGGATGATTTATGGCTCAATAAGGTGCAAGTGGCATATGTGTTTAGCTCTCCAAGTTAGAACGACATTCACTTGGGAGATGGGAGGTCTAGCATTGAATTGGAATTTAAAACTACATAAATTGGAATTATTTTTTATCCCTCTCTGTATTAGCAAGCTGACATTCCAAAAAAAATTCTATACTCTAATCATGGAAGTAGAGGCTTGGAAATTCAATGCACTAGGGGGTAATTTCCGTAGACGAATTGGATTTAAATGGAGTGAATCCAATCTACTTCTCTCTCGCTCAGTGCCATTGTTTAGAAAATATAGTAGGGATTCGAGCCAGTATCTGCTTATTGAATTTAATTACGAGAAGATGTGAGGATTGCACATGGAGGCTCTACGGGAACCTATTGGCATTACAACTAGTGTTTTCGCGTTGATGTTAACCTGTATGTCAATCTAGATCATGATATTGTCACACCATGACATTGTTGGTAATCGTGTAGATAATTGATGTGGCTAGCTAGGTCATGGCTGGATGGTGACTCTGAATGATTGAAGAGGAGTTGAAAAAGTTGCAAAATATTGCACAAGGTTTGGAGCAGTTGCGAGAGGATGGACAAGGTTTGCAGATGATTGTAGATGAAAATTTGGGCGAAAACTAGGGTGACACATGCGACCGATTGAGGAAGGTTTCTCGATGTGTACATAGGTTGTTGAAGTATTATTACACTAATAGAAAATGATGAAATTAGTGAATAGGTGAATAAAAAAGTTAGTCACCACAATTATTTCAAGTGAATTACTACTAAATTTGAGAAACTTTAAGTGACCAAATTAAAAATAACTAAATTAAACAACTAATTTAGTGTAGGGATAAAATATACGACTAGATAATAAGTGACCAAATTAAAAGCGACTAACTGAAATAACTAATTTAGTCCATGAATAAAATATATGTATAGTACTATGTATGTGCATTACATAGTCATGACATGTGTATTCATTGTGTTGTACTTTGTGTATGTATATGTATTGCGTTGTACACCGGGTGTAGGTTTATGTGTTGTGTCATACACCGAATGCAGGTGTATGTGTTGTTTTGTATGCCAAATATAGATGTATGTATTGTGTTGTGTTGTACAATGGGTTTAGGTGTATGTGTGTGTTGTACATTGGATGCAGGTGTATGTGTTGTGTTGTATAATGGGTGTAGGTGTATGTGTTGTGTTGTACACTGGGTGCAGGTGTATGTGTTGTGTTGTATGCCGGGTGTAGTTTTATATGTTGTATTTTAGGATCAGATGCATGTACTATATGGTGTTGTATACCATATGTGGTTGTATTTATGTGATGCACACTATGTGTATATGTACATGGTTGGAGAGAAGGAAATGGGTATTTGTTGGGTGTGGCAACTGATCCATTGTGTATATTAAAACGACAAAGGAAGGAGTGAAGGAATGATTAAAGGATAAGTATCAATATTTTATTTCAGTTTTACTTATGAATGTGATCTTTGATTCTAGATTATGATGGTTACATGTGATCTATGATTTTGATCATGAAGGTTGTGTTTTGAGCTAACCAGATTTTATATGTTTATTCATGATGATTTGATAAAACAAATAGTTTGACTTGTTGTGACAGGAAGAACAAGATTGTGAGTGTACCTTATTGACGAGCCACCGATGAGGTATGATGTGAATTTATTTCAATTTATTTTCACTCTAATGGGAATTATGTGCTTGGTACAAGAAAACATGAAAAATCCTTGTTGGGTGGTTGAAACTGACTGCAAGAATTAGCAGCGACAAAAAATGGAATTGGAACATGCAACAATATGTTGGTAAATAATTCAGGAGCAGGAACATTATGAGACAATGGTACCCAATAGTCTCCATTGATTTCCATGAGCATGCTATGATCGTTATGTTGGTTTTGAGGCAAGGATATGCCTTGGTTTTTGGACCTTCCAATGCGAGGAAGCCTTGCCAAGGGAGGGGTCGCCCAAGGGACTGTGTAGCATTAAAGGGAAAGTCAAGGAATACATTTTTTTTGTCATTGGCATTTCTAGATGTAATCAGATGCACATTGGGAGTGTGCCCTGGAACACTGAACCAATAATTGTTCACTAAGAGGACAACACCGCAGGATCATAGCACTAGATATTGGACGCGGAATTTTACTTTTCCAGTGGATTACAGAATTCCTGGGAAGGAGGTGAATCTTGTTAATAATTTTGAGGGTGGATATGTGAGCCTTTGGATTCCCTTTTTGTTGATACAAGCATCATATCCTATTATTTGTTGGTTGAGAAAATGTGTATATGTGTATATGTGTATATTTTTGTAAATATTGTATCGAGCAGAATTTATAAAGCTCCATAGACAATATGATTATGTGTTAGTTGAAGAAATTTTTCATAAGTATATGTGGTTGTCATTTTAAATACCATAATGAGTTGTGTTATAAATCTCCAGTAAATGGTATGATTTTCATGTTTTCAACAGTGTTCATTGTAGATACTGCAATGAGTTGTGTTACAAAGCTCCATGGGTAGTATGTTTTTCTTTTCAGCGGTTTTGTTGATTATAGGTGTCATTGAACACCTGATGCAGGAGCATCCGACTCGAAAAATCATTGTATTTTTGGTTGACTTAGGGGGTCTAATGTTTCAAAAATAATTTAATTTATTAATATGAATTTTGTATATTTTTAAATGATTTTAGTGAGAAATAGGTGTGTGAGGTTTTTAATGTAAATATTCTCAAATAATTGAGAATACGAGAGATATTAAATTTATTAAGATTTCATAAAAATCTTAGGGATTAAGAAGTCCTAGAATAGAAAATTAATTGAGTTAAAACAGGATTAAGAGATTTTAGGAATTAGTTGAGTGATCTATGGATAAGATCATGGATTTAGAATGATCCATAACTATGTAATTGTTTCTATATATTTTTAAGCCTCAAAGGCATTAAGGGAGGCCAATTTAAATAAAGAAAACTAGGCCAGAGATGTGAGGCCATTTGAAATGAAAAAAAAAACAAGCCAAAGAGAGTACGAGGGTGAGGAAAAGACAAACCAAGACTCCAAGACTCGGTCTTCCCACAGATTGTATATCAAGCAATTTACATTTGAATAGGATAGCATCAATTTGCATCTATGAAATTATCTCTGTTTGTGAATTCTTAATTTAGTCCTATGTGATATATCTATTAGTATGTTGTCAATATCATAAATTATCCGGAAGTTGGAATGGAATTGATCTTTCGACTATAAAGAATTGTTGAACTATTAGAGTATGTTGTAATTATGATCTCAACTATAGTTTGAACTTGCCTCTCAAGATTACTACTGCGTGGATAAGGCAACATTGATCAGAATGCATGGAGAATACATTTTACTCTTCAAAGGGGTGTAATGTATTTTTTTACTTCTGAAATTTGTCCAAGTCTTTGAAATCCTCTTACGACACCCTAACAAATATTATAAAACAATTTGAAAAGATTTCGGTTTGTTGTATTTATTTTGGGGTTTCGTTGGCCTTTCAAACATGTCTTGCTTATGTTTTAGCTCTATTGTATAGAGTCTTGTAACGACATTTTGATCAATTTACACATAACACTTCTCATTAGAATGATAGGTGCCAGTTCTGGAAATTTTTGCAACGCCTTTAATTGAAGTCATTGAATAAGATTATTGAAGATTGAAGGTGTTCCATTAAAACTATATTGTGGACGCAATCTTGTATATCATTTAAAGAAGGGCGAAGATGTGAAGCCTTGTTTATTTACAAGTTTTTTCTTCAACCAAAATTGGATGTCGATCAATGAGATCATTGAGGAATATTGCAAACGAGAGTTCTAGGTAAGAATTGTGAACGCAAAATAAGAAATTTACACGTAAAAGAAGACCAGAAGAGATAATAGCACCATCAAGCATGTCATAGCTGAATTCTGTATCGTGTTGAAGCACGATCCAAAAGCTGAGTCCTGTTGAAGGTGGAATTGAAGTAGCCAACTTGCATAGAGGAAAGAGAATTAAATCTCAAAGTTGTTTCTACATGAACGAGACAATGTTAATCATATTGGAATATAACCTCAGGAGTGTCACTGTGAGGAACAGAGTATGGTGAAGTGAGTATTCTGTGGAATTCGTATTATCATTGAACAAACAGAGTAGTAGATGAAGGGAATTCACAAGGAAAATTTTTCATCCAATTTGCGGTTCAATTTCTGATCAAAGGAAGACAAACTTTGGAATTCCGCCATCTGGGTTTTGTGCAGAACCAGGTTGATTTTGTAACTCGTCAGTAATTTTCCAAAAATTTCTTTGGTTGAGGAGTTTCGAAGTGATATTTGAAAAATCGTTTTGCATACTACGTGAATGAAAACGATTTGTTGCGTTTACAGAAGTTCCTGAACCAGCAGTTCAGTTCCTGTTCCTGAACTAGTAGTTCATTGTCTGTACTAAAAGTGAAATTCATGCTCCGGAAAAAGGATTCATGTTCAAAATTTCAAGGTTCTCATACATGCAGCAAGGCTGAAGGTAAACGAGAACATGGGTTTTGAGCATCAGAGAGTTGACATGCTCATGTGTTCACTTATTCATGCTCAGGTTTGTAATATTGCACAAAAAAAACTGAAAATTAGCCTTTCCATGTTTAGGCATAATTAATAAGAACACAATTTTAAATACAAATTGATTAGTGCCAGAAGGGTTAAGGTCTCTATCTTGAGACTTGTAGCATAACTTTGGTGGTTAAGGTTGCTACTTAGGAGGAATAGACCCAGATATTGCATCAAGTGGTATCAGAGCTAGTAAAAGTTGTTTGGAGAAAAAATAGAGTAGATTTATGCTCTTGAAGTTTTATACGCAGATATAATTGTGATTGCAGGAATTAAGTCTGATAGGATGCAGGCACACAAAGATGAAGTGTGGAAAAATATGGAGAGTAATTGATACTCTTAAGGATAATTTTCAGCGGCAAATGAACAGGGAATAGTCCATTCAAAGTGCAGATAAATGGTGGAATGAGATCATGCAAAGATCTTGAAGGTGATGAGATATGTTTTTTATTTTAACTCTGGGTTTTAAAGATATGTTTACAGATGTTAGGTTACAAACAAAAGAGGGAATATCTCAACAAAAGAATAACAAGAGGAGTTGTAGGAAGAAAACCAGTTGCGTTCTTAAAGGCAAAGCAAGTGGATACTCTGAAGGAAAGTGGTAAAGAACCTAAATGTTCCAGCTGAAGGTTGGATAGAGAGGACGAGAGGAAGTTCTCAAAGGAAGTGGAAGTTACAGAAGCAAAGAGAAGCAAGATAGTTTCTCAGAAGATGGTTCCAAGGAAAAGAACCATAGATCAAACTTAAGGAGAAAATCTTGATGAGATATCAAAGGCAGGTATGGAGACTTGCTGAAAAGGGAGGCTTAGGTGCAGTCCATAAGTGAACATCTGAAGTTCACAGAGGAGGAGGAGATGATTGTTGATATTCATTGCAGAGGTTTTGGGAGAAGCCATGGGAAGGAGAAGAAAGATGCCAAGGAAAATATCATGAGAGAGAGTCAAGAAGATATTGACAAAGAGAAAGCTGAGATAAAATTCCATCTTGATTTATTGATGAATATGTTACAAATGAATAAGGAATACCAAAGGTATGGTTGGATTATGAGAAGAAAAGTCAAATGGCATAGATTGCAAGTGAAGTGGGAGCATAGATTGAATGCTCAACTGAAGGAAGAGTTACTCATATTAAATTAGTATGAGGAGGAAGTTTTGGTATGTAAACTAGAACATGGCCCATTATATTTTGAAAGTAATGAAGGTACATAGGAGAGATCTACAGAGCATCTTCTGAATCATATGAAGGATTTATAGAAGCAAGAAAATCTGATGTGTGAACCATCAAGTGAGACTACAAGGTCTTATGTTTATGAAACTAATAATTTGTGTATGATTGCAGGTATTGCAAGAGATAGGAAACCTTTTGAAGATGTATTCAGGATGGATGAAGATCTTGAAGTAAAATATGATGAAGAAAAGCTCTCAGATGAAGAAGGCTTTGAATGGTTGCAGCAGAAGGGGCTTATTGATGAGTTACTTAATGCGAGAAGACAATCATCTGAAGTTGTCATGGAGATGGAAGATTAGCATCCAGTCGATGAAGTGTGAAGGAAAATTGTCTCAGAGAGGTAATCCAATTAATTTTACTAATGTTATTGATGAAGAACAATTGCAGGAGAATGCTAATACAAAAGACGAGGCAAGGATAGCTCTTGAAGAGGGCTTACATAAAGACAGTGATGCAAAGTGTGTTGAAGAAGGAAGTGAGGCGGATTTTTCTGAGGGCAAAGAGAAGAAAGTCATAGGATTGAATAAAGAGGAAGGACATCTATTGAAATATGTTAAGAAAGAAGAATAACACATTGAAGACTATAAACTAAATCATGATGAATTACTTGTGAGGTGTTAAAGAGAAATTGAGTTGCTAGAGTATTTGCTAAAAGAACCAGAGTATGAGAGTGTGATTGCAATAAAAAATGAAACAGTATCTCAAGATTTGATTGGGACAAAGATATGTGTTAGTTGCCAAGTTTCTAATGTATTGGCTTATAGAGAAGATAAGGTGGATGAGTATGCAATCAAAAATATGAAACATAACTTACTTGTTGAAAGTAAAATTGAAGATAAGAAGCAGCAAATGGAAATCGAAGAAGAAGATGTTAATGAAAGTAATCAAGAAACAATAGTAATTGATTTTGTGATTGATGAACTATGGAATTTGATGATAGGACAATCCAGATGGAGAAAATTGACAAAAGAAAGGAAAAATAACCAGAAGATAACAGACATGCAACAACAACAGAGCAGAGCGTTTGGAAAAATACAAACTAAGGTTTGGGACCTTGGGGTTTTTCATCATCATATGGAACAGATGATCAGGAGATCATGAATGTTTTGAACTTTGGGAGTTTGATGCAGGAGCACCCAGCTCGAAAAATCATTGTATTTTTGGTTGACTTAGTGGGTCTAATGTTTGATAAATAATTTAATTTATTAATATGAATTTGTATATTTTTAAATGATTTTAGTGAGAAATAGGTGTGTGAGGTTTTTATTGTAAATATTCTCAAATAATTGAGAATATGAGAGATATTGGCTTTATGAAGATTTCATAAAAATCTTAGGGATTAAGAAGTCCTAGAATAGATAATTAATTGAGTTAAAACAGGATTAAGAGATTTTAGGAGTTAGTTGAGTGATCTATGGAGAAGATCATGGATATAGAATGATCCATAACTATGTAATTGTTTCTATATATTTGTAAGCCTCAAAGGCATTAAGGGAGGCCAATTTAAATGAAGAAAATCAAGCCAGAGATGTGAGGCCATTTGAAATAGAAAAAAACCAGGTCAAAGAGAGTACGAGGGTGAGGAAAAGACATACCAAGACTCCAAGACCTTGGCCTTGTAACGATAATGTAGATGTTATATGCTTGAAGCAACTTTAATTTTCACCACAGAAATCACATAAACAATCAAGTAAAATGTTGATATAACATCCCAGTGGATCTATAGAAGACAAACTAGAAACAGAAAAATGTGGTGGTGCGTTACGACGGTCAACAGGATGCTTCAACCAAAAAAAAAAAGTCTCCTCGTCAACCAACCCATCATGTGTCACAACAACCCTCAAAATAGCCACACGATCAACTCAAAGTCAACCCCAGAAATTCAACCGCCTAAATAAAGAGTAAATAACGATTTTAAATGGCAAAGAATAACAACTTCTGTAGAAATAACCACAACAATGGCAAAGAACAATGGCAAGAACAACTACAGCAATCGCAACAAAAATAAAGAACAATGGCTTCATCCTCTTTCCCACGTGTGAACTGAAACTGCCTCCAAGGAGCTCGAACCAATCAAAAGAGGAGAGATGATGTGTGAGGATGAGATGAGTGAAATGTCCTCCAACATTGACTCTATTTATATCAATCACTGAGGTGTGTGACACATTTGCTGGGGGTGTAAAACCTTAAGGCCGACCTGCACATATTTTGAAAGTATTAAAAATAAATTCAAAATAAATGTTCTGCTCATCTGATCAAGATGATCTTTAGATCGATCTTGCACCTCTTCGAAAGAGGAACCCAATAAAAATATTAGTGTCTTCATCTTAGCATCACAACATGGAGTTTGGACCTAGTTGTCCAATTTTAACACTCCCTCTCAACTAGGGAGAACTCCATCCACCTGTGCAATCAAACATCGTGCGTCATCCCGCCGTAACTTGCTTTGCTAGCCTCTTTATTTCGTAATAGAAAATGGGTCACTCACAAAGACATCATTCCTACCGACAATTCAAACTTTTGCAGGTCCAAAAACCCCCAGGACTCACAAAGAGTCTCATACCAACTGGTTGGTTTATCCGACTCAAGCCGCAAGGTCTGAAACCTCACCCGGACTCAAGAGAGTCTCATATATCAACCTCGGTTAGTCTCACCGACTCCAAAGTCGCTTGTAAGGTCCTAAACCTCACATGGACCTGGACTCAAAGTTGTTGTTCGATTTGGGCGATTGGTAAACCAAATGACAAGGTAACATCAGACCAAGCTTTGGAGCCCTAGGACCTAGCCTTCCTGGACTCAGAGAGGGCTCTCCCTATTATGCAAAGGATGTAAACTTGTTTGCCTCTGTATATTTTATTTTAGGCTAGTTGTTAAG